>CM077105.1:11559495-11573198 GCA_039619505.1 Cimex hemipterus
AGAGAGAGAAAGAGAGAGAGAGAGAGAGAGAGAGAGAGAGAGAGAGAGAGAGAGAGAGAGGAAGGGAGAGAATGTGAAAAAAAAGAGAAGGTGAGAGATAGAATGTGTGTGGTAGAGGAAGAAAGAAACCTATAGTAAAGTATGAAATTGAAAGAAAGAAATGTTATAAAAAGAGATAGGGTGAGAGACGAATACAAAGCATGGAATGAATAGAGTTAATACCACCAACGAATCGTTTATTATGTATTAATAAAATTGATATATATGTGATTGAGAGGAAAACGTAAGCTTGAAAGATAAGGGAGCAAGACGGAATGAGACAGTATAGAATTAAGGGATTTATAAACGTGTAATAAAGCGGGACATATATAAGTATTGTACATAGATTGCCATTGATAAGCAGATAAATGATTAGATAGAACAAGATATATTGGTAGGCAAATTGAGGCGTAGATACTTAGCTATATACACAGGTAGACAGATAGTAAACAGATGAATTAAATAAAAAAAGGGTGGCGTGGCTATGAGAATATAAGGTGGAGGAAGGAAGAGATAGGGAAATAATGGCCAAATTGAGACAAAGTGTCAGGAGTTTGGTTACTATCGATTTAACATTATACGTTTGATAACAAATGCGCCATCGAGACATGTTTAAACCAGAGATAGCAATTAATTCTCAAAATTCCAACACACTCTAATACACCGATCAATAACGCTCCGTTTATTTATAAGCCGTTGAATAGTTGTCCTCATACAAGTTGAACTATTGACAGACGGAAGTCTGAGCAGAAATTGCGAAACACCAGATGACACATGGACACACACAGTGTAATATATCTCTTCTGAAGTTGCCGACAAAACAACAATGGTAAATGGTACCAGACGAGTCTCCCTTTCTGCCACAAACTCTCTCCTTTTTCCATTCTCTCCTTTCTAATATACTTCAACTAAAATGATATATTTATGCACAATAATATATTCTATTTATTCCAAAAGAATAAATTGATTTGCATATCACAAATCCAAAACTGTATGGTACAAAATACTTCTAGTCATTGTGATAAATAATAATTGAACCATTTTTATTTTGAAAAAAATGTATCTGTCACTTTCTTTTAAATAGAAGTAATAATCCTATTCTTTATGTTTTTACGTTACACAACAAATTTGTTAGCCTTTTTAAGTTTATTTAGTTTAATTTTATTTTCTAAAGTTTGCTCAACGAATATGTTTAACTAATGACTGATCTGAAACTAATTTGGAATAAATTTAAAGCTTACAATTTTATGACATGAATTTTTTAAATTTATTTATTTATCCCTGCGCCAATTGATACGCTGAAATGAATACAGATAATATAAAACTATACATTAATAACAAAAGAAAGAGGAACTACTCATTAATAGAAAGATGCGGGAAGAAAGTTTTTGATATGAAGGTTTTGCTACTAAATAATTGTTTGTGAAACTTCCTATACTTCAAGGACATGTTATATGTTATGGTCATTGTGAATGGGCAAGACTGGATACTTGAAAAGTAGCATTGACGATGGTTCGGAGAATGTTGTATTGTAGGTACCTTGAGGGTTGAAACATTTTGTTGTATCCCAAAAATTATATGTCTAGTGTCTATATGTGCCTCAAAATAGTAGACGATGAGTAGTTTGTTTTGTAGAGTCAGTTTCCATCGTTTGTCGAGTAATATTTTAAGAAGTCTGAAGCGTCTTTTAGACCACTTCTGTGTTGTGGGTATATGTGTGTTTACCAGCTACTGTTATGTTGACATCACAAGATAGCAGGCTACATTAGCTGGTAGGAAAGGATATTGTTCTTCTAGATGGGACCAGAATTCTCCGTAGGGTGAAAGTGATGTGTTCAACCACTGCTCAAAGGATGTATCACGGGTTTACAAACGTCTGGTTGAGATGGCTTATGAGAGAAAAGGCTAGTGGTATCATCCACATAAGTACTAAGCATCCTTTGAGGAAGGGTAGGAATATCTGCGGTATGTAGGATGTGTCGTATTGCATGTGTATAAAATAGCCAGCTGGTAGGGAAGACTCACTGAAAAACTGAAATGAGCGGTCTTTATGGAATCAAAGGTTGGTGATATAAACCGCATTGGTGATATGGATCGTTTCGAAAATAGTAGAAATGTCCGTGTAGAGGATGGATCCTTAGATAATCCTTGTCATACCTCCGCACGACTATGATGCCCGGTTGACAATGGCCGCTGATGACTTAAAAGTATCTGTCGGTTAGGAAGGATTTTAGAATCCGGTAGTAAGTGAAGGGGGGGACTCTCTTAAGCTTCCGGAGCAGACCTAAAATGTCGTTATGTCTATTTTTGATCACCGTGTGTTGCTATATTTTTTATTTCATGTTATGTTCTATATAAGTGAGGAGTTTATGGACCAACAGCTCATCGCCAGCCTTCTGCGTGCTTCCCTTTTTTTTCTTTTCTTTCGCGCATATTTTGTTTTAAACTGCTGCCAGTTTAGAGTCTCGATGTGGTAACTGTCTCTGTGACTTCAGATGTATACCATGTAGATATTTTAGAATGCTTGTCTCTCGTTTGTACCTCAGGTTGGCAAATACAAAATAGAAACAAAACATATAATACATACAATATTTACATCGCCACAAACATAGATGCCTGGTCACATTTACTCACCCGGAGTACTCGATATTCCTCGGGGCGGGGTTAAAAGCAACCCCTTCCTTTTACACTAATCAACTACCTATACTCTCCAAAAGTCATACACTCACCCCAGAGTACTTGATATTCCTCGGGACGGGGTTCTAAGCAACCCCTTCCTTTCACTCTAATAAATTACACTCATTACCATAAATTAAAACAATCACAACACTCGATAGAAACATAGAAATCTGGTCAGATTCACTGTCCCAGAGTACTTGATATTTCTCGGGCGGGTTTAAATCACACCTTCCTTTCATGTTAGTAAATTACATTCATTCCAACGAACCTAAAGTCAAACCCTTATAAGCAACCCCTTCCATTCACGCTAATAAATTACTTTTACTCCCCAAATTTAATACACTCACCCCTGAGTACTCGATATTCCTCGGGGTGAGGTTAAATCACTCCTTACTTTCATGCTAATAAATTACATTCATTGCAATGAACAAATATAAAGTCAAACAAAGATTCTACACGAACACAAAAAACCATATACATCCCTACAGTCCTGAAGTACCTGAAAAGCGATCTGTGCCCATTGCCATGCCTACGCACAGGTCCGATGATATGTGAAAATATTGACTATACAAATCAAACCTTCTACAATTGAAGAAGCTCAACCGTTATTCCATCCTTACATAATGGGCACCTACGCGGTCGCTTTCTGGCCAGAAGGTGCCTGTGTGTTACTCTTGTTCGCCCTGGTACTGGTAATGGTTACTTTTTTTAGGACAAAAGATTAACTAAAGCATATGATTTAGCCGATTTGTGATGCAACTAAAGAAAACTAGCATATTATACTACAGTCCGATTTTGCAGCGTATTTCAAGATTCAATAAGATTGGTGTATCTGTTATAAATGTGGTTTTTCGTGTACACGTGATTCTTTATATGTTTTTTCCTTCTTCGAGCTACCCAAAAGAGAAAACCGTCTCAACCTTCCTTAACAAAAAAACCTTCTAGTTGCTTTTCTCTAATACAACGTAAAAGGCAACCGAAGCCGCAAACAAAGGCTGACCGAGATAGGCTTTGTCGCTTTAATGATCACTCCACGGAGAGGTTTAATTTTCCTGATTACAGAAGACTGTCCGGTCGAACAGAAATGGATGTAGACTTTTTTGTCGTCAGCAGTTAGGCTGATTTAATGTCAAAAAACAATCAAACAGCAAAGAAAAACCTGTACAAGTTTCACTTTCCGCCCCCATACAGAAAAGCAAAAAAAGACATGTCAAATTTTGGAATTAATTACTACAGTAATTAATGAAGTGGCTATAATCGCTTCACCAGCATTTTAGGTTTAAAATTGTACAAAACAGAAATTACGGAAATACTGAAAATTGAATATAAAACGGAAGATTGTTTTATATTAATTTGATATGTTTAATTGACCCTCTAATTAAAAATTAACACAGATGTCAAGCACTAATTATTTTAAAAGAATTATTCAATTAATTTATTAAGGTATTTAGCTCCTAGTTTTGCGTTATGTATATGAGTATATTTGTTATCTGTGCCTTTTAATTAACTTTTAATTAATTAACAATAACAAATATACTAACAACACTGAATGTAAACGGTTTTTAAATCAATTTCCTCCCAAATTAAATGATATTTGATTTAATATTATATTTTTAACGCTACTTGGTTTTATACACACTCCTTTTATAGAATTTAACTCCACTGAATTTCAAAGCATTTACTATTTTTTTATATTTTGTGTTACTTGTGTTTGTATAGCTTATTTTGTTTTTATAACTGTACATTATAATGCATCATCATCCTCGCCTGTTTTCCTTAATTGGCTATAAAATATTAATTTTAAACAAATAAGACAAAAATAAAACAACCATTCTGCAACGCACAGGGGTCATGCTGGTTTAGCCTATTTTCTACGCCGAAAAATCTGTTTTATCTAGTTAATTATTATTTAATTATTGAATATTGCATGCGTAAATTAAGAGCAATAACTCCTTCCTTATATTATAATTTATCCCATCCAATTTATATTATTTCTGTTTCGTTTATGTGAGGAAGTGGTGTCAACCAACACCTTACACAAGTGGAATTTGTGTCATGATTATGACTTGATTAACATTGTCTCTTGTTAATTGGCACATTTTGAACTCCTTTATTATTAATAATAACAATATATATATATATATATATATATATATATATAATTGATAATTAATAAATTATTGAAAACCTGTAGCAAACAATAACAAATGGAAAATAAGAATGTCCACAAGAAGAAGCCGAGGGAAATCTTGGAAACTAAGACGGCCCATTGGCTGTACGCGGCAGTAATAAACCCAAAATAACCTATGGATCATTATTCTGGTGGTCTCAACAATAAAAAATAAATTAGCAAACCAATGTATCAAAGGGTATTATTATGAATACATTTCAATTTTTGATCAAAACTTTAACTCACATGTACCTCTGGATAGAAAACGGATTTCTTAGAATAGCATTGTAATATAAAATAGAGCCATTATCTTATACAGGTGTATTTCACTCTTCTCAGGTTCTTAGGTTGGATTAATTTATGGAATTAGCATTACAGTTTTTTACTTAACGCTTAATGGAGATATTTGGTTTGATTGTTCTTATGTTGTTAACGTTTTATAAGGGAGTAGAGAATGTAATACACACATTTTCGGAAAGAAATCTAATAAACAAAAAACGAATTTCTTCACTGTATACAGTATGGCTTTGATACGGAATGCGGTCCGAGGGATGGATGGCGAGCTCAAAATGCCGATATTGAGTGCTTTAAGGGTAGAAATTGTTTGAGGCAAAGACTAAAAGAAATAGCAAAGGTGAGCACGTATTTTTCTGGAAGACTGGCACTTTTATTCACGCTCCCGGGGTCCCAGTCACCCTATCCCAATTTTCGTCTTGGCATTCTGACTTTCTGCCTTCCCCCCATATTATTTTGTGGTTGGCTTGTCAATTCACACTTCCCCTTCGTTTTGTTTAATATATATTTTTATATTGTTCCTGAGATGTTTGAGGACGAGTTCGAATCCTGCTCGACTGACTTTTTTATCTCGACTAATATCGTTAATAAATACTAATTAATTGGAAAATGTTAATTGGTCAATCACGAACTATAATGGGTTTAAACTAGTATTAGTTTACAGAAAATGTATACACAAATAGTTACAGATTTTTTTCATAAATACAAAATTTATCTTTTACAGGAATCAGCGGTCAGATATGTTTTTCGCGCGAGATTTTGGGGCAAATATCCGTTGATTGCACAATAGTTTAGGTTACTGAACATTCATGTCTAAATTAATCTAGTCCGTAATTAGCACACCTTAGCGCAGTCGGTTATTCGTTGAACTATTTTCGACGTAAGTTTTTCAACGCTCTTGGAATATTTTGACGGGCAAACTTTTAAGACGTTTGAACTCCAACCGGTTGAATTAAGTCGGACCGAGTTAATTGCTGTCGCCACTGGGCGAGACAGCTTTTCGAGATGAGCGCATTTTAATCGAAATTGCAAGAGTTGGGGATGATTCGCACTAATTTACACTCGGCCGACTCGATTTCCGCACCCCCACATCGATCCCAAATTGATTCTATTTCCGTATTGCAATTTACTAGCTGTGATATCCAAAAGAATAGTGCAAATTAACAGGTTGGGTTTTGAAGGCTTTTTCCAAAGGGCAAAATATCGTCCGAAGGAAAGAGAGGTCCAACGGAGTTAAAGAGGTACAAGGAAAAAGGCTTAAGAATAGGCTTGGATTTAAACTCCCAGATGCCTTTAAATGCTACGGTCTGCATTTTCTACAAGACGTCTTTTTCTTTCTTTTTCATTTTCCTCTTCTTAATTCGAAAAGTTTAACCCTGCTCGTCTTGTCCACCTTTTTATTGCTTCTTCCTTTCTCTTTTTAACTAAAAATATAACTAAAACAGGATCGAAAGTATTAATAAACTGAAAGAGCTCTGAAAAAAAGAGAGCCAACTTTTAACGTAAGAAATTATTAAACTCTCCTTCAACGGTTAATTAGCATGATCACTACATTCTCTGAGCATCATTAATCGATAACTATTTAGAAAACTTTCTCCCTTTATTTCAGCGATCGACCAGCCTTTGCTGGTCATGACCACAACTCTTATTCATGAGACTCTATTGCTTAGGGCAATTATGTAAAATTAAAATATTATAAAGCAGTTTATAATCAGTGTTGCAAAAAAAAAAAAAAAAAAAAAAAAAAAAAAACAAAGAAAACAGTTATGAAATGTGAGTTTCCACCCCTCGAAAGCATTTAAGCTTATTTACATTTTAACGGCCCATTTATTTCTTCTCGGCCCGAGAAATCCTGATAAGTTTTTATCATCTATAATGATCTCAGCATCCGTGTTGTTATTTCTTAAAGTTCTCCGCAAAACTGTACCCGCCCACTGCATTTAAAGGGGAAAAGTTCTAATTTATGACAAAGAGAGTTTACTGTAGTGTAATAAACTATGCAATACACGTCAAGCTATGCTGACTAAAATATTATTAAATTGTAATAATAAGAAAACATAGAAATCCCAAAATAACAAACCAACAGCAATCACTAAGAAACCGAACTCCTGTACATCGATAATATTCTACGGCTTTTGATACAGTTAGATTAAGGTTCTAAAGTCAAATTGGAAACTACTGTACACAAGCTGTTTAAAAGTTGGCAAAGATCACTAAAAGGATTTGTAAAGGCTAAAAGGGTTTGAAGCCTCTAAAATCCTATTTTGGGATGATGTCGTGTCCCTCAATGAAAGTTTTCTCTTCTTTTTATTAATTATTTAAACGGCTTTTTCAAATCAAAGTGGACCTTCGTTCTGAGAAAATGACGATCAGACCAAGTTTTGGTAAAAACTTTTAAGAGGATAATGTTTAAAGCCTTCTACATCCATTGGCAAGTCAAAATGGCCGATCGTGAAAGGACAATTTTCAACTTTGCTTCGTTTCATAAAGGATGAAATTCGAATGGGACCAGTGTAAACAGACTATTGTTAAACAGCGCTAAACAATCGACAATGTTTACACTCAACCAAATCTCTTGGTTGACCAAACAGCTTTATTTATTTATTATTCGCGTAGAAATGTTTAGAATTGTATAACGAATTGGAACACAATGAAAACTTTTTTTTTAATGCTCAGTAGCAAGCCCGAGTCGAATAATAAGATTTGCAATTACAGTTTTGTAGCTATTTCCGAATGGAATGAACATAAATACTTGAAATATTGCCAGGAGTTACTGCGAACTTTCCTTTGATCAGATTAACGGATTGGCAAGCTTACCAACTTATATGAGCTTAAGCTTAAACATTATTACACTAATAGACAGACCTTTATTGAAGAGTCGCTTCGCTCAAATATGCCAAAATTTTATTATGATTATATCAATTGTATTTTACTCATTGTGTTTATTATATCTTCGTAGTGGGCAACGGACTCGTGTTTCATCCTTAAGTCTAAAAAAGTTTTACAATATGGGTTGGATCATCTCACTGCCCTATTTACAAGACAGATGCGGGCGTCGCTAAGGGTTGCTATATAGGGGTTCACTTACATAATGACACTGTCATTCTATCCTCTAACTGTGACTGAAACAAGCTCACCGAACGCTCCAGACACACCTATATTCCCAAGAACAATGGTTCGCAAATAGGGTATCAAACGCAATACCACAAAATCTTAAAATACAACCTTTACCTTCCGCTGAATTGCCTTATCCCAGTCTATGTCACTTTCAGATTTACCGATATCGTGAACCGCTACCATAAGCTGCAGTTAGACAAACAGATGACCCGGAATCCGTACACAACCGATTGTTTAAAATACTACTAGACAGATCTAAAATCTCCTCCGACAACTTAAACTTAATTAATGAGGACCCATGGCATAGTTCTATGTGGTTCAATCAAACCTTACTTTCTCCGCAGTATACAAACTATGCGATTTTTCATAGACTCGTCGACAACGCCCACCCTCTTCATTGTTTCCAAGCACACACTAACACCCCTATCACACAAAGACCTTAATGTACGGATTCCAAAAAAGTTAGTTTCCGATTTTTTTAAAATTCTTGAACAGGATGATCGTTAGTTTTTGTAGTATTAAATTTGT
This sequence comes from Cimex hemipterus, assembly GCA_039619505.1. Classification (NCBI taxonomy): domain Eukaryota; kingdom Metazoa; phylum Arthropoda; class Insecta; order Hemiptera; family Cimicidae; genus Cimex; species Cimex hemipterus. The sequence goes on from CM077105.1 coordinate 11,568,323, forward strand.
TTTATTGAAAGTATCGTTGATTCATGTTTTGTATGATTGACGTTTCAAGTTGGATGTAATTTATGTGAAGTGATTTTAGTTAGTGCAAAATTTAATGCTTTTACTGTAGAGTGTTTCCCTATATTTATTAAAAATGTATTATCATGAATCATGTGAATTAGATATTACTGCTTTTTTAATAATTATTCAGATATCGTGAAATGCGGTTTGGTATGATGTAGGTTTCAGAAAACCAGTTTCTTTATCGTGCCCATGTTTCGACCTTTATTGAGATCATCTTCAGGGCTCAAAGTGAATGGGACAAGTACACAGAAGACAAACGATTTGAGGTCTGAAGATGATCTCAATAAAGATCGAAACGTGGGCACTATAAAGAAAATGTTTTTCTGAAACCTACATCACGCCAGACCGCATCCCACGATATCTGAATAATTATCGATTAACAGCCACTAATCTCTACACATTTTTTAATAATCTTTTATCAATAATCCAGCTTTCATTTATTTCCTTCCAGGTTATCTCATGTGTTTGGGGGCGCATTGTTTAATATCAGGAGGTGTCAGGAAAATGAACCTGTGGTGTTTTCAGTGATATAACTAAACTTTTTCTTTTGTTACAATGCTCAATAATAAAATAAATAATGTGTGCATAATAATTAAGAATGAGTTTGTTAAATAAAAATTATTTTTCATTGATCAACGAGTGAATAAGAACAAACAGTAAATAAAAAAGAATGCGCTTAAGAATGAGTGAGAATGTGAATGAGAGAACGAATACGCTGGAGGGTGAAATAATCTAGCTGTTGATAGTCTCTGGAGTGCAACCTTGGTTACTGGATGGATACGGCCGAGGTCTGACCGCGGACTGTGAACACACGGGGTGGGGATTTTCTAGGCCTGCCGGTTATTTATTATAAACTACAAAATCTGGGATTGCAGGTGGACTGAGAGAAGTGAAATCAAATCAAAGTAATCAAAATTGTACAATGAAGTCACGCTTGTGACTAATGTTAACGAAAAAACTATTTTAAATGTGTGAAATTTCCCTTCAAAATCCAAGGTATATAAACATAAAACAGCAATATATCACAGGCACTCAACACGACACGCAAGAATGGCACACTTACGCAGATGACAAATACTTTGAGGGAGTAGAACTACTTTTTTTATCGAATATAAACAATATATTTTTTGCATTGTGTAAATTCATTTTTTTCCACATCCTACATGTATTTGCTAAATTTAAACAATGTTTGTAAATCACAGTCGCTGAAAAGGATCTCATTAAAGATCGAAACGTAGCACCATAAAGAAAACGTTTTTCTCAAACCTACATCACATCAGACCGCATCTCACGAGATCTGAATAACTATTATAAATATTTTATTTGAAACGTAAAAAAATGACTAATTAAGTATTAATTAAGTTCTCTTTGTCAGTTGTAGCTTTGTGAAATAAACTGAGACTCAAGGTGACATTCCGCCGAGTTTTCTTTTTAATTGATAAGCTCTCATCCTTTCCGGGCTTTTAATTTTATTTTTTAAATCTCGTCTAACACTCGGTTACGCTCTCGACTTTTAGCACACAACTTCGAACCTAACGGTTTTTATTTCTTTTCCATCGTCGATCATCATTGCGAAAGTGACGTTTAATTTTCCATTTCAAATTTATTTTCGAGTTTACTTCATTTTAAGCTCAAACAAAATAACAATACGTTTAATCAAAACTATGAACGGTATATTCTAGGTAAGTTTCAGTAATTACAAAGTTGATTATTACTACATGCAGTATATCACAGCTTTTACTATATTTTTATAAAAACTGCCAATTTATTTAGCATGTTGTCCATGTTCTAAGGGGATTGCAATCGATGTTCATTTTGAAATATGACGATATTAATTATTGAAAAATTTAACCAACTATTTACTCTAAGATTTAATCAAAATCATCTCATTCTCACAAAGTTAGTTTTGATTAATTTTTCCATTATTATTGCCATACGATTTCCAGATCCCCTTTTACCGGCTCAGGATTTATTCAGGTGTTAAAGCTTGTTTGTTGTGCGGGTAGTGTCCTCTGTTATTGTTTTAGCCCCCGTTGTTTTTATGACAGGATTACTATAATTTTCAGATGTTTTATTCTAAAACGTTCACCGTTCGAAATATACCGTAGCAAAACCTTATTTTATTTATTTTTTATTTGCTGTTTAAAACAATAGAGCTAATGCTTAGATATCATGTATGTATTGTTCAAAAGTACTAATATAAACATTGTTAATATAATTTATTTTGTAATGTAGTGATCGATCTGCAATAGTCTCGTCTCAAAAGAATAGATCTGAACAGAAGATTTAAATTAATCAAGATATCTTGACAATTAAAGGAACATTTAACAAACGTTATTTACACAATAAACAATCTGGACGGAATTCAACTGTGCAGTTCAAACGAGTGTTTCAGCCTTCAAAGAATCCAGTCATTCCGGTCCCAAATCCGTCGAAGCTTTGTTAAAGCTAAAGCTCTAATTCGTTTTCGCCCTTACTATTCACACAGACCTACAAATATCATTTATTCTCGGAAACCACCAATGGTCGATACATGCCGCTAAAAGAAAAATGGACCCTCATCCCAACCATCTAGTCTAACACCTTTCATCCCTACCCCACCACGACTCACCTCGAAAACGCCTAAAGCACCATGAACCACTGAATAGGAAGGAAAATGAATAGCTTTGTGAAAAAGTGTACCTCATGGGTTTCTTTGATTTAATATAAGCAGGGGCAATTCATACATCCCCCATTAAATCAATGGAATCCGCACTCCACCTTCCACACTTACAACAATATGTACAAAAGCAGGTTTACGAGAACAGACTTCTGAGATACAAAATAAAGCCAGATTAAAAACGGCTAACTGAGAAAAAAACTTGCCTTAGACACCCTTCCAAGTGGTCATAGAAAAGAGGTCTTTGTAAAAAAGGGGCTCTAATACAAATCGATGGTTCAAAGACGGAAGAGGGAAAAGGCGTAGGGGTAAAAGGCCGAACTATACTCTAGCACAGAGAGTGAGTAACCCGATCGAAACGCTCAAATGGCTGCAATTTATAACAAAATATGCGCGATAGGAAAGCAAAAGAAGGAGAACACGCAGAGGGCTGGCGTTGACCTCAGCTGTTTGTCGGCCCATACACTTCCCACTTATATAAATACTCTAGCAAAGCTCCTTGGACTCATCTCAACAATTTTACAAGTTGAGTGCCTTGTAATTCAACTTTGTGCCCACGTGTAAATAAAGAAAAGCAGATCTACATACTTCCGTACAGTCAGGTAGCTTTAAAGCCACTAAATCTGTATGCTTGTAACTCCAAACGTAGCTGGAACTGCCTAAACGCCTTAATGGATCTAGGAAACCTCAAGATTACTTTAATACGAGTTTCGAGACATGAAGGTATAGAAGGAAGACAATAGGCTGACCAACTAGCCAAAAAAAGGAGCTGCCCTCTCACCCACGTGACCAGGGGGCGTGTGCTTAAGTTAGGGCTGGACAAATAGCTAGAAAATTAAAAGCATGAAAAATAGATACACGAAAATGAACCGATGAAACTGCGTAGTCTTCTAGGAAAACGTGCTTTTTTCGATATATCATTACAATTTATAGGGTTACGACAATACAAGTATAAGAGTGTTATCGGCGAAAAATATAGTGGTTTTACCAAGATTCAGTACCGAAAGTAAATGGAACGAAATTATCTACCTGACGGACCAGGCTTTGCGAAACTTTCGCGTCCTCTATGCAGAAGTAAAAAATAGGCTGAGAATGTTATATTAAAAAGCAGCAAATAGAATAACTTAAGAAGGCTGCCACAAACCATGTGACGTTTTACTTTTCATCATTCACGAGCGCAATTTGGCTTTTAACCATTACAGCGAAATAGTCAATATTTGCGAAAATTGTTTCATGTGAAACTGATGGGTTTTGTCTTTTTCTGGCCTGCCACTTGGGATTTGTAGCCTGGGTTTAAAGCTCCCTCTTGGGCCGCCTCCGTTAGGTCGTGTCGGAAAGAGAGACCATTCATTTTACTTCCTCTTCGAGTCTCCCACCTACCCGTCTTCTTCTTCCTTTTCTCATTTCGACCGAATTATTACGACAACCACTTCTTCCCTGTTATTCCGGCGGAGTACTCTCAGTCCCTCGAGACGCGGCCTAGCCGGACAAAAACGTCGGCTCCCTACTTTTCCAGGCTGTTATAGATTTATGCAAAAGAGATGGGAGCAGGAACAAGTTACGCCGGCAATCCCCGGTGACAGGGCTCTCTTGGGATTTTCGACGAGGATCTTATTCCCATGTAGCAAAGATGATGTATTGCGACAGCAATCATTTCTGCGTCCATTTCGCCTTAGTGTTACCAGCTGCATAGATGAATAAAACTGGATGTATTTCCAGAGAGAGAAAGAGGTTTTTTCTGAACTAGTTAGATTTAAATACATATTTTATACTTGTTTTCAAGAAATACGTTTCTAGTTATGTGTGTGTAAATTTTGTAGACATTATTCATTTCTAAAAAGTAACTTTATATAAATATATTGTCGACCGAACTCCTTCGATGTCCTTTTAGAAAAAAATCACACCAATCATTTCCAATGTTTAAGACATTTAAGACGACGAGGTATAAGTACATTCTGTAATGCTGACCTACGAGCCAAAATAGTTTAGTGCTACTATTATTATTATTTCTCTTTCTTTCTCTCTCCCTCCCTCACTCTCACTCTCTCTCCCCCATTCTCTGTTAGCCTCACTCGATCTCTCCCCCACTTACAGTATCAGTATCAGTGAGAGAGAGAGAGAGAGAGAGAGAGAGAGAGAGAGAGAGAGAGAGAG
>CM077105.1:11573834-11595759 GCA_039619505.1 Cimex hemipterus
CGAGGGAGAGAGAGAGAGAGAGAGAGAGAGAGAGAGAGAGAGAGAGAGAGAGAGAGGGTATTATATAGAAAAATGTCTATACTTTAGAAAATTGGAGTAGTAGAGTTAGATTTAGAGAAACTAGGATAAAAAAGGGGATATAGGAATATAAAGTAATAATAGATACATTGAGATGTAGCGGGAGAACAGGGTGAGAAAGAAAGTAAACTTTATACCACAAAATGTATATACTTATGCACAGTAATTTAAAACCTCAAATTTATTCAAATAAATAAAGCAAACTAAAGCATTTGTCTTTAACAAAAATAAAAATATCTTAACGGTGCATTTTGGAAAGAAACTGTATACAGATTTTGAAATGGTTAGAGCGAATTAATTTGTTATTAGGTATGGAAATCACCATTCGCATGAAAAACCTCTAAAATAATAATGCTTGTAAATCCCAGGCTCTGGAGACGATATGAATACAAATCGAAACTTTGGCAAAATGTTTTTCCAAAACCTACATCACACCAGACACCATCTCACGATCTGGGAATAATCATCGACTAACGGTCACTAATCACCCCACACTTCTAAAATAATTTTAGTCAGTCGCCTACAGATGACAATACAGATAGGTACATAAACCTTGCAGAGATAAGAATTTCAGTTGGCTTCTTAGAGAATACAAATATGAAAATTTGTTAAACTATTATTTAAAATAAATTACAAGCCGGCCTCGACAATCATGCACCCCGGCTGTTGGCAGTCTTATCCGGCCGCCGAGGTTGACCTCCAGGGGGTATCAGAAGGTAGTTCATTTCAGCCCCCAACGTAATCAGTCTGCCATTCACACTCTTAAATACAAGTTACATGCCATTAACTCAGGGTGGTACTTGATATTCGTCGATCTTCCTACACCCCTTTATACGCTAACCTAATTGAATGTCGATAGCTCCCGCTATTGACCTTCTCACACTACACATTCTCGCTAATAAATACATTCGTCTCAACAGGTAGAAAAATATTAAAACTACGTAAAATAAGACAATCTTGTTTCCTCCAAAAATCTGAACGGTGGACCCCCAAATATTCGCTGCCTTGCTCAAGTACAATTTTCTTATGGGATGACATTTCTACCCGCTCTCTGGATGTAGCCAAGAAATTGCAAACTTCAATTAGATAGGACATATCGAGCTACTTTTCTCTTTGTGCTGACATACATGCAGGGTTTAGCCAAAAGTAAGAGAACGGTTGTCAACCTCGTCTGGGCTTAATTGGATGAGGATGAACCTACAAGACCCTTTTCTAACTGAAGATTTGATAGATCTCTATATTTTTAATTCTGATATGAAGATGGATGAGTCAATAATAGTTCAAAATACGGAATTCAAAGTGAAAAAAAAAAAAAACACTTTTTCTTGTTAAAAGTCACAAAATATTCTAGTGAAACTTAAGTTTATATATATACAGTTTAAACAAGGAAGGTCAGTATAGTGATTATTTTACCTTGCATAAAATTATTGTTAATTTCACTAATTTCGTGGTCCGCTTGACCAATTCATGAATTAAAATGAAGGATACTTTACTAATGCTCTCCGTGGCCATTTTATTTGTGGTCGAGAATCTAATCCGGTTACACATTTGAAAAATTGCAAAAGGGAGGTAATACTCAAAAGGTGGGGTTGAGATGGGAAGTTATAAATTACAAGTGTCCGAGTGGATCGAGGTCACGATAGCTCAACTGGTACAGTAGCGGCGTATCTAGCCGAAGATCATAGGTTCGAATCCCGCTCGTGACACTTTTTTATCTCAAGCGAAAACCCTAGTTAATTATTGTTAATAGTATACGGGAGCTAGTGATATCTATCGCCTTTATTTTCGGTCCATTAAAAGGCAAATTCTTACTATCAGGCAATTTACAAAAAAAAAAAGTATATCTAAATTTATGTTTAGAATTAATAGAGAGGGTGTTTGTGTGTGTGACAGTTGAAACTAATACATAAAGTGTTAGGTGTTAAATGAGCAGATTTTTTCCGTAAAAAATAACATTCATGTTCAACCCGTTATAAACAGCAGCAAAGTGAAGTCTGAATAATTTTAGGCTCAATTTTGAACAATAACAAACGAACTTACAAGTTTGTAGACAAAGCTTAAACTAACGTTTATGTTGTGTAATTTGTCAAAGCTAATTGATTTTACTTTGCTAAATGCTACAAACTCAATTCTAATTGGAATTAAGGTATAAATGTTGTCTCCTGAAATCCGACCATCTTCCTTCACGAGTCTCGGAATATATTACTAATTGTGCATTTAAAGGTATAATCATTTCCAAGAATTAAATTTGTTTTCCACAAGCAATTAACAGGCAACATAATTTAATTGATGAATTAATAACAGATTATTCAAAATTATCAATATAGGGGGTGTAAAATTGCCTCTGGTAGTCTTGTCAAGATGAAATGTTGACAGAAGTTTGATTGAAATCGATTATTACCCGGTCCCCCCATCATCTCTGGTGAATTGTTCTGACAGAAAAAGATTACAGTTTCTTCAATACATATATTTTTAGCCACCTTTATTTTTTTATCTTCAGTTTTAAATTCAACTTTCATCAAGCCCACTGTCTCCTTCCATCGAAGACGTTTGGAAATGTAAATTTTGCATTCAATTTCTACACGTTTATCGCATGGTAGTCATGGTTCTTTTGTAATTTATGTGTTGGTTAAATCCGGATCCGTCCAATTAAATATTCAAGGGTTGGTGATTTTTTGCATTGCACAAAGGCAGTTAGTGTTTTTAATCAATTGGTGGTGCTTAATACTTGGGGGTTTATTTTCTTTAAATTTGCTGTTTACCAAGCCAAACACCTGAGCAATTGAATATTAAGAGAATATTCCCAAGCCTTTCAGGCTGAAGTACTCCCTATCAATGCTTATGCCATAGAAAATCTTTATACACCGAGAAAAAAAATGCTCATTATATCTCAAAGCCAATAGCCTACACAAATTAGCACTTTGAAGTGCTAAACTCCTAAAGGTGAGTGAATCCAAAATGTCCAAATCTTTGGAAAACTTAACAACCTGAAGATCTGTTGCATGCCACCCAACAAACTAAATGTGAAAAATGAGCAGATATATAAACTATCGAGAATCTCCCATGAATCTCCCATATATAGGTCCAGAACCGTATACTGGGATAATAAGACTAAACATTGATCCCTCCATCTCTCATGAAAAACCAAAAATGTGGACGAACTGGGGATAACGTTAAACTCAAGATGAAAGAATTCTCACATTTTTACATTTAGACAGGATAAAACTTTGAGGGTATTATGATTACATACCGGTCACTCGCATTCACCTACTAATGTAGAAACTGCTACTCTCAGATCTTCGAAGCATATCCATCCCACAGTGGAGACATCACATAGGGTACCAAGTACATCCTAGAAAAAGAAATGTAGTCACAACAATCAATGATTTGTTAAGAGAAGAATTAAGTCAGTTAGCAGAACTAAGGTTAAGTACAATAAGGCAGAAGGCTGTACCAAAAATTTCCCACTGCCCTTTCCCCCTATATTCCCTTATACCTTCGTCATGACCATGTTGGCACGTAAGAAAATTTGGTTGTATGATAGGATGGACAGGAGTATCATATGAAAAAGTTGGGATAAATACGACGAGATGAGTAGGTTAGCTGGATTGAAGATGAGATCTAGGGGTACTTCAGCCTTAACGGACAATAATCAAAGTCAGATATTGACAAATGATAGATCTGAGTTCCTAAACCACAATTTTTCAAGATTTCCAATGTCCTACGTACAATGAAATTATTATTGTTATTTTTTTTTTTTTTTTGTAATTTTGATTTTCCTTTCAATACAAATCTTCAAGCAAATAATTACAAATAAAAAAGTGTCGACCTACCACGTACAATTAATAACATTTTATATCTGTGATTGATACTACTTTCTAAATGATTTCTATTTACTAATAATGCTGTATAAAACTATTAAACATTTTTTTACATTGGACTATAAAAAAGCGTTTTATGCTTTTTGCAATGGTATATCAAAAATATAAAAAAATAGATTTCTCAACTTCACTTTTTGATTTCTTCCTTTAAAAAAATTACCATTATTTTTATAACTGTAAATCCATAAAAAGATGGATACAATAAAAAATATAAAGATACATTTCACAAGTTATACAAAGTAAAAATTACTCAGGTTTTTTTTACTAGTCTAACTTTAAACTTGAAAAATAAATTTTTTAAACCCATTGGAAAGTTATAAAAATTGTTAAATAATTAAAAATTATTTTGTTTCTGATAAATGATTCATAAACTATATTATTTATTGGATTAGTTTAGTATCCATTGGATCTGTCATACCAGTTTTCTGAATATTTCACAAGACAAATTTTTCCATTTTCATGATTTATAAAAGCCCTTTGTAAAAATTCATTTATTTTACATGGAATGAAATTACAGTACATCTTAGATAATAGGTGTAGGTTAATATTGTTTAAAATCGACAGTCTACAGATTTTGTTGTCGACAAAAAGGTTGATTTTACAGTACTTGAAAATCCTTACCGAGTGAATAATAAACCTAATAACTTTTTCTGCCGGGGATTGGAAAGAAGCAAATAATTCCGGGTCATAGGAAATCCAAGAGGCTGGAAATCGACAAAGGCAGCCGAAAGATGGAAATGTGAAATGTCTACGACCGTGGTAGCGCGCCTTGCTCTCCACCAGTAGCCATTTACCCTTGTGACCTTCTTCCACCCCAGGGATCGTCTTGTTTTAATTAGTCAATTCCCGCACCCTTCACCGCTTTTCACGACTCAACAAGTGATCTTTCCAGTACTTTATAAGCCTTTTAGTTGGCAGTATTCGCTAAGGATCGATACCGTTGCCAAGGGAGTCGACCGCTGCATCAGTCAACCCCCTAACCATACCCCTGCCTCGGAAACATTAGATGATACTATCAAGTGTTATATTTCATTACAAAAATGGACAGTGGGCATTTTAACGATGCGATTCATAATTTTAGAAGAAAAGGAGACCATATTTCTGTAAACTGGCGATAACTACGATTATTGATCAACTGTTAAAACGTACAACACAAAATGAAAAGCATCTCTCAACTTTATTGAAGCACCGTTTTTATTAACGTTCAGTTGTTTTTGGACAACTGTGGTTTGGTGGTTTGGAATGAATTTCAATTTCAAATAACCCAATGTTTGCTCAAGTGTCGTCTTTGTGGCTGAGTACAAACTAGGTTGCCGGTTTTTGTCGAGAGCACAAAGAGGATTCTAAGGAGAACGTGGTCGGATTAATGAAAGGATGTGTATTTATTCGCTCAGAAAATCATTCCGTTTATATCCTTGTGCGTTTCTAAACAACATGTATCTTCGCCTTTTCCCTTCGGGTTTAAAATTACCAAAGTGGAAAACGTTAAAACTCACAATAAAACGGCATGTTACCCATGTTTAGGTTATGTTTATCAGGAACGGGCCATTCTTCCAAATTTACATTTATTAACTATAAAAAATACCCAAAATATAAAAAAAATATACTGTAAAAAAAGTTTTGGTCGTTTTAATATCAAATAATCTATAACTACTTGAATTTATTTTAAATAAACTGAAAAATTTTGTACGTTAAGTTTTTTTATTTGTATTTTTTTAAATATATACATACTTTTTACCATAAAATAATGGGCGAATGGATTTAAACTAAGGCTGAGCTGCATGCAGTACAATCAGCGAGACGAAGCCGGCCCAATTAATCGATAAAAGTAAACAACTGACAACACAGGATCTGTCATTATAGATCAACGTGCACGGCTCACTTTGTGGTGTGTTCAATGCAATACGGTTGTATAACCATACAATCCCATGAATGTATACATTTACATTTTCAATTTTTAATTGCAAAGCTAAAGTTACCAAAACCGTATATTGATGATAGAGGATAATATTGACTAGAAAGTATATTAATAAAAGAAGAGTATTTCATATAAAAATTTTTTAAAAGAATAATTTGCTTTTTTAGGTTAAAAATGTGTTTAATTGAATGCAGGACAAGCAACGAGATGAAGCCGACCGAATTAGCCAACAAAAGTAAACAATTAACAAAACGCAACGCACACATACAAAATATTTAAAGATGAATGTAATTGTTAAAAAAAATTCGCTCTCAGAAAAATGTTCACGATAAGAAAAAAACCTCTCTCTAATCCTTTAAAATCCATCATCTTTTCCTGAAGTGTTTAGGGAAGTGTAATTTATCCCTTTATGATCGTTGGCAAAATTAATTGTTATAAATAATCCACTTTTAATCTCTTTCTTCCCTCGAATAATCTTTTAAGAAATTGATCGTTATCTTGGAGCTTTATGAAGAAAATCTCGAACTGAAATATTTCAAATGATAATTTGTAGATCCCTTTTAATTTAATTTTCTAGGCCAGAGCTTCCCGAACTTGTTAGCTAGCGGTTCCGTTTTGCAGAACAAAATCGGGGCGGACCCCCCCCCTCTCATTTAATTATTTACAATTAATTATAGTGTGTAGTAAGTTGATCAATTAACCAGTCAACTGCTAATTAAGGGATGGAGAAGGGTATAACTATGAAGCACACATTAGATTCATATGTTTTTTTGTTTTGTTTTTTAACAAGATCCGGTACGAAAAAAATCAAATTGGACAAAACGGAATCTGCAGGTAGGAAAACACGAGCCAAATTCAAAACTTATAATTCGTATATACCGGATTTTAGGTGAAGGTGGTCGTGGAGGTGTACTCGAGTCCACCTCCCCCCTCTCCATCATCTCCATGTGGTCTGACAGGAAATTTATACACTTTTGCCCCTCATTTGGGTCTTTCTTCCAACAATCTCTGTTATCTATGGCCTCTTAAAAGAGGCTGGCAAATTTACGTTTTCCTCTCTTTTAAGTATCGTTAAGCCATCTGATTTATTTTAATTATCTCCTAGATAGTAGTAGCTTCTCTTTAGTTAATTTTCTCTTCACGACTGTTATCAGCAAGTATTAGGTATTTATTGTATATGCAACCGCTGCCATCAATGGTTGTAATAATGAAGATAGTTAATTTTTAATTATATTTTTCTCCACGGTAGCAGTAATTGAATAAATAAGAAATTCATATATAATACACTTGTATCTAATTTGTCCATTACAGTTCGTGGTCCGATTGAACAAATTAACATTTTTCAATTAATTAATATTTTTATGAAAGGTATTGATAAAAAGCGGATCGAAGTGGCGATAGCTCAAGTGGTAGAGCAGCGGCGTATTTCGCCGAAAGATCGTGGGTTCGAATCCCGCTCTTGACACTGACTTTTTTATCTCGACCAATACCTTTCATAAAAATGTTCTTAATATGGTTTCAAACAATCGTCCCAAGACAAAATCTTTCAGGCCTGACCATTTTAGATAAAGTTTACAATCAGTAAAAATGTTGAATGTGAATAAATCAAAGGAGCGGGAACATTACGCACAAAACATTAATCCAAGGAACAACGTTTTATCACAGTAGGCATCAGTGTTAACTACAGTTTCACCCCATACAGTTCCATGGGAAATCGTCTGTGCTCAACGAAATCGCTTACGTTCGGCGAACTTTCCCTTAATACAATTTGGTTAAACCCAACCCAATGAAGTGACAGATAAAAAGGACTTGCTCGACGAATTTACTCAATGTGTCAAATATTCATAAGGTTAAATTGTTTAATTGACTTTACAATATTGCTACATCATGCTTGGTTTTCATTTTTTGTTCGATCCATAATTTTTCACTATAAAAACTACAAGCCAATATATTCATAGGTTACTATTACTTTTATAAATAAAAAAAACATAAACCTACACAGGGTCACATAAACCCTCACAGGGTGCCGGTGTTTCTGAAGAAAAAGCCCATTTGTAATTATGTGATGGATGGATACAATGGATACCAGGGACTGGGGGCAGTTCCGTCCTGAGCACTGCAGCTTTTCAGCTTATTGTACTATATCCTGGCTCCATTTTTGGGGGAGGGGTCACAACACTAAGTGAACTTGTACCAGTGTTCTTCCATCAAAGAAACTCATTTTTGAAGGTGGTTGGGACCAAATTCAGTATCGCTGAGATCCGGTCCCACCCCTTCCATTGATGAGTGCCATGTCAATTTCTTTTAATTGAGGCCACCGGTCCCCTTAGGCGTCAGAAAAATTCCAGAGGCGACGGTGGGAATCAAACCCACGACCGCGGGATCTACTAGCCGAGAATCTGACGCCTTACCCACTCGGCTACCGTTGCCCCCTCCCCACAGGTACTACTTTGACAGTATTGTAATTAATACCTTTTAATTTTGATTATTTTTATTTGGATAAACATTGGATTGGTAGGTAGACAAATCAAGATTTATAGAGAGCATAATGATTTTCTTATTATTTCCTTTAATGCCAAACGAAACTATTGTAAAAGACAAACTTTTGTAAGTTAATAATTATGGTATTCTTGCTTTCACAATAAAGGAAATAGCAGTTGACTATTACTTTATTCCCTATAACTCAGATGTAACTCCTCAAATGACCAAATTTTATAAAAACAGTTTTGACTAAAACGTCGGAATCGTTATTATTTAAAAAATATAAACTATTTATTTTAAGTCATAAATTTTATAGAAAAAGCGACAAAGATAAAGCTGGTTTTACACAGAGAGATCCTTTCCCTTAACCTTAATCTAATAAAAAGTGGCGCTTCCTCAGCTTTTTCAATTTTTAAAGTAACTTGGTGTGCTTTTATCATTTTATATTTTAGCGCGTTGTGTGCGTAGAAAAAAATTACAAAACTATTGTTATATTTATTTAATTATGAAAATAGTTTACTGTTTTTCATAGCAGACAGTTTACGCATCAAGGTATTCTTGCATAACTTATCGTTTATTTTCTAAAAATTAAGCATTGCTTGCTTCTATTTTTGCTATTTCCATGCTGATGTATTTATTACGTGATATCTAACTTAACAGCTTGTTTTGGAGATTTTGTTCGAAAAGGAAAGTATTATGGTAAAGTACAAAAATAAGCCCTAGGTACTTTATCAAAGAAAAGAGCTCTCAGGAATGGAACGCCTACGATGTCCAGCTTAAAGTATTATACAAAAATAATCCGACATGGTCAAAAATGGTCGAACCTGTGCTTAGACGCAATCTGAAAGCTGCAAATTGAAAAAAAAATTAATCCTGTATATTTTTATTAACTGTTTTTAACTACATAAATGTCTGTTAGAAAAAGTACTAATTAAAAAATGACGCTTTTATTCAAGTATGGTGGTAACGTTAATAAAATGAAATTATTTCCCTGATACATAAAAACTAAAAAGTCAAAATGCCAGATTTCAATGTTAGATTCTCCTTAAGGATTAGTTGGGAGAGAAAAATAGTCATTTACAGTGTTTTTTTAAGGTTAAAATATTCCTGAAAAGAAACCTCGTTTTCTTTCTTTTAAAAACTATTCCATAAAATTTTGTCGTTGAATTGGCAAATTTGTATAATTGTACTGTGTATACGTATACTAACGTGAATAAAAACTAAACAAAACTACGATTGAAATGTAGTATTTTGTTTGTTTCAAGTAGTTTCATTATGTTATAACAATATCGTACAATGAATTATGATGATCTATAGTGACAGCTTTTGTACCTCTGTTGTCAGATGTTTAGTTTCATTAAATAATTAATTAACCCAGCTTCATCTTGCTCCTTCTAAGCAATTTGGTACTAATTTAACCATATTTATTGCATCAATTAATAATTAAACGAATTAATTATCTTACAATCCAAAAAAGACAATTTATGTGTGCAACTTTTATTTTTAATATTAACTTTCCTACTGCGATACATAAAGTTTAAATGTGATTAGTGACCGTTAGACGATAATTATTCCTAATAGTGATGGTCTGGTGTGATGTAGAGTTCAGAAAAACATTTTCTTTATAGGAACATCGTTTCGATCTTTATTGAGATCATCATCAGAGCATGGGATTTACAAACATCGTTTACTTCTTCTACATCCTACATATATTTGCCAAATGAAAACAATGTTAATAAATCTCAGCTCATGAAGATGATCTCAATAAAGATCGAAACGTTGGCACGATAAAGAAGATGTTTTTCTAATATTTACATCACACCAGATCGCATCTCACGATTTCGGAATAAGAAAACGTTAAACATGATCGATTTATATTGTATTTATATTTTAAACTGTATTTTTTGAATTTGTATTTTTATTTATTGATACTAAAAATTGTTTTATTCTTAAGGGTCTCTCTATTGTTGTCACCAATTTCTTGCTTTCTTTTTTTCATGAATTAACTCTGTAATTTTTTTGATATTTTGATACACATACTTTACTATTGTAGTATTTCGTAATTTTCCAAACTTCATCTTTTATATCATTAAAATTGTCTGCTTCACGGTCATGCTGATATTTTCTTTTTAAATTAACGTTTAGTCTGATGGGATTTCCATTTGAAATAAATAACTAATCCAGTCATATATACATACACATTGTTTTCTGACTAGCCCTTCATGTAGAGTTAATATTATTAAAGTTTGGTCACTTAGGTCAAAATTTTCCTCAACATTAATGAAAATAGGTGAGCCTTTACTTAATAATAAGAAAGTCAAACAGAACAATTATTTTATAAAGTACTATTTGAAACTGGACACTTTTTAATTTAAAACAATTGAAGAGGACGAAGTGAGAAGTGACCGTAAATCGATCCATATAAAATAGTAATAAATATTTTATGAAATTGTGTTTTACGATATATCCTTTTATATAATACAATAAATAATTAATAAAAGAACGTTTGTGTATGTTTATGGCCGAACTCGGCAAGCAGACAAATAATCAGCAACTGGCCCTTCATGTAGTGTAAACATTATTAGAAAGTTTGTAAAAATACAAATCGTTCTATAACTAAATATTAATAAACGCATTCACATAATCATATTCTAATAGCGAGTTTTGTAATTATGTTTTTTACGAACTTGAACAATTTTCTGGGAATTTATTTTGCCGAAATTCACATAACCGTCAGGCCCAGTAGAATGTTTTACAAGTATGTCGCGTTATTTGTTGAAGTGCAAATACGACAGATAAAATAATTAATATTGTATAAATTATGCGTATTTGGTTTTGTCGTCTTTAATCTTTGAAGCTTTCTACACGGATCTGGCGAACTGGCAAGGATCAAATTTAATACATCACTTTGTAGGCAGTATCTATAAAATATCTATAAAACATCCTCCATGTTATGAACTTGGTTTAATCAAGCATAAAATATGCCTGCCCTTGGAAGGGGTTGTACTAAAATCACCATGATATTTTAAGGCGATATGAACAAACTTGGATGTAAAAAACCAGAGTTTGGAGGAATTTTTTTATAAATAGAATTTTTGAGAAGAAAAATGCCAGGCAATTAACCACAACGGGCTATGAGTCTTGCATTATTTGAAAATATATTACCAAACATTAGAGATTAAAACACAAAGATTAAAGTAAAGAATAAAAGTAAAACAGCAGTTTAAAAATTTTTTACTTTCACTCCTATGGGTTAGATAGTTGAAAAAATTATTATTAAAATTAAATTTATTACGCTTACTCTCTGTAGGCGATATTGATTTAAAATCTCCATAAAATATTATTCATGTTATGAACTTAGTAAGCACCATGCCCGAGTAATAAGCCTAAAAAATCCTAACAGGACAAATTCCCCTTGATATTTCCAAATAAAATCATCATGAAAGGTAAGTTTGCTTAATTAATAACAAGCTTGCAGGAAAAAATTGCCAGACAGTTTTTAATGAAGGGCTAAAACACTTTTAAGAAGAAGTATGCCAATCAATTGATAACAACGAACTCCGTATCGTGGAATATCTACAAATAATTTAGCAATAGAAGTAAATGCAGGAAGACTAAAGTAAAGGATAAGTTTTGTATATACAACAACAGTTATTTAAAATATAAAAAAAATAATGATTGAGACTGTTATAAAAAAAAGTACAATAACTAAATAAAGACGAAGCGTCGGAGGCCGCAACGGTATACGCGTTGACATGGCGCTCATCACTGTTAAGGTGAAGGTCCCGGGTTCGTATCCAGCGGCCCTACTTACAAATAGACTTTTTTTTTAAACACCGACACTCTTATATGACCTCTGATGTTCCCAACCAGTAAACTATTTTAATAATTAAATAACAATGGTTTTGTATTTTTTTTCTAAACAACTTTCCTGAGAGCTCTTTTCTGTGAGGAAGTACCTAGGGCTTATTTTTGCACTTTATCATAATGTTTTTCTTTCCAAATAAAATATCAAAAACAAGCGGTTAAGGTAAATATCACATAACACATCAACATGAAGGAGCATAAGTAGCAGCAAGCAATGTTTAATTTTTAGGAAATAAACGACATGACGAAGATAATAAAAAATACCTTATGTGTAACCTGTCTTCTATGAAAAAACAGTAAACTATTTTCACGATTAAACAAATATAACAAGGTTTTGTAATTTTTTTCTAAACACACAGCGTGCTACAATATAAAATAATAAAAGTATACCAACTTACTTTTAAAATTGAAAAAGCTGAGGAAGTGCCTCTTTTTATTAGATTAAGGTTAAGGGAATCTTCCTGTTTAAAATCAGCTTTTGTCAGTTTTTTTATAAACCTTATGACTTAAAATAAATCGTAAATAGTATTTATTCTTTAAATAGTAACGATTTCGATGTTTTAGTGAAAGCTGTTTTTATAAAATTGGGCCATTTGAGGAATTACTGAGTTATAGGGAATAAAGTAATAGTAAACTGCTATTTCCTTTATTGTGAAATCAAGAATACCATAATTGTTAAATTACAACAGTTTGTCTTTTAGTTTCGTTTGGCATTAAAGGAAATAATAAGAAAATCATTATGCTCTCTATGAATCTTGATTTGTCTACCTTATCCAATATTTATCTAAATAAAAATAATCAAAATTAAAAGATATTAATTACAATACTGTCAAAGTAGTACCTGTGGGGGGTAACGGTTTAGGCGTAGACACGGCGCTCATCACTGTAGGTAAAAGTCTCGGGTTCGATTTGTCTATCTTATCCAACGTTTATCCAGATAAACATAGGGGGCGCGAAGGTTTGTGTTGGCCCTGCATTCGAACCCGACGTTCTTACAAATAAGCTTTTTTTACAAACCGCCGGCACCCGAAGGGTTTATATAACATCTGATGCTGCGAACCTTCGTAATATAAAAAAGAACTAGTAAATGTTATTGAAAGAAAACATTTTAGCCAAAAATTGTTACAAATTCTTCCTTTCACTACTGAGTGTCTGACAGTTCAAAAATTAATTTCCTATGGTTTTTGCCTTATTTCCGTTATTCTTTCCTTTTCTAGACCTATTTCTGACGAAATGATGAGCCATAGAATATTAAAATGTTCAAAATGATGCCAGTTGATCCTTCGGCTTTAGCTTAATCAAGTACATACGCCCTTTCCAACTTGACTGATATGTATCACCGGCGTTTTACAAACTTTCCACTAAATATTTCATACTAGTTCTACGTTTAAAGAAATAACAACAGTGAGTGTTGTTTGTTTGAGAGGCGCGGGGTGTCGGGCTTATCCTTTTTTCACAAAGGATTTGTTGGAGGCATGCGCGCAGGCCCGGGGGTTAGTTTACTTAAGGGTGGCAGGGCGCTGGTTTCACCCCTGTCCTACACTGGTGTAAAGCGGGTCCAGGCAGCCTCATCATCACTTCGTCCGAGGCCGATAATGCATCAGAAAACAGACTCGTATCGAATGCAGGTGAGATTTTCTATTTTCTATAATGGAGACAATTTCAATGCCCAGATCGGTCTGGGTAGTCTGCTTTATTTTATATTGATCTCCCAGTGGACACGCCTCGCCGAGGGGGATTTCTATACCGCTATAACGGCCGTCTGACGTGTGTTTTTGTTTTAGGGATAACTAAAAATTATTATGGAAAACTGGCTAAAAATCGTTTTTCTCTTCGTTGGATTTCACTTGAAGCTAGCCAACTCTCTCCCCGAAGTGATAAGGATTGGTGAGAATTGTTCTTTTATTTATTTTTACTGTTTGCTCTTCCTAAAGGACCTACTTTAAAATTAATGTACCATTTAAATTGTATAAACTAGTTGTAGCCCTGATCAAATTTATTTAGACACATCTTGTACTATTTTCTTCAAACACATTAAAACGATTATTACTAACGATTCTTCCTTGCCAAAAATAATAGATTAATTCTGCTTTACAGAAAATTTTAAATTGTTTCGTCTTATGCCGACTAAACATAATCCCTCATAAAAACTCAAGAGAATAATATAGACGTTCATATATTATTTTTAAATTTTCGGCAACACTTGCTCATCAAATTTGTTCCAATAAATATATACCAGTGGACCGGTAATAAACTGTAATATGCAAAGTTTATTGGAAAAATTAGTTCAAATTAGGACAAATGTAAATGTTATAAAATCTAGAATATAATGGTTTATGCTTTTAAAAAATAATACGGGTTTTCTTCATAGTACGTCCAGTCGTGTAGTTAATGAAGAAAGGTTGGTTTTAATAATTTAGTTACGCTCAGCAAAACTCGTCAATCTCAATGTTTTCTTTTAAACAAATTTAAATTGTGTCACATTCACTTATCAACTAGCGTTAGAGTTTTTGCCGAACATTTGAACTTAGTCATTTTGTTTCCGAGTTAACACTAAATGGAAAACACATCCATATTCGACTCTCAAATTAAAATGTCTAAATGTAATTGTAATATAAAAAAATTCGTTGTATACAAATAAATTAAAACTATATCGCAATTTATTTTATAAATAATAATTAAGAAAACTTATTATGATTTTTTTGTAAACTAATATTATAATATTAATTGATTGAAAGAGATCCTATTAGATACTGCACAAAAAAGTTTGTTGCATTTCACGAGCCACTAATTTTGTCTTTGTTCATATAAATGAATAACAAAAAAAATACAATTTCCCTACGGAGGGAAAATCTTCCTTTCACTTTCTCTCACTCTTATGAAAATCAATGGCAGCATTCCTTGCCAAATAATGCGGAAACCGTGGAATTTGTTACGGTGGATCCTCTACCGCCGGCCTTTTCATAGGTTTATTTGTGTTTTAAATTTTAAAACCTCCTGTGTGTTTTTGTACGGAAAAGTAATTTGGGTCCACTGCCTTCCGCAGAATAATAAAACGACGAATAAATTTGTGGTGTATTAATTAACTGTAACTAACCAAATCGACAATAAAATTGTTGTGAAAAAAGAGACCAAACAAACTGCTTAATGAGGCACTCTCAATTCTAATTTGAACGTATTCTCGAAACAAACCATAATTTTCAACGAATCTAATATTCCTTTATTAACATTATCAAACGCACACCTTAAACAAACAACGCGTACAAATTGGAGGATTTGTAATACTGTATGATTTTGTATTCAGGAGGAGTTTTTCAAATTAATGCACAAACAAAGTTGGGAAATAAAAATAAAAATATTTATTGGACAATATTGTGGATTTGTTTGACATAATTGGAATTTTCTTCGAATTATCTTCCGTATATTGTGGGATTTTTGAAAACAAATTAGGTTTTTCTTTTAAATGGTGGAGCCAATTTTAATTAACCTTCAACGGCAGCACATTTTCCGCGGGACCAAGGTCTAATTTGGCAGATTGTATCGAAACCTTAAAATGGATTACGCCTTCGGTTACGCTTATTTGATAACACGCGCACGCATATACATACATCCATACATACAAACTCACACACTGATAAAATTCGAAAAGACAACGACTGAAAAAAATTTAGGCTCCAGGCCATTATTCAAATAACCAGGCTGGACTATTGGCATCTATTGAGTTGTACGGAAAATAATGCAGATGTTCATGTTTTCCTTCTACCCCTCTTTGTATTACAATATATTGTTTACGCTTGATGGATTATTCTTTTGAACGGATGTCAACACATTTAATACTCTTCCAAACAGAAATGTTTGTTTATCTCGTTGGCAATAATTCAGTCTTTACTAAGATGACACGACATACTTATAAATGGGCTTTATTGAAAAACATCGGCACCCCAGAGGATCGTATAACTTCGTAGTTGAAATACTCTCGTAAAAAAATAAATACTAAGATCGCAACGAGTGATTTTCGCGTTATTTCGTTTTACGATTTAAACTACGTCGGAACGGTGCCCAAACGATCATA
This sequence comes from Cimex hemipterus, assembly GCA_039619505.1. NCBI lineage: Eukaryota > Metazoa > Arthropoda > Insecta > Hemiptera > Cimicidae > Cimex > Cimex hemipterus. The sequence continues at coordinate 11,590,132 of CM077105.1, forward strand.
AACAACGAAATCTGGGGCCATGACAGTGAGAGCATCGTTCAGAGATGGTTTAAAAAATTTCCGAGGGAGAATTTAGCCTGGAAGACAAAGAAAGACGTGGAAGGATTGATTTCTCCTTAGATGTTGATGTTCGGCGGCCTTGGTCGAATTTTTCTATTTGCGAATCGACTTAAGGCACTTGCAAAGGTGAAAAAGATGGGAAGTCGGGTTCCCCATGACGAATGTCATAAATCATTGTTATTAAGTTTGAGCAACACTTTTTTGCCGAAACAGAAAGGAACCTTTTCTGAGTATAATTGTCACATGTGATGAAAAGTGGATTCTCTACGATAACAGCAGACATGCTGGACAGTAGCTCGACAAAGGAGAAGCAACACTATATTCTCCAGCCAAAAAGGTGGAGGTGACGCATTGGAGGAGCTTCATTTGGGCTGATTTGTTGCACCTTCTTGAATCTTGAAGAAACCATCAATGCCAAAATGTGTTGCTCTCAAGTTGAAGCAATACTCCAGAAATTGGCATCATTGAAGCCATATTTGGACAATCTGAAAAGGCCGATTCTGGTACTCGGCAACGCCCGGTCCCATGGCTCAGTTGTGATAACACGAAAATTGTTGGATCTTTGTTATTAGGTTCTGCCTCACCCTGGCTATTCTCAAGGCGTCATGCCTACTGGAGAACCATTTTTTCAGACACTTGGATAACTTTTACAACACAAAAATCTATTGATCAAAAGTCGTTAAAAAATGCGTTTACAGAATTGGATAATAATCAATACTACAAATTCTGTTGGGAGGGTTACCATCACGTTGCGAAAAGTGTGTGGGCACTATTGAAAGATATTTTAATTTATAAAAAAAAATATTTAAAATCATTAATTGTTTTTTGTTATTGTATAACCATAAACCTGTATTATATTCCGGACGACTTCCATGGCTGTGACTTGGACGCCGACAATGTAAGTCGGTCAAAAAAGGAATAGAAGTACGGAAAGCAACTATAGGTATAGTACCACTCTTAAACGCTGGTCATCATGTTCAACTAATAGAAAATTAAGAAAGAAGCTTATCTGAAACCAACCCCAATACTACATCTCCTTTTCGTGAATACTGGTACCCATGAACTGGCAGATGCGCTGAAGAAAATAGCAACTAAAGGCAGTAGCATATAAATAAGCTTTCACCATTTTCCTATGACGTATCTACAAAAAAAAGGATGCAGATCGCACATGGTAAAGTGGACGCAGAACTGAAACATGTCCTTAAAGGAAAGTTAACACAAAACGGGGACAGCAGTAGCCGAGTGGTTAAGGCGTCAGACTCTCGTCTAGAAGATCTTGAGCTCTTGGGTTCGATTACCACCGTTTCTCCTGGATTTTTCTGATGAAAGTAGACGCTACAATTAACAATGGAAAGTCCGTCGGGATCGAGTCTGGGAGACCCAGGGCACCATCACCCCTTCTTAGATGGAAGAACACTGGCACAACGTGGGCTCAATTCAACCAAGTTTGTCGCGAGCTCCGAAAATGGAACCAGGAACGGCTACTATAAGCAGTGCGAATCGGGAACTCCTTCAGTTTTTGGTATCCAAAAGCAATAAAAAAAGTTATTCTCTGTTGCCTTTGGACCACACCTAAAGCGCTTATAACACAAATCTAACCGGACCTATTTGGATAAGTGCAAAATAAAATCAGGCCCGGCGTGTTCATGTGATCAAGGTTCGAACAAGACAGTTTATAACTACTGTAAGTGGCAGCATCCTACCACCGAGACACCAACGTATGCAACCATGCAACCTATACTTATAAGCATGATAAAGTGGAACCTGTCCTTAAAGGGAAAGTTAACAAAAGAATGGAAACCGCAGTAATGGTTAAGGCGTCAGACTCTCGACTAATGGAGGGTATTCGGCACTCCTTCGGTCAGAATATTTCGCACGATTCGAAGATTGGTATCGGGAATATTAAATTCTTAGGTAACTAGTCCCAGAGGTTGTAAGAATTAAGTGAATATTGTATCTTGCACTTAATTGGCTGGTTGAATGGTTACCATGGTCGGAATAATTTATTTACATATGAATTGTTCGCATGGGATTTTAGGGCTTTCTTAATAGCAGAATTTAATTTTTAGTATAAAGTATAACGTATATTATTCTTTATTTGTATTATTTTTCTATTATTTAAAAAGTGTGTTTTCTTAGTTGCTGTAAATCTTACGTAATCCAAAAGAGAGTGCGAGTCTGCTCAATAGACGAATTTAATGTTGGTTGAAAAATATGTTATAATATAATTTTTTGTAGTATTGTGCGTATAATTTTTATTTACATTATTTGTGTAGTACTTTCAAAAAATTATTTTATTTTTCAATGTTGTAATTCTTCGGAAACAGAAAAGAGCTGTGAGAGTGTGGTTAAGTCCATGCCTAAGTGTTAAAAATTGTAAATATTGTATTGGGTGGGAAAAATAATAAAACCCTATTATTATTTCATTGACATCCCATTTCCATTAATTTCATAGTAGACAGATTGAGATGTAATTTTAATTTTGTGGATTTGCATTGTTTCCGTTTTGTAATATTTGGTCTAACCCAATTTCTTTTCCAATTATTTGACCCGGTTGAGGTAACGGCTCCCACTAGATAATCATATTGAATTTCTCCAGCGGCGGTAAATCAGATTTTCTTGTTTCTTTGTGAAAGCGCTGATATTTTAAATTAGCATAAATATTTGGATTTCTTATAGGTTTCTTATTACTCTTTGGTTTAATGTAAACTAAAATGATGTTCTTTGAAATAGAACGCGCATGTTAGTTTTTAATTTTATTATTTTTTTACGAGGGCATTTCAACGACAAGGATATATGGATCCTCGAGATGCCGGTGAAAAAAAGCCCATTTGTAAGTCGGGCCTCTGGATTCGAACCTGGGACCTTTACCATACAGTGATGAGAGCCGTGTCAACGCTTAAACCGTTGCGGCCAAGTGCTCATGTTAAGAACGTACCTACGGTGGGACGGGCGAATTTTAATTAACTTAATTCCCATTCATTTTACACCCTTATTTGGCACGGCTTCTGTGAATCTCTTCCATTAAATTATCATTTTATGCGTGCCCGCCACCATAGGGAAAATTATACCACTTGAAGCAGAATTTTTATTTTATTCTCCTAAAATTTAGTTTCAAAAGCAGATTCCAATTAAGTCCTTATCTAGACCCTTATTCATTTATGTCAAAAACAACCATTTTCAGTAACAATTTATTTATACCGAGTACAAACTTTAAAATTAGAGATTTTATTTTATCAAGAGGATTAATTGGCAGGTCGAAACATTATTTTATAATCGTTATATTTCGTGGTCCTATTGAGGAAATAAGTTCTTTCAATTAATTAATATTTTTGTAAAATATTGGTTATAACGATTGCTCGAATCGCTCGTGACACTGGCTTTTTCATTTCGACCAATACCTTACATAAATATTAATGAATTGAAATATTGTTTCAAAAACTGTTTTAAAATCCCTGGATCGTCAAACTTAAAAACGCCCGTAGTCTTTAGAACTGCGAATATTGCCAAAATAATCTAATATTTTCTCCTAAATGTAAATTTATATGAGTCCACCACTTTTCACCAGTCCACCAATTTTCAGAGTTGAGATGTAATGTTCAAATCCTTTGGGGGTGATGTTGTCTCAACGGTAGTCCCGGCCGGCGACTCATCACTTTAAGAGCGACCGAATACTCACAAGTGGACTTTTTTTAAACACCAGAACTCTGGGTGTTGAAAAGACTACTGTTATATCGAACCTCCTTCAAAAAAATTTCTTATTATCTTTTATTTTACTCTGCGTATTAAAAAAAATCAATTTTTAACTCCTAATATAAATGCTAGAAAGCAAACCAATTTTGAGAATATATGGAATATATGTTAAACAAACTAGTGAACAGGCCACGCGTGCATATATATACAATATTAGTGCTTGTGTCTGAAAATTTACAATTCCACTTTTTCAATGTGAAGGCGGTACATTTGGACATACCGCACAGACTGAAAAAATTAATAAATAAACAAGCAAAAGTATGTGTTTTTTCTGTTTACACTACAAATATTATTCTCTATAATCTCTTTCTCTCCCTCAACCTCCCTTTCATATTTTGTGTGTGTGTGTGTGTGTGTGTGTGTGTATGTGTGCACGTATGTTGCTCTAATTGTTTTTTCTTCATACGTAATTTCATTTCAAAGGCCTACCATTTTTCAATGCTCAGCGGTCTTGTGGGTTTAGCCTACTTGTTACTACGTTCCACGAAAAAACTACATAAAACCGGGACATTAAATTATGGTCCTCAAATGTGTTCATTAATAATTTCAATATTAATGTACGAATGTAATTGTTGGATGGTCAACGACATGGTAAACGACAACGAAATACGATGGTAAAACACTGTCAGTGCGTTTATCATTCCAGTTAGCTTTTTATTATTTTTAAAAAATGAATACAGAGTTTACTATTTTTTAAAATATATAAATTTGAAATAAACTCAGAAAGCTCTGTAAACCTGTAAACTATTCCCTTTTTCAAAATAAAATCTCTCTCTTTCTCTCTCACTCACTCATTCACTCACTCTCTATTGATCGACCGATCTTAATAACCTGAATCTACACACCTTTTTATGACAAGATTTTTGTAATAGCATTGGCATTTTATTTCGTTGTTTTTGTAATGTAGATTAATTAGAATATGGCTGGCCTTTCATTCTGGTTTCTTTTGTTTAACAACCCACCCTCTTTCAACCCTCACCCCGTTCCTCCGATTCGAGATCATTAGCACGATTCCGCGTTCATATTGAAGATTCCGACCTGAACAAGTTGTAAAGTTCATTCCGAACTTGTAACCAAGGCCAGGTCTCACGAATTTCAATTAGAGACGATCGATGAATTATCCTCTGTACGAGGTTAAATTCCGTAACAGAGTACGTTTAAAGAGACAGGACGAAGGCTAGGCCGGGATACGAGTCCGCCTCACGCCAGTTCCTTTTACGTGAAGAATCCATCAACGGGCCCATTACCGGCAGACCTTCTTCTGACTCCTGGACTAATAGTTCACCCTGGGAGAAAATGAACTAATTTCGAGAACTTCCAACCAAAGTTAAGTGTGGCTAACGAGTTACACCGGGCCAACGCAACTTTACTTTAGAATTATTATAGTTGAAACGAGGTTAATGGGGAATGAAGTTGATGTAACGAAGAAGCATAATAAGATTTTCTAGAATTATATACTTAATAATTCAAGTAAAAAATTTCGAATTTGTTCAATTAACAATATGATGCAATAAATTATATAAGAAATATGACGAAATAGTTTATTACGGGCTTGTTTTAACTACTGTATACACAACCCATCGTAACATAATAAACTTAACAGGTAATTAAGAGACAAAATTGATATAATCAACGTTATAATTATAAATAATTAAATAATCAGGAATATCGTAAATTAGAAAGGCACATCATTCACTAGATGTATTAGCTATTTTAGATCTGTTGGGATTTTCCTCAATTTTTAATTTCAATGCACTTGAAAACAATAAACTTCAACTTATTAACAAATGTTCATATATATATATATATATATAT
>CM077105.1:11600759-11612443 GCA_039619505.1 Cimex hemipterus
CATATATATATATATATATATATATATATTGTTAAGGAAACTGTCAAACTGTCAATCTACAGGCTCAAATCACAGTAGACACCATGAGGAGATTTAAAAACACCTAAAATATAACTGTAATATTTAAATAATGGGTATGCGAGTAATTTGTACTATGATTTTACTGTAGTTTTAATTGATAAGAATAGACCAATTTTACATGATGGAAAATCGAAATAGGCATCTCTGATCCGTGAGAAAATCAACATAATTTACCGTTTGATCGGCGTTAAAAATTGTTTTGTCAAGAGAAAAACGTGCCCTGAATGTAGAATCGTCTTTCTCCATGGGAAAAAAACTTTCGAACAATTCCCGGCCAAACAAATTTGCCCTCGAGTGCCTCTGGCGTTTCACAGGTGATTCTTGAATGTTTGGATGATGGAGTGTTTTCAGTAGGTGTGATTCGGGCATTTTTTTAAAAGTCCTTTCGTCTCCTTTGTTGAAAGGAGGGCTGGTTTTATAATTGACTATACTCACTGGGCATTGATTCGGCCGTTTTAAAAATTGACAATTTTCATTGTACCATCTAGCCCGCACCGAAGTGGTTATTGTGGAAGATCTCTAACTTCACACCAGCACTTACAAGGCATATAATCGAAAACATGGCCATTCGTCCTCACATCGATGAGAGATTCTCGCTATAAAAGATAATGCCAAGCCTCAAACAGCACGTATTGTGGTTGACTACCACCACAAATGAGATTGATTTGACACAAGTCGTAGTCTGGTGCCCTGCTCGAACCTCAGATTTGACACAATCGAATACGTTTGGATCAAATTAAGCGATGAGTACAACTACGAAGCCCAGGTCCTAATATCCTTGAGGAATGGGGAACTACAATTCTTGATGAATGGGAAAGCATCTCTCAGGAATTTTTAAACTTAAGATATATAAAACAGTTCCGTGACTGACAGACCAAACCGCGGATCTAAACGGCTGAAATTTCGACATTCCTATATGGAACGGATAACCGCTAAAAAAGGATTTTTTGAAATAACATCCCTATCATATGGGTAAATTTATACTCTGAAGTGAACTGAAGATTTTGAGAATCGAGACATTATATTAGAAAGTCACACTAGCACTGTACAGAATTAAAACAGAGTCCCAAGAACGTGGACGAATTCGAGGGTAAAAGTCAGTAAAATACAGAAGGGATGTTTGTTTAAATCCTAATCAGGTTTGTGAATGAACACCCCCGTGCAAAATCAATCGACACTTCAATATTTTTTATGAGTAAAAATTATAAAACAAATCTTGAAAATACTGATAAATAATGTCAGTCTCCATATTATTTTCAATTTGCGGAATTTGCTTTTTCTCTCGGTCCTCCGCTGATGGAAAGGGGTAAACGGCAAAGCTTCTTGTTTTCAGGTTTCTTTAAAAGCTCTTTGACAACCGTACATGATTTGTTTCTCCCTTGCGGCCACGGAACCGTGAATAATGACTAAACCTATTTTCCATTTCAAAAGGCAGAAGGAGAAAAAACTGTTTTTCTTCCTCCCAATTAAACATTCTCTTCCTTTATCAAGTTTGCGTCAAACCCTCTTAACTGTAGATAATATCATTAAATTCAATAACATTGTCTATATTTAAAAAAAAATTAATAAATAAAACCTAGAAACATTATTTATTTGCTTTAACATTTCAATTTATATATGTTAACATTATGTAGAAATTGCTGAAATGGAAGTCTAAATCATTTTCTTTGATGTGCACAGCTCTTTTGCTTCTAAGTTATTTCATTTACTAATGCTTTTCACAAAAGTAATCACTTCTTTGACTAACTTATATTGAACTATGAAATGAAAGCATAAAGTTTAATCAAGTGATATTGTAACAATTATTTCGTTTTAGCATAATTATTTGTTTATTACAAGCACTTGTAAATTAATTCTGATGAAAGGCATTTAGTTTGTACTGGAGTTAGTTAAAGGCATAACGACGACGCCCCCCTCAGTGAAGAATTTAATTTGACAGTCAATTTTATAGCTAATTTCCTCATTTCTTAAAATTAAAAACGTTCTACTTGCAATTTCCAACTTTGTTTTAAAAAAATATTTATTATATATTAAATTATAAATCAAACAAATCCACATTTTTTGCGACGCTTCGCAACAGATTCAACGCTCGGGATGTCTGTGTTGTTTGAGGGGAAAAACAAACTTATTTGTAGGTATATTGTGTTTTTGAATTCAGGGCCGCTGGATTCGAATCCAGGAATTTTATACTATTTTTTATATAGTATTTTGTTGTACGAACCACTAATCTTAACAGTACTAATAGATGGAAGTACATACATACACACTGTACAGAGTAGAGCCTATCACTTCTCGCTGAAGTTGGGCTACAGGAGCTATCAACAGCTAGGTCATTTCAACCCCCATAGTAATCACTCATGCTCTCATTCACTCATAAATGCCTTCTTTCCTATTTGCTTGCTATTCACTTAGTTAAAGCAGTGATCAATCTCCATCTCCCTTGTTGCTGCTGTATAAATAACTAACCTAATTGAGGGTCAATGAAGTACCAAACATTCCGCCATCGGCCCGTCACACTACACATTCACGGCAATAAATACATTTACTGCCAACACAAGATCGGAACATAAAACTAGGAATACTATACACAATAAAGCAACCTTGTTTCCTCCAAAAATTGGAAAGGGAACCCAAATATCGCTTCCGTGCACAAGTAGAATTCTCAAATCGGGTAGCTTTCCCACGCGCTCTCTATATGGAGCCAAATAATTGCACCCTAACTACCCATAAATATTGTACGTAATTGTTTCGAATTTGTCCCCATTTTTGATGATTGATGAAAAATCGGTTGGTTTGCAAAACGAAAATTTAGAGAGAAAATTGATTCATATGTGGCAAACATCACCTCCGTAAATAATAAATAAGAACTGTAAATATAATATAAAACGTTTGATGTTTTCGGTTGATTTACTTTTTATTTTCTTCACTGATAGTGGCACAAAATTAATCGTTGTTTGTATAGTCTATAACAATCCAGCTTTCCAACGGTTGTCATAACGTGTGTGGTGATTAGTGACCGTTAGTCGATAATTATTCAGAAATCGTGAGATCGATCTAACCGCATCTCACGATTTCTGAATAATAATGGTTATCATAACTTTGAATTTGGAAGAAATTCAGTAAATTTAGGACGTTTGGGACAACGAGAAGAAAAAATGCCTAGTCAACGGGTTCACCCAAGGCAGAAAAACAAACTTTTAAAAACTATATAAATTGATAGTATTTTTTTCTCGAGCATGTTTATAATAATTTTTTACAAAAAATGTTTGTTGAAATCGGTGATCCCGCGTTCATAGCTACTGCATGTAAGGCAAATCAAGATTTTCATACACAGCTAAATTTCGTATCTTTCAAATGAACCTTTGATGTGAAACGAGAAAATTTAATTTCTTCTAGCCTCTATGGAAAGTTGTTATTACTTAAAATTGTAATTTTACCCTTGTCTGGCTAAAGCACTGCTAATAACTTGGTTCTGCCTCAACTGTCAAACAATACTCCTTCAAAGCGGTTAGGTCCCAAGTTTATATGACAAAATTTAACACGTAAATTGGCCTTTTGTAAACAATACACTAATTAACTCATCACTGAGCTTAGTAGTAATTGTGAAATTAGCTCTCCCAGTCGTAAAAAGCATTTAGCCGGGTGAACGGTGGAAATGTTTGTCCACCAGATGGGAGCAGACCATTTTGAAGATGTAGTGGCACTGATTCACCAGGACGACGAGATTTTGTTTTGCCACAGAGCCCAGCTTTCTGAATCCAATCCGCCCCCAATTCGAGCATGATAGCTAACATCTTAAAAATGGTACAATTGAAGTCAATCACCATATTTATTTATGCCATTAAAAATTACTTGTAAAACATACTAATTTATGCATTTATGTTCCTAGCATGCATACAATCGCGATGTTTCCTTCCATTATTAGTTATTAATTAACATATAAATATTTATTTGACATTTTATATTTATAAGTTATATTCGGCATTGGCAAAATTTTTGCAATATCTAAATTTGTTATTATTCATCATCAATATCCTGGATTTAACATTGACTTTTTTCAGGAGGTTTATTTCATCCTGCTGATGATAAACAAGAAATAGCATTTAAATATGCAGTTGAGCGCATAAATGCTGATAGGACGATTTTGCCTAGATCCCGCCTGTCTGCACAAATTGAGAAGATCTCTCCACAAGACAGTTTCCATGCTTCAAAACGAGGTACTCAGGTACCCCAATTTCCAAAAACAAATATTTCATATTAACATAATTTTAGTTTGCCATCTGCTGCGGAGTGGGGTTGCCGCAATATTCGGCCCTCAGTCCTCGCAGACAGCGAGCCATGTTCAATCTATCTGCGATACTATGGAGATCCCACACCTAGAAACGAGGTGGGATTACAGGTTGCGTAGGGAGAGCTGCTTGGTCAATCTTTACCCCCATCCAACCATCTTGTCCAAGGTGGGTGTGCAAACAAGTTTTTTATTCAAGAACTTATTCTCGCTTGTCTCCTTCTAGGCCTATGTTCAGCTCGTTGAAGCCTTTGGATGGAAATCCTTCACAATTATTTATGAAAGCAACGAAGGACTGGTGAGGCTACAGGAATTACTAAAAGCCCATGGCCCTTCTGACTTTCCCATTGCCGTAAGGCAACTTCCTGAAGGAAATGATTACAGGTTTACAGTTTAATACAATCTTGCAAATAATATGGTTAATTTCATTTTTACTTTTAGGCCTTTACTAAAGCAAATTAAAAATTCAGCAGAATCTCATATAGTCCTAGATTGCTCCACAGATAAAATATATAATGTCTTAAAACAAGCTCAACAAATAGGAATGATGAGTGATTACCACAGCTATTTAATTACTTCACTTGTAAGTACTTTTGAAATTAATTTTTTTTCTAATTTAAATATGATTAAAACAGTTCAAAAAATGGGTAAAAGCATGATAATTGATTAAAACTGTCCTAATGTAAGAATATAATTAAACCAAATTAGAAAGTTCATCTCAGACATAAATTAGACTGTGTCAGAAGGAAGTGGTTCAATTAACTGTCTCCTCATACACAGATGTTTTAATTGCCATTATGCAGAACAGTTGGTTCTACTATTGTACTTAAGCCAAAAAGTTTTCTAAAAACTCTTGTGAGGTTTTCAAATATATTTTGACAAAACAATTCCAAAAAAAATAAATAAAATAAACTTGAAGTATCTGTAAGTAACCACTTAAGAAGGAAATATATTTAATTCCCCTTTCTTAAAGAGATTTTGGACAAATTTATGTATAAAAATGTATGTGCCTTTCCCAAATACATTTTTCACTGTTGATAGGAAAAATATTTTATATTTCAGGATTTACAAAGTGTAGATTTAGAAGAGTTCAAATACGGTGGCACTAATATTACTGCTCTTCGGTTAGTCGACCCTACAAACGATGAAGTACAACGAATAGTTAAAGACTGGATAGCTTCGGAACAACGCCAAGGAAGGAAACTTGATATTAATACACCTGACCTCATCCCTGTAATTGACAGCTTAGAAAATTCTATAGATCACCTGGAATAATATGCAAATATGATCTGAATTTCAGGCAGAGACAGCCTTGATGTATGACGCAGTTCATTTATTTGCAAAAGCCCTTCATGATCTTGACAGTAGTCAGAGGATTGATATTAAACCTTTGAGCTGTGATGCATTGGACACTTGGCCTCATGGCTACAGCTTAATAAATTATATGAAAATTGTAAATACCAAAATTTTAAACTTTTTCATTTCTAGCGTTATTTTATATCGAAAAATTCCAGGTTGAAATGCGAGGGCTGACGGGAGTTATCAAATTTGACAATCAAGGATTCCGTTCAAATTTTGAATTAGATATTATAGAATTGACGAAAACAGGTCTTCAGAAAATCGGTTCGTGGAACTCAACTGAGGGCATCAATTTTACAAGAACCTACAATGAAATGATCCACCAGATTGTGGAAAATCTGTCAAATAAAACAATGATAGTGACAACAATTTTGGTATGATGATACTTGTCGGAAAAAAAAATTTTATTTTAATTTTTTTTTCCTCCAGAGTGCACCGTATTGCATGAGAAAAGATTCAAGCGATAAACTAGTAGGCAATGCTCAGTACGAGGGCTACAGTGTAGACCTGATATACGAAATATCCAGAATACTTCATTTTAACTATCAAATCGTACTAGTTCCAGATGGTCGATATGGCTCGTTTAACAAAGAAACTCGAGAATGGGATGGAATGATTAGAGAACTTCTAGATCAGGTAAATCAAGACATTACATTTGAAAATATTGAACTTAAACATCAAATGTTTTCAGAGAGCAGATTTAGCAATAGCTGATTTGACAATTACTTATGAAAGAGAGCAAGCTGTAGATTTCACCATGCCATTTATGAATCTTGGTAAGTCTATTGTAAAAATTATAATTGTTTCAACTAATTTTGATTGGCCAATGTTTAAACTAATTTTAATTCCAGGAATAAGCATTTTATACAGAAAACCAATTAAACAGCCTCCAAATTTGTTTTCATTCTTGTCCCCATTGTCATTGGATGTATGGATTTACATGGCAACAGCTTATCTTGGAGTTTCTGTTTTGCTTTTCATTTTAGCAAGGTAAAAATAACTTTGTTTATTTAATATTGATTATTTATGCAAAAATATTCAAGAAAAACACTGAGGCTATTGATTAATAAATCAATTTAAAAAGTTATTTATAAAACATGTTTTTGAATTGGTAATTAAGTTTTAGGTGAATATTGGACTGATTTAGTCCAATTATTTTTAGTACCACTATAAACTTATTGGAAAGATTCATATTTATCAGTTGCAAAAAGCGGTACCTAAGAATATTTGGAATGACATTTATAACATTATAAATAATAAACTTGAAAGATGTTTTTAAGAGTGATAGTTAAAAGAAAAGTTTCACTATTGCTAAACAGGATGGACATAAACAAAAAAAAAAAGTTAGAAGGAAGAGATTTTTACTGTTAACAGGTTTACACCTTATGAATGGCAGAATCCACATCCTTGCAATCCGAACCCAGACCATTTGGAAAATCAGTTCACACTCCTCAACTGCATGTGGTTTGCTATCGGTTCACTTATGCAGCAGGGATGTGACTTCCTCCCCAAGTAAGATATCAGCCGAACGTGGTATACCATGGCGCCCGAGCCCTGGTGTCCATTAGTACGCTGAAAAATATTTACACGTAGACTATAGTGCATGTCTGTGGACTGTGCAGATTCAGTCCTTATGAATGGGAATCTCCACATCCGTGTCACGATGACGAAGCCCTTGACAACCAGTTCTCCCTCCTCAACTCATTGTGGTTTACCATCGGGTCGCTCATGCAGCAAGGATCAGATATTGCTCCAAAGTGAGTTGTATTTTTAACAAAATGGAGTGAATAATAAGATAAAATTGTCCATTTAAATTTAACATTAAACTTTATAGAAACCTTGTTTTGATAGAACTCATTATTTTTGTCTTCTTGTACAAATTTTAATTTTATCTATCTTAAATAAAAGACTCAATAAAGATAATAACTTCAAAGAAAAAGCTTTATTTGTTATGAAATATGATGAGCATGCCAAGCTGGTACCCCACAGTGAATAAACAAATGCACGACTCCAATTCTATGTTTTAAAATACAATATAACTCATTATGTTGATAAAAAATAATAATATTTCAACAACTGCTTTTACAGAGCAGTTTCGACTAGAATGGTGGCGGGTATGTGGTGGTTCTTCACGCTCATAATGATCTCATCTTATACGGCTAACTTGGCTGCATTCCTAACTGTTGAAAGGATGGATTCACCAATTGAAAGTGCTGAAGACTTGGCAAAACAGACAAAAATAAAATACGGTGCACTTGGCGGTGGTTCAACTGTCGCTTTTTTTCGGGTAAAAACAACTGGTTTTAGGCTTGGTTCAGTTCAACATTTTGCAAATTGTTTCAGGATTCCAACTTTTCCACTTATCAAAGGATGTGGTCTTTCATGGAATCAGCAAGGCCAATTGTTTTCACCAGTTCAAATTCAGACGGAGTGGACAGGGTGATAAAAGGCAAAGGGAATTATGCTTTTCTGATGGAATCGACAAGTATAGAATATGTTATCGAAAGAAACTGCGATTTGACACAGATTGGAGGTCTTCTTGACTCCAAAGGATATGGGATTGCAATGCCACCAAGTAAGAATTTAAAAAATTAACTTTGACAGTTTTTGATGGTAATTTGATTGATTTGTCAGACTCGCCATATAGGACAGCTATTAGTGGAGCTGTATTGAAGCTTCAAGAAGAAGGAAAACTTCATATGCTGAAGACTCGTTGGTGGAAGGAAAAACGTGGTGGGGGTGCTTGCCGGGTAAATAAACACCTAAAAAAGTTCATTTCTTGTATAACTGTTGAAATAATTTTTAGGATGAAACTTTGAAAACAAGCAGTGCTGCAAATGAGCTAAGTCTGGCGAATGTTGGTGGTGTTTTTGTAGTATTGATGGGCGGAATGGGCGTCGCCTGTGTTATAGCAGTGTGTGAATTCGTATGGAAGTCACGGAAAGTAGCTGTTGAAGAGCGGGTGAGCAGTCCTCTTACTTGACCACTAACCCCCGACTTGGGCGACACCCCCAATTGAACCAATTTCAATGTTTCAAATAATAAATTTTTAATGATATTCAAATTTACATAATTGTTCTTGACGTTTAATTTGTGCTCAAATTTTATGTCAATAAATGACAATATCAAATACTGTGAAAACTTGTTAGTTTATTGTTTGGACTGAAACTGTTGTCTAGCTGGTGTATATTTGCAATTTTTATATCTACCATTTTTTAAATTATATTGATTTTTTTATGAATGTTACCAATTTCAAAATTTAATTATAAAACCTGTTTTAAAATATTTTTATTTATGAAATTTAATGGATAAGTGTATTGCGTCTTTCTGTTTGTGCTTACGGGGTATTAATTAGGAGGTGAGTGGTAATTTGTTTAATTACAATTATTAAAGAATATGTTCACATAATCTAGTCTCATGATCAAAATAGCTGCTAATTCTAATTAAGAAGAAAACCATACAAAATTGTGGGTATTTAGATTATCAACTATAACTGTCTGGCGGCAAGTTGTTTTTTTTGTTTTTTTTTGTTTAATCATTTTCCAGTTAACTTAAAAATAATTTAAAAAATGAGATATTAAGGTCTTTAAGCTTATGAACATGTAGTTTGATTGCCTACAATCTTCCCAGTAAGATCTGTAGAACGTTATTCAGCATTTGCTTTCTTCAATGGCTTATTTTTTTGCTACAATCAATCTATTGAAAGAAAGCCATTTATTGACTAGCCACTGAAGATATAAAGCCCAGAATGATAGGGCGTAACTAACTGAAGTAACAAATATTCTTGAGATTTTAAATTTTATAGCCACACAATAAACAAATTGTTTTTAAACTTCAACATATTTTTTTTCAATTCCTATGGAGGCCAGTTGGTGACTGCAAAGTTTTTGTTTTGGTTTGCTTACTACATGTCTAAACAATCAAATATAAAATTTTGTTTTGCATCAATCCAGAATTTATATACCAGTTTTCAATGCAATCAAATGTTTGCTTGGACAAAATGGTCTTAAAATCTCCAACTAATGCTCTGTTTATGTTTGCTTGCCACCCTGTTCCAGACACCTTTGTGTTCTGAAACCCCATCAGATATTAAAGAGATAAAGTCATTTGGTGATTCGGGCCTGCAAGGGCAGACAGCAGACGCCATGTTGAAACATCAAAAAGTGAAGACCCCGACCTTCTTCCCTGAGGGGACATATCCCCAATTTGGATTTATTTCAAAATAAGATCGCATAATAAATAAATCTTGGAACCACTTGTTATTTTGCAAATGAATTAAGAATTTGTTATTTAACAATTATGTGATTTATGAACGTTTATTGTAAAAACTGACTCTTCCAATATTTAACTGTTTTATTGTGAAATCTGTTAATAATTTTGATGGTTTTCCTTATTATAAATAAGAAAATTATACTTAACATGTTTTGTACATTTTGTAAATAAGTAAACAATAAGGCTTCAACTATTATTTTGTTCTTATTCTTTTCAAGGTTTTATTGCTAGTACCTTAATATCATTGTATATTATAGTTAAAATGAATGTGAATACTATTTGTATATATAAAAATATTTGGTGATGTTTTAAGAACAACACTTTTTGACAATTGCTTTCTATAAAATAGAAATGCTCTATAAAAAAGTTTGTACTTTTTAGAAATTTATTGTAAGCATTTTGTCATTAAAATGTAATGTATTTATTGTTTTGATCCACTAAAGGCATCAAATTCGTTGGAGTGCTAACTTTGAAACAGAATTTGTTCAGTTTTACAGACAAATAAAAACCTCTTTTTTATATAAAATCAATTTCTTGACATATTTCACCAAACCATTTGTCCTCCACCTGTTTTTGACAATTAAAACGAGTTTCAACTCACTTACATTTGGATGTTCACTGCACATGCCTGGGCAGCAGGCCAAAACCTAGAATAGTTTGAGTTTTTTAATTCTATTACCAGGAAGGGTGTTTCAAAAAATGTTGGTATTCTCAATGACAGAGCTAAAATGAAATTTAACATGTTAAAGTGGATCGTTCATTGCCTTTTGTTGATAACTACAGCTGGACAATTTAACTATGATGACTCCGACCAGGCAGAGGCCATAATCAAAATCGGTACGTCAACAGATTTGGAGGCAACACATTCCTGACAGTTACTAATGACAAACAAATTTTGACACAGTTTCAACTGTTTCATGAAAATTATGAAATATAATATAGTCTCTAAAATTTACATGCAACATACTAAGTCTAGTGAAGTTGTACAAACTTGTTTTTCCTATAAAAAAAAATTTAATGACCAATTTTTATTAAATAATATTATCCATTTTACCCAATAATTAATAAATTCTATTTACCATTTTATATATTAATCTAAATATATTATAGGGTGTCAGTCAATCTTATATTTGCAGTCAACGTTTGTATGTTAAAGAACAAGTTCAATATTGTGGTAGGTAAAGCTAACAATATAATGATTATAATTAAAACTTGGTCATACAAATTTTTATGATTGCCAGGTTATAAATCTCTTATTTATTTCTTTAAGCAGATTAACGTTAAAAAGGAATCAGCCTCTTTATAGACTTGCTTGATAGATCTATTAAGCAATCTCTCTTATTATCTAGAACTCATTAAGCTTAATGCTTTTTACTATTGTAAGGCTTTTTGAGGGTTTCTGTATATATTGTTAAGATCATGGCTTTTTCTCTCCTGCATCGACCTTAACACAAATAGAAGACATGTTTAGTTGTTTCTTCTTCTTCCTGGGAATACAACCACAGGCTTCTTTCTGCTGCTCCAAGTTAATACATATGCCTCTGGAGTCAGCAATGACCTTCCCTATTAGTCCTCCTAACCGATATCCTTAACCTAGGGCTTGAACAAGTGCTCTCTCTCTCTCTCTCTCTCTCTCTCTCTCTCTCTCTCTCTCACACACACACACACACACACACACACACCC
>CM077105.1:11612843-11686779 GCA_039619505.1 Cimex hemipterus
TCTCTCTCTCTCTCTCTCTCTCTCTCTCTCTCTCTCTCTCTCTCTAAAAATAATAGCTATAAAATCTAAAACCAAAAATTGCCTTTGGTTGGTAAGTAGGGCAAAGGGGTTTACAAGTTGCAAGAACTTAATGTTAAAAATGTTGTACAAATGTTGCATAATTTGAGTTAAATGTTTAAACTGAAAATCTTACTCTTCTTAAGGCTTAACAATTTTATTATTGTATGATGAAAGATATTAGTTGTTATGGGCAAGTATCTAAAGTAGGAAAACTGCTTGTAAGTTTAAAATATGGAAAAGAGAGTTAATAATGAGAAATTATTTAAAAATATACCTAACAAAAATCATAATTCTAATTATATTTCATCCTATAAACAGCTCTATCTAACTAATCTCGAAATTTCATCTCCCGTCTGTCTTCTTATCTTCTCCATCAGAAACATTCGTTAGAACAGAGTCCAAATAAATTATTAAAAATTTATCTCCTTAGAATTAAATATTCTTCAAAGTTAATATTCCCTATATGGAAGGAATTACTTTATTGGACCACTGATCATCATGGTTTGCCTATCCCATAAATCCAGTATTGAAAAAATGTTAAAATATATCGGATAGACCAAAAATAGCAATGGTAGACACAGAAAAATTCAAATCAACTAAACTAATCTTTTATCACGTTTTGAAGTGATATGCTAAGGTGAAGATTGGCAGTTTATATAAAAATAGTATTTTTCTAAATGTTACTTTTAATTTGATTTATTTAGGTGCATTGTTTGAAAAGGAAGATGAAGATGGTATGAAAGCATTCAACAATGCAGTAGCAATGGTCAATAGAGATAAACCTACAACATCTCCAAAGCTAGAAAGTCTAATACAAATGGTTGACCCTAATGACAGCTTTCTTGTTGGAAATGAAGGTGATAAAATTTCCTTATATGGGGAAAAGTATCCTGATAAACTAATTTCCAGTCTGCAAGCTGATGGCTGAAGGCGTAGCAGCAATATTTGGTCCGCAGTCACCCCACACTTGGGGTCATGTGCAATCGCAGTGTGACACCAAGGAAATTCCACACATCATGTCAAATAGATGGGATCCCCAGATTAGCCCGGGATCATGTTTACTCAATCTTTATCCACACCCTGCTGTCTTATCTCAAGTATTAATAACTACTACTATTATTACTAAATTAATTGTATCAAGCTAGAAACTTGTGATTTAAAATAAAATCCATACATGTTTAATGGTCACAATTGACCATATTAATTATTTCAATGAATTACTCATTTTATCTATAGTCTTGGTTGGGATAAAAAGTTAGTGACATAAGCAGGATTCAAACCCATTATATTCAGCTCATATGACGCTGCTCTAACTACTTTAGCCTAATCCGCTATACATATTTGGAGTGGATTAATAAAATAATTAAAGAAGAAATCACTTTGCCACTTCCTGTGGCCACCTCATAAGTCGTCGAGAATCGAATCCTTACAACATGACATTTAAAATATGGCAAAAGAGGGAACATTTGAAAGGTTGTAAGCTGAGAGGAGTTGGTGTCCGAGAGGATCAAAGTCATGATAGCCCAAGTGGTTAGAGCAGATCCTACTATGGCACTAACATTTTCATCTCAACCACGACCTTAGATTAAATTAATAATTAATTGAAATAAAATAAAATGTTCTCAGGCAATAAAAGATATTGTGAAAGCTTGGAACTGGAAAGGGTTCACAATCGTCTATGATGATTTTTACAGTTTGAGAAAAATTGGTGACCTTTTAAAACTGGCAGATGACAAGGGCTATGTTGTCACTGTTAGACAATTGGAAGGCGAGGATGGCAATTTTAGGTAGTCAATTTAACAAAATTAAATAAATAAAAAAGAATTTAATGATGTTTTAATAAACCAATCATCTAGGAAAGTATTTCAAGGTATTAAACATTCCGGTGAGAAAAACATTGTTTTTGAATGTTCTGTTGATATACTGTATGAAGCATTACTCCAAGCCCAGCAAGTTGGTCTCACTGGTTCAGATTACAGTTACATTATATCATCATTGGTAAATAAAATAATAATAAGTGGAAATTTTACATTAAATTTATTTTAATATATGAAATAATTTTTATATTCAGGATTTTCAGTATATTGATCTAGAACCTTTTAAATGGTCGGGAACTAATATAACAGGAATTCGTATTGTAAGACCTTCGACTGACTATTTCAAACAAGTGGTCCGATCTTGGTACATTTCGGAAGAAAATGAAGATGACGATGAAGAAAAGAACTACAATAACAACTACAATATGTTTGATGTAAGTTCTTTTATGTTTCATATAAACCAATAATCAAAGTATTTCCAGAACCTCAAGAATCCTGATGTCATTAAGAGAAGAAGGCGCAATGAAGAATTCTGGGGGGTGCCTAATTATGATGAAAATGAGGAAGGAAATGGATTTGATGAACAAGGAATGTCAAAAGAAGGGGGAATTGGATCGAAAGAGGAAAACAATCAAACTGACGAAGAAGCTGTTAAAATACCATTAGTATGTAAAAAAAGAATATTATATTGTGTCCTTTGATGGTTAATTTATTATAGTTCAATTATAGACTCAAACGGCTTTGGTCCATGATGCAGTACAACTTTTTTTCAAAGCGATTGAAAACCTTGAGATGAACACTGTTCCAAGATCAATCGAATGTGATCAAGACAGAGCATGGGAGCATGGGTACAGCATAAGAAACTTCATGAAAATGGTTTAAAAATTTCAAAAGTTTCATTTCAATTGTGAAAAGCTGGTGTGATGATTTTCTTATCTTTTTCAGAGTGAATATCAAGGATTGAGTGGACTTGTCAAATTTGATCATATGGGTTTTCGCACAAACATTGAACTGGACATAATTGAACTGAAGGAAGAAGGACTTGGCCTAAAAGGAACCTGGAACACTTCAACTGGTTTAAATGTCATACATCCTGAAAGCCCAGCCGGACAGTTCGAATCGGGAGAAGATCTCAGAAATACAACATTCATCGTTATTATTGCTCTTGTATATATAGAAAACAATCTTTTAAATGGAAAATACTATATCATTAAGTTTCTGTTTCATATGTGTAGACACATCCTTATGGTATGTTGAAAGAAGCAAGCAAAACATTGTCTGGGAACGATCGTTTTGAAGGTTTCGGTATTGACCTAATCCATGAACTGTCGTTGATGAGCGGTTTCAATTATACATTTGTCGTGAGGGATGATAAAACCAGCGGAAATCCTTTGGGAGGTGGAAAGTGGACCGGGATGATTGGTGATGTTCTTGATCGGGTATGTTTCAGTAAAATATAGTGTCTCCAAATGATTTAAACAAATAATTTTTCAGAGGGCTGATCTGGCAATTGCAGACATCACAATTACAAGAGAGAGAGAACGAGACGTCGACTTTACAATGCCCTTTATGAACCTAGGTAATTTTTCCTATGTAAGAATTACATTTATATATCAAAATGTTCAATAAAACTCCTCTTTGTAAATTATTTGAATTGAAAACATTAATAACAATTTTTTTATGAGTTATACCATATACCCCTTTAATTTTAATTATAGTTTTTTTTTTAATTTAATTTGTCAAGAAGTTAGAGAAATATATATAAGGCAGGCTTCTAATATAACTATATTTAATATTTGTGCTTAGTTAATCAGTGAAATGTTAAAGATTTCTCCTTGTTTTTGAAACTCACATTTAACAAGTAATAAGTCGACAGCCCTGTTAGAGTCTAACTCTGTGGATGAGCAGCATCTGGCTTAAGGGATATACTAGTAACCCAGTTACATAATGGGGTAGGTGAACGCCATTATGTATAAACCCTAGAGTCAGGCACATTGGGAAATGACAATTATTGGTGTGAAAGTCAAGTGTAATAATTAAAATAATAAGCAATTTACTGTAATGTCATTAAGTTGAATTTTTAAAACGAAAAAAAAATTTGAAAGTTTAACAGTCAAAACAGTATGGTAGTATAATAAAGAATGCCATGATTTAATAATTTGTTAAATTCTATTGACATTAGTCTCAGTTGACGCATACATGACAAATTTATAACAGTTTGTTTTTAATGGCTGGAATATATTTTAAATAGTTTTTTTTATTCAATATTTCTAGGCATTAGTATTCTTTATAAAAAGCCTAAAAAAGCACCTCCTAGTACCTTTTCGTTCCTATCGCCTTTCAGCACTGAAGTTTGGGCATACATGATGTCTGCATATTTTGGTGTTTCCCTTTTGTTGTTCATTATTGGCAGGTAAACGCTACACCAATTCAGCACATTATCTCTGGCTCGCAGACAGCAATGATTGTTTTTTGTTTTAGAATAAGTCCGTATGAATGGACAAATCCCTACCCTTGCATTGAAGAACCTAAGGAATTGGAAAATCAGTTTTCTCTGTTCAACTCATACTGGTTCACGATAGGATCACTCATGCAGCAAGGCTCTGATGTTGCACCAATGTAAAACAAAACTTTTTTTTTTTTCATTTTTAAATGTTATTGTCTACTGAAGAAATGGTTTTAAAGAGCGGTTTCAACGAGAATGGTCGCGGCAATTTGGTGGTTTTTCACGCTCATCATGGTTTCATCTTATACAGCCAATTTGGCAGCTTTTCTGACAGTAGAAGTTACTGTATCACCTTTTCTCAACGTAGAAGGTCTAGCTAACCAAAAGAGCATAAAATACGGAGCAAAAGATGGAGGAGCTACTGCTAATTTTTTCAGAGTAATTATACATTTTTAATTTAAAAATAAACTAGAATAAACCGTATTTTTTCAGGATTCTAATTTAACACTTTACCAACAAATGAGACATTATATGGCAACTACTCCTGGTGTCATGATGCCAACAAATGATGCTGGGGTGAAGAGGGTTATTGAAAATGATGATTATGCTTTTCTCATGGAATCGACAAGCATTGAATATGAAGTGGAAAGGAAATGTGAATTACATCAAATTGGAGGCCTTCTTGATAATAAAGGATATGGAATTGCTATGAGGAGAAGTATGATTTGAAAAAGGCTTACTTTTTTTAATAAATACACAGCTAAAAAAACAAAACGTTTCAGATTCTTCATATTACAATGTGCTAAGCAGAAATGTGGTGAAGTTACAGGAGAAAGGAAAGCTGACCCAGTTAAAAAACAAATGGTGGAAAGAAAAACGAGGAGGTGGTGCTTGTGCGGTAACTGCCCTCTATTTTCTGATTTTTTACTAAAACTAAATCAAATAATTATTGTAGGTGAAATCTGAAGTAGGAGCAGCGAGTGAATTAGGCCTTGCAAATGTGGGTGGTGTTTTTTTGGTACTGCTCGGTGGCTGTATTTTAGCCATATTCATTGCTTTAGCAGAACTCTCATGGGACATACTAAATCGTGATGATAAGGTGTGTTCAAATTAAAGATTTACAGTGAACTTACCTGAATGTAATAAATTTTGTAGAATTCATTCAAAGAAGAATTTATGGCCGAGTTGAAATTCATTTCAAGATGTCATGGCACATCAAAACCAGTGAGAAAAGTCCAAGAGAAAACTGACAGCGGGAGTGAATTCACAAAAGGAACTGAAGAAGACTTAACATTAGATTGATTAAAACAGATTTTTCGTTTTTTTCTTTTAATACGCTTATATTTGTAAATTGTGCTATTTCATGTAGTACTAATATTGATTTACTATCTAAGCAAATATAATTCCTTTGAATTACTTAAAACTACCTTAAGTTGTTTTGAATTTCAAAATGCTTTCCAGTTATATTTGTTTTGCTTAAGAGTAATAATATGTTTTAGTATATTTCAAAAATGCTAAATAATATTACTAAAATTTCCTAATATTAGGGACTAATTTAGGTGTTAATATTTAATAACATTTTGTTTAATAAAACAATTGAAATATAAAGATGAGTTTTTATTTAAAAATAATAATAAAATAAATAAATTGCCAGATGGAAAATAAAGACTTTTGCATTTTGCCTTAGATTAGCAAACATGCATGTCTTTGGGATGAAAGTTACTGACATTTATGATAACTGTAATGAATTTGATAACTAAGAATTTTAGAATTTTATAATAAGCATTACTGCCTTTGAAATCGCTGATTTGTCATGCATTTGAGAGAAAATGCTTTAGTTCTATTGTCAAAGAAATGAAAATTGCTGGCTTTATTTTTGCGAATTGCATAATAGAGAATTAGGAAGAAAAATAGGACAGATTCAACCATGTGTAACATCTCTTACAAACAGATGTCCCAAAAATAAATTAATTAATTAAATCAAATTAATTAAAATTAAATCGATAATATAAAATAAAATTGATAAAAATAATAATAAATGATTTAATAAGAAGTTGAAAAGGTTGGTACCAATGTAAACAAAATGAAATATAAAGATAGAGGTGGTCGAGGGGACAGAGAGAACACTCTCCTGAACCCGAGCAGGATCAACCTGATTGAAAAAACATAAGGTATTTAATTATGATCATTTCCTTTAGTCAAAATATCCTTTGAGTGATTGTCAATTAAATTTATTTGTTCATTTCAATTTATTTTATTTTATAAAAAAAAAAGATGTATTTTGTTTTGAGTTTGTTAAAGAAAATCAATAAATCTGATTTTGGTTCTAGAAAGAATTTATATTTTATTGAATAATAATATCATATTAAAAAAAAATAAACTATAAAATTCATTCCTTTAAAAATACCTCTGGGGCAAGTAAAACTAACTTGTTGGGCCTAAGCTTTAAGGAAGGAATTTTAAATTTTATTAATCCATGGTTAGGTGACAGACACATGCATAGAAAGAGAGGACTACGGAGCTGAGCAATTACTGTATTCCTATGCTAGCAGTTAAGGGTTCAAATCCCAATAAAGCCTTTGGTTTTTTTTAATAGATTATGGTAAGAAAAATATGTTGTAATGTGGCCCCTTCATCTATGACATGTAATGGGTAGATGGATGTTAACCCCTCCTGTATGACAGGAATTGAGTTTATTTTACTTATCATATATAGAAACAGTTCTCACAATAAAAATGTGTCATTATATCCATTCACTGTATTGAAAATTGAAGCTTACAAAATTATTTATGGTTTATTATTAAAATTTAATTTCATATTAAATTAAAATTAAAGTTTATAGGACCTTAGAGAATTTATTAGATAATTTCTCAATCTTTATATAAATAATTGATATTATGATCCTTTAATTTTGTAAAATTATTCCTTTATTTATCACATTATTTTTACAATAATTTTTGGCAGTGAAAACAAACAATCGCAAATAACTAAAAATATAATAGTCTGACATCATATTAAGTTTCCACCAATTAATTTTATTGTGGATAACTGAATGTCAACGGTTCTTGAAAGTCCTGTGTCTGGGCTGTCTGCCAGCAGCTGAGAATAGCACTGGCTTCTCGCTAATAGCAGAAAAGATTCATGTTTTCGAGCATGTAGATGTTCCCTTCTATAATTACAAGACAATGGTGAAATCAAGCTTGATAATCAGCTCCATTATACTAACAATTGTCAACTGTCAAGATGACTATTTAGATCCCTACAACATAGATCCAGAGCCTCTCATTAAAGTGGGTAAATATCGTGCACAATAACCCTAGCCATATTGATTATATGTGTAAGTTCATAATTACTTTTAAACAGGAGCATTGTTTGAGAAAGATGACAAAGCTAGCATAAAAGCATTTAATCATGCCATTGAAATGGTTAATTTGGATAAAGCTCCTACATCACCTCGTTTTGAGCCCGTTCTGAGTGAAGTGGATCTGTATGACAGTTTTCAAGTTGGAGGCGAAGGTACAAATACATATAATCCATTGCTTTTCAATGATTAACTCATCTTGTAGTTTGCAAATTGATGGCTGAGGGAGTGGCTGCGATATTTGGTCCGCAGTCACCTTATACATGGAATCATGTGCAGTCCCAGTGCGATAACAAAGAGATGCCTCACATTGCTTCAAATAGGTGGGATCCACAAACGAGTCCTGGTTCTTGTTTACTCAATCTCTATCCGCATCCAGACATTCTAGCACAGGTTATGAAATTCCTTTTTCACTCCTTTTTATGTGTTTAATATTAATTTTATGTATCTTTAATTTGTAAACTATACAGTTTGATGGATTGAAATTTTTTCAAAATAAGTCTACTGCAGAGACAAATA
Organism: Cimex hemipterus; assembly: GCA_039619505.1. Classification (NCBI taxonomy): domain Eukaryota; kingdom Metazoa; phylum Arthropoda; class Insecta; order Hemiptera; family Cimicidae; genus Cimex; species Cimex hemipterus. The sequence goes on from CM077105.1 coordinate 11,621,047, forward strand.
AAAGTTTTAATAACAGGCAGAATTTCAATATCACACATTTTTTGTACATTTTTTAAATTGAATTATTAGTTTTCATTTAGTGTACTTAAGTGTAAAAGTACGCGTTAAAACCACCAGTTATTTTTATTAGCACACACAATATATTGAACTGAACCTAACCTGTCCCTTACCTTACCCAAGCCATTTCTAAACCTAAGCTTAAGCCTAACTTTACCCATCACTAATCCTCAGAGTTTAAAAATAAATTTGAAAGTGAAAAACTTTCATTTTTATTGGCTCACCACAATATATAGGACTGAACCTAATAGACCTAACTCTAACCAGATCCTTAACCCATCCCAAACACTAATCAAGCTGTCCCTACACCTAAACTATTAATTTTATAATAGATTTTAAAAATAAATTGGAAAGTGAAAAACCATAATTTTTATTGACTTACCTATTGAGATAAGTGTATATACCAGTTAGTCCTTAGGCCTGACAGACTAAGTATAATTTTTTATTGTAAGGTTTTGAATTTGATGAAGCGTAAACACAATAAATAAAAGTTACTTGAAAAACTGATTTTGTACCAAATTGGGTCAAACCTTGAAGTCACAATCTTAAACAAGTTAGGGTTTGTGACACCCAGTTTTGCCCCGACAGTGCAGATTTATTTGCCTCTTTAAATAATTTAAATTTTATTTCACAGGCTATAGAAGATATAGTACGAGCTTGGAACTGGAAGGGTTTCACAGTTGTATATGATGATTTTTACAGTCTGAAAAAAATTGGAAACCTTTTGAAAATGGCAGATGACAAAGGGTTTGTTGTAACCGTTAGACAGCTCGAAGGCGAAGATGGAAACTTCAGGTAATTAAATTATGCATGTATTCTTAATCAGAATTGTTACAAATATTAAATTTAGAATGAAATATAGTTGAATAATATATAAAAATCTTCATAGGAAGATACTACAAGGAATAAAACACTCAGGCGAGAAGAATATTGTTTTCCAGTGCTCAGTTGACATTTTGTATGAAGTGTTGCTTCAGTCACAGCAAGTCGGACTTGTTGGATCAGAATACAATTATATTATAACATCTTTGGTTTGTATTTCTTTGTTTTAAAACAATGTAAAAAATAAAATTGCTAACTTTTAGGATTTTCAATACATCGATCTCGAGCCTTTTAAATGGTCTGGCACTAACATGACTGGAATTCGTATTGTTAAACCTACGACTGATTATTTCAAAAAAGTCGTGGCTCCTTGGTTTTCTGAAGAAAATGGAGATGTAGCAGATGAAGAAGAAGGAGATAATTATGACATGCTTGATGTAATCAACAAATACTGAGGGTTAAAATATATATGAACCTATTTGTTTTATTTAGGATCGGCACATGCGTAGAAAACGTTTCCAAAACATTGGTTACAGTGATATTTCTGATCCGGAAATTGCAAATGAAGATCAGTTAGAAGGGGAAGCTGAAGAAGCTGATGAAGATAGAGGCAATCAACCAGAAGAAGAAACTCCAGAAGAACCAATAAAAATCCCGATGGTAGCAACATTTTATGAATCAATTGTAATGTAATCCCTCATTATTTATTTCTTTTTAGACACAAACAGCTTTGATTCATGATGGTGTGCAGCTATTTGCAAAAGCTATTGAAAACTTAGGTATGCAGGTTTCACCGAGATCAATTGATTGTGATCAGAGCAGAGCATGGGAGCATGGGTATAGTGTTAGAAACTACATGAAGATGGTTTGTTCTTGCCTGTAAAAATAGTATTAAAATCTAATAGCTTGGCATTATTTTTAGAGTGAATACGAAGGGTTGAGCGGTCTCATTAAATTTGATTATCAAGGTTTTAGAACAGACATTGAACTGGAAATCATTGAACTGACAGAAGATGGCCTAATTGCTAAAGGAATATGGAATACAACAACGGGGCTCAATGTGCATTATCCCGAGGGTAAAAATGGGCAAACGGATGTTGGCGAAGATTTAAGAAATACAACTTTTATTGTCCTGATAGCTTTGGTAATTAAATTTTAATTTTCCTTGAAAATATGTAGAATTTATAACTTATCATTTCAGACACACCCTTATGGGATGCTGAAAGAAGCCAGCAAACCGTTATCAGGCAATGATCGTTTTGAAGGGTTTGGAATTGACCTTATACATGAGTTATCTTTGATGAGCGGATTTAATTACACGTTTGTTGTCAGAGAGGACAAAAGCAGTGGAAATCCTCTGAAATCAGGAAAATGGACTGGTATGATTGGTGATGTATTGGATGGGGTACGTTTTACAAATATTATTTGTTTATTTTATAATATATTTTTCTGGCTATATTGAAGAAAACTATGTCATACAATTTTTAAGAGAGCAGATCTTGCCATAGCAGATATCACCATCACTAGGGAAAGAGAGCGTGATGCTGATTTTACAATGCCATTTATGAATTTAGGTAAGCTTAATTGTAAAATTATTCTTTGCTTTATTCATATTTTATTTCTTTAGGAATCAGTATTCTTTACAAAAAACCAAAGAAAGCACCACCTAGTACATTTTCTTTCCTTTCTCCATTCAGTGCTGAAGTGTGGGCTTATATGCTTTCGGCTTATTTTGGTGTGTCCTTGTTACTATTTGTTATAGGAAGGTATTTTTTAAATTTTTTATTCATGTACCAAATTTCTAGTTTTATAATTTTATTTTAATTTAAGGGTAAGTCCTTATGAATGGACAAATAAATACCCTTGTATCGAAGACCCAAAAGAGCTTGAAAATCAATTCACATTGTTAAACTCCTACTGGTTTACAATTGGTTCTCTTATGCAACAAGGTTCTGATCTCGCACCTATGTAAGAGTTATTAATCATAATAATAGTTATTGAGCAAAGCAATCAAAAGATTTTTGTTTTAAAGAGCAGTTTCGACAAGAATGGTAGCAGCAATTTGGTGGTTTTTCACGCTTATAATGGTCTCATCATACACGGCCAACCTAGCTGCTTTTCTCACTGTAGAAGTTACTGTATCTCCTTTTCTTAATGTTGATGGTCTTGCTAATCAAAAGGCAATCAAATATGGAGCAAAAGCAGGAGGCGCAACTGCCAACTTTTTTAGAGTGAGTCAATTTTTAATATATTGTATCAAACATAATAAGAAACTCTGTCTTTACATCAGGATTCGAATTTGACCTTGTACCAGCAAATGTGGAAATACATGGAGTCAAATAGCGATGTGATGATGCCAACAAATGAGGCTGGAGTGAGAAGGGTGATGGAAAACGATGATTATGCGTTTCTTATGGAATCAACCAGTATAGAATATGAAGTTGAAAGAAAATGTGAACTTCATCAAATAGGAGGGCTTCTTGACAATAAAGGATATGGTATTGTGATGAGACAAAGTAAGTCTCTTACTTATTTTAAACAAATGTTTTAAATAGAGTAAGCAAAAACAAAACTTTATAGACTCTTCGTATCGAAATGTACTCAGTAGAAATGTAGTGAGACTTCAGGAAAAAGGAAAATTAACACAACTAAAGAACAAATGGTGGAGAGAAAAGCGAGGAGGTGGTGCTTGTGCAGTATGTATTATTAAAACAATTGTTCTACAATTGTTAAAGCTATTTATTAATTTGTTTTTTATAATTTAGGTGAAATCAGAAGGGGGTGCAGCTAGTGAGCTAGGCTTGGCTAATGTCGGTGGAGTATTTTTAGTACTTCTCGCTGGTTGCATACTTTCAATATTCTTTGCATTGGCTGAGCTCTCTTGGGACATAATCAGCCGTGATGACAAGGTAAATTAATATTAAAAGTAAAAGTAAAAGTAAATCTTCAGTGTTGTTATGATTTTTTTTCTTTTAGATTTCATTCATAGACGAGTTCAAGAAAGAGCTCAAGTTTATTTCTAAATGTCATGGCACAACAAAGCCGGTCATAAAGAATTCTAAAACTGATGACAGTGGCAGTGATATGTCAAAAGGAACGGAAGAAGATTTGGAATTAGACTAGATTTAAAACTTTCATAATTTCCCTTAAGTTTTAAAATGTGCATTTAATTGCCGAATTAAACTTATCAAATTGTTGTAATTGTTTATTTGTTAGCACATGGTACTTTTATTGCTATTAAACTTGAGATTTATAATTTACTTCTTCCATTTTTGAATTAGCGTGTCATAAATAAATTCATATTTCAGAAAGCTTTCTGTTTTTTATTTTTTTTATTTTGTTTTAAATACAAGCCAGAAGAATTGAAAAACTTTTTGTGGAATATTCACCACCACAAAGAGTACTTTAAATTTACCTACAATATAGGCAATTTGTCAAGCATTTATACAATATTCTTAATATTGTAGGACAAATCTCCTGTACTAGTCTTACCTATCTTCAGTAAAATAAGCGACAACCCTATTCTAATGCAGGATAAGATAAAGCCCTTCTACTCACTCACATGATAGAAACAATTTCAACAGCATAACATCAGGGTCTTAGCCTGGCCAGCGCATCCTCCAGTCTTGAACCCTACCAAACATTTATGGGATAACCTCAAAAGACGAATTAAGAGCCCATCCATCACTTCCTGATACACTCCACAATCTTAAAAGGGCTCTTCGTGATGAATGGGTTTCTCCAGTGCAATCTCCAACAAAGAGCCAATTTCAGACTGTTAGAACCTATTCTGAGATGTCTTCGAGATGTAATTAAGGCAAGAGGAGAAAATATGCGATACTGAAATGTTATTTAAAAATCTAAACCAAATTTTATGTGCGCGCCTTTCATTAAATAGTTAGGGGTTAAATGTTAAAAAACATAAAAGCTTGATTAATATATAAAAATTGAGTTATATTAGGGTAGAATTTTTGCTTGTCAGTGTATGATCGCATGCAGCTAAACATAAGAACATGCATTTCAATTAAAAATGAACGACAATGTCCATTCAATCACAAGTGTACAATATTTCTGCTAATAACTATTAGGGAGGAGGAAAATATTTGATTGAAAGAAAACCATCATGAAATATTGGTGGTGGTATTTAGGGACTGTTAATTGATGATTACTCTCGTCTCACGATCTCTAAATAACCACTATCATGAAAGTTGAAGGAAATGCTCAGTTTGGCATGAAGTATGGAACATATAAATATTTTTGTACCAGCCACGTTCCAAATGTATTCGCAGAAAATTGTGAACTTTCTTTAGGTTTGAGCACCAACGCAACGTGCAAACTGGTGTAATACTATACCAAAATAATTAAACAAAATTAGCTTCCAATCCACTAAATCAAGGGGTGATGCAAGGAAACTGTAAGGTAAATTGAAAACTTACTAGAGACAGCACATAAACAAAAACAAGCGTTTAAATTATTGAAGGAGTACGAAACAAAATTAAGGGAAAGTGGGTTCAGTGGAGATGGGATGCGGGTAGACTATTTTCATCTCGGGGTTAGAAAAAAAGAAAGAGTGAATGTTGGAAAAGGCAAGAAAGAGAAATGTTAAAAAATTGATAATTTGGAAGTGAACAAGCAATCAGTTCAACAAATGTATAAAGTTTGAGACAAATCTTTTTAAGAATTCTCTTTGCACTCTTTTAGCAGTTTTACTCCAGCAAGTTATACACCTGTTTGCCAAAGATTACACCACCGAATTACATTGAAATTAAGAATAATGCTACACAAAATTTATGTTAATAGTTTCCTTGTTGTTGATATTTAATAGTTTTAGGTTCTGAAAAGAACTTTTCACACGACCTGTTGATTGATAATAAAAATTATAGTTCTTACTTACAGTTAGTTGTTTTCCGGTTTTCAGCCCATCTGTTGAACGAGTTCAAGCACGCCTCTTGACATGTCAAGCCGCCGATCAACCGCCGACGCTCCGTTCCAATGAGAAGCTGGTTTTAATGCCGCTCAATTTTGAACATGCAGACTAAATATTAATAAAAATAATTTTAAATTAGTGATTAATTTGTGCGTTAAATGTTATTTAGATACGTGTTTAAAATAACAGGTAAAATCCTTTATATTATTTTTGAATTTTTCTCCATGTTTCATTTTACGATTTTTGTAATTTCAAATTTCTCAAACCAATCTAGTTACCTTTGTTGGAACTGCGTAACAGTATTGTATTTAAATTTTAAATTGTGTTTTAATTCATTTATACTATACTTAAATTCAGAAAATTTGTTCGATTTAGGCTAGTGTTCTTTAACTTTCGTTTTAATTTCTCTGACGCTTCGTCCTAATATTTAATATGACAATCGTTGCAATTAAGTAAGTTGGTAAACCCCGCTTTGTGATAAGTTGTCAACCTTGTCTTTCGGTTTTGAGAGGTGGCGTGATTTCCGAACGGCCAATTATTGGAGGCGGGTGGTCGGTTATTCGTCCAGCTCCGGTGCGCGCGTTGCTGGGCTAACGGCTTTCGGTCTTCTTCAAATGTTCAAAATGAACAAATAATTGTGAATTAGCCGAATCAACTGCAATCATCAATCAACCATAAGTATATACTTAAATTGCTATTTATTTTGCAATAATAAACGATTTGTATTAATTAAAGTGTCGGTACCATCCCTAACCACTAAAATATGGCGCCGAAAATCTAATGATTCATTTTCGATGGGGTGGCTGATATGAGTAAAATTGTTTCTTCTTTTAAAATTTTCTTTTTACTAGCGTCCTATCAATAGTTATTTCTTAACATCCATTGTTTTTACTAAGGTTTTAATTGCTTGTAATTTTTTATGATCAGCAGGTGTTAATGGTCAATTGACGATCTTTGAACCAAATGGCCAAATTGTGGGTCCATGGGTGAGAAGAATTGCTGGAGCCTGTAATTTTGGGTTTTCTATACAGGATGTTCGGCTACTCGTATTAAACTTTCCTAACAGATCTACATACAAAATGGAACCAAAAAGTCCTATAAACTATGATCCGAATTTCAACAGTTTCGGAGTTATTTCACCTTTTTCTGATTTTTTAAGGTTTCGCGACATTGCTTCAAATAAACAGTGATAGCTACAAAATTAAAAGGTTTTGGACAAATCCGTTGATACTATTGAAAAGTATGTTAAATTTCCAATAAGATGTGATCAGTATTAAACTTGTTAGTGAAATAAGTGTTTTAGTAGCGAGAACTTTGACAATTTTTTTTTCAAAAGTTGAAAAACCTACTATATCGTGATTCTAAATTACTATTTCCAAACCTAGAGACCAACAAATTTCAAAAATCGTATTCCATTTAATATCTTATTTAGTGGTGCAATTTCTTTTTTAATTACTTTTTTCAAAGATGAAGAAATTGATGAAGGAAAAGAAAAACCATGGTCGAAGTAAGGTGGAAAATACGTTAAATTAAGAAAAATTAAGAAAAACGTAAAATTAAAATCTGAAGGAAATTGTGAATGAATTCATTAAACTTTTTTTTTAATTTGGGTTCGAAACCGAAATGGTGCAAGTGAAATTTCTTTATGTTCATGTGGGGAAAATATTCATGGACCTGAAAATATACTAACATATCTTACAGAACAATCACTACCTTAAACATATAATCAACAACTACAACTCAACACTAACACCTTCTGCTATTATTTATAGTACAACAAATCTGTCGAGAACAGACAAATCAATTTCTCTTCTGATAGCTTTAAAATAGCTTTCAAAAACTATAAAACAATTCGCACACTTTTTTTTCCAAAATTGAAGATCTCACACTAGTAACAAATAAGACTTAAGTAATTAACAAAATCAATTGTTTAAATTGTCCGGCAATTTACATCGGAATTATATCCCAATATTCGGATAAGAAGGTAAAACAACATATCTATGATTTCAAAAAACTCCAAACAAAATCCTACAGCACTGCCTACCCACCATTTTGATCATTAACACAATTTCGACTTCAACAATGCAAAATATTACACATAGAACAAAACAAAAATAAACTTAACTTTTTAACTTTTTAGAAATGGTTTACATAAACAGAGATAAACACAGCATCTATTACAGAACAGACACATGTAAACTCAGTCGCAGTTAAGCTAATATCATTAATCAAATTTAATATCAATAACATACACGTATCATCATCACATCACACAAAATATATAGAACAATCATTACATTCCTCACATCAGACATTTCCACATAGTCTAATACATCAACAATTTGGCTTTCCTTTCCCTTATCTTATTTTTATCCCCGTATATATAATCCTGAAAGGATAAACAGGCCTTACCATTAACCATTCTCTCCCATATACAAATATTCTCCTCATATACAAATATTTTTCGATGCCGACATCTTCTCCGACCCTTCAAAATCCAACGTATATAAACATAAAACATCAATATCTCACTTGCACTCCCAATACAAATAATGACACATCCACCCAGAAAACACGCTTTGCGGATACTTTGATTGAGTATCAAATTTTTACCATTGTATAAATTCAATTTTTTCACATCCTTTGTAAAATTTGAACATTGTTTATAAATCCCAGGCCCTGAAGATGATCTCTATAAAGATAGAAACGTTGGCCAACAAAGAAAATGTTTTTCTAAACCCTACATCAAACCAGACCGCATCTCACGATTTCCGCATAATCATTAACTCAAACGGTCACTAAACACCACTAATTTGAGAAAAAAATTTCCATGTTCTCCCTACGAAAACGCTTAACAACGAGTGAAATAACTCCGAAACTGTTGAGGTTTGAACCATAGTTAATTAAGACTTTTTAATTCCATTTGAATGTAGAATCTACTGGTACAGTTTGTAACACTAGTAGCTGAACACCCTGTATACGTCTTTTACAATTAGGTTGTTTATTAAAAGGGTGTCCTTTTTAGCCGGCCCGGCTGAATTTCCATTGAACATTGACAATTATCTCTTGGTCTAGATTCAAATTTTTACCCTTTTTTTTGGAGAAAAGTTATACATGGTTCCTCAGGCAAGTTCAAAATTTCATATACGACCCTATACATCCTGGCACGTTCTCTTAAAGATATTTTACGCTGAAAACATTGGTTCAATGGAGCAATTTTAAATTGGCCAAAAAATGACAAGTTATGGCAAAAAGTTTGAAAAATCGCATTTCGTTAGTTAATCAGTAATTGGCGTTTCCATTAAAGTAAACATTTATTACCTTTATAGGTTACATTCTGTCATTGTTTGTCAAACTCGTTACTGAAAGTAAATCTTAATTTCTGGAAGTAAATAAATTTTACAAAAGTACCTTATTCGTTACATTCAGTATTCCATTTAAGCAAATTTTTTCGATTAACGGCGAGTTGATATGTACGATTGCTTTAATGATGAGGTGGTATTGCGCGTTATGCAGTCTAGTTGCTCCGAGTAATGTCCAGATCGCCTCAGTATCAATCACAAAATTCGTGTTGAACACAAAATGAGGAGATACGGCTCAGTTACTGCTCGACTGCCAAGAAACCGGCAGCTTAATTTCGATGAGGAGTCGAATATTTTACTGTATTTTCGCGAAAATCTGAATTACTCTCTCCGCAATTTTGGAAGAGATTTAGGTTTTTCAAAAGATAAAATGATGTATTGCCGACTTACAATTCTAAACTGTATCGCATTCATCTGGTCCACGGACATCGAGACTTTGAAGTCTGATTATGATAGGCGTCTAACATTCCTGGCATATAGTCGATTTGGTTGGCTGTAGAAAACGTTCTTGTATCCATACGTCCTATGGGATGGCGTACCCAAGTTCTCCTCTAATGGCATACTAAACCTTGGAATTTTCGGACGTGTGCTGAGGACAATCCAAGAATTGCGAACTCTTGTCATCAGTTGGTTCGCAGTATCAACGTTTCATGTAGACTTCTTAGAAATAAATTAATTGGGCTTTATTTCTAAGAAAATAATTTAGATGGTACACAGTTCCTTAATTTTTTGAGGGAGATATTATACGATGTTTCTCTGAAACGGCAAAGAATTATTCTCTTGCTTGATGGATGTCCGCACACAATTCTTTCAGGGCTAGATATTTGAATCGTCACTTCCGAGATTGGTGTTTACGACCTTATGGCCCGATCTGTTGGCCTCCTCTGTCACCCGATTTAACTCCGTTTGTCTGCTTGATGTGAGACCCTTTGAAAAAACCAGTGTCTAGGCCAATTATAACCCAGCAACCTTGTTTGAATAACTGGACAAAGGATAGAAAATGCTTGTCAATTCATCTCCCCTGACCTGTCCATTTACCCCTTTTGGTTGGCATCGAACCTCGTTTTTTGGGGTTAATGCTTCCAGTGGTTGGTATCGGTGCTGGAGTTCGAAACCATTAAGGCGGTAACACATCAGATGCACCATTCAAGGCAAATCAAAACTCCGATTGCATTACCCCGAGCACATCTGCCCGTTGCCACTACCCTCTACTCGACGCTCTGCGATCCCCAATGACCAGATTTTCTTCGGGTCGCTACGTATACGAAAACAAAAGGACCGGACACTCATATTTTTGTTCAAACTACATGTATTATTGCCGTTATATTAATCACAACAAACTTATTTTAATATAAACCAAATTAACCGATCAAAAGTTCATTAGATTTATTTAAAAATTATAATTATTTTAATGTTTTGGTAGTAAATCACTCAAAATAACATTTCTTGATACAATAAATTTAAGTAATAATTTATTATACGGTTTTGCTCATAAAATTTAACTAGCAATTTATTTCACAGTTTTAGCTCGAAAAATTACACCATTTTCATCAGGTAGCTTCAGAACAGGACACTCATAGTTTTTGTCGTTATATTAATTACCACACGTTACTTTAAAGTAAACCAAATTGAGTGAGATAACAAATTCATAAGTTTTTATAAAACAGTACTTAATTATGATGGTTAGGAATAACTTTATTTAAAATCATTACAGTTCGTTGTCCGAATGACCAATTAACATTTTTCAATGAATTAATATTCATGAAAGGTATTGGTTATTTTATTTAAAACAATTAATTTTAACAAACAGTTTATTAGATGGTTGTGTTTATAAAATTGAACTAACTATTTATTAGAAGGTTTTAATCAAAATAGTGCATTAAGAACAAATGAGGTGTTGCGAGCTTGATACACGTTATTGCGATACATGCTGTGTGACTCGGACAGATGTGCACACCCTACCAAACCGTGGCAGGGTGTTGGGTAGCATCAGATAGCATCACAGGGCGAAGTGTCAGGTAAGTTCTCGGCTTTAGAGTAGTTTCCTGTGATTATAGTTAGGATTTGTAACTCCTTTTGTTTGGGTCACTTGTTTGTCATTTTATGCCTCTGAACCCCTGAGATTTTCTTGGGTTAGAAGTGTTTCAGTCTTCTCCGTCACCTCCATTTGAATGGTTTCTTCAGTTCTTTTTTTTCCTAAAGCCCCCCCCCACTTCTGCAGAAGGTGATACGAGATCTTCCTCCAATTCTCAGTTTGCAAATGTTGTAGAGGGTTCAGAGTCCTCTTCAATTTTCATAAGTTGGTTTTTGAGGTTGCTGTACTATCCATCCATTGGAACAGGCCGCATAATGCTGAATTGTGAAATTAGGATTAGGATTGGGGTACAAAGAGGAATAAGGTATGGTATGCAGTGTTTTGGAGGTGACATGTCCAGCTTCCTGTTTCTACGTTTGCCTCTTTCCGCCTGTTTGGTTATCAGAGTTCACTCCCATATGCTTTGTGATGGTGGAAAGTAAAAATTGAAAATTAAAGATACATAGTACCACATTCGTACCTTGTTTGGAAGCCTTGGTGTCACCCCTTAAACTGAACCATTTATTTCACTTATTATATTTATATCCACTTTTCACTTATTATATTTATATTTATATCCACTTTTCTCTTATTACCCCATTCTACCTCATTGTGGGAGATAACCCTGAGCTCATGAATGGTATAGTACTCATTCTACTATCTTTTAAAAATAAAAAAGAACAGTTGATGTTATTCTCATAGGACAAAATACCACTTTTGTGTTAGAACAAAATAGTTAAACATTTTCTCACACATGGTTTGTATGGTGCAAACTTTCGTAGTATAAAATAATATAGATGTTCTGGTTAGCATGTTCTCCTTATTTTATTTAATTATGTGGGAATTAGGACCTACTCACACAAGGCTACTAAAATTATATCATTTGGCGGTGTCACTGTCAGGGGTACTTAAGTCTCAGTTTCATTCATGTCATATGCGTGTGCATTTCTGGGATTATACAATTACAAGGAAAGGAAAACTTACAATATATACTTTTCGATATAAGGATGTAACATAACACAAACTCCTTTGTCATTTTTCTTGTTCTGTCCTGCCAGTAGAAATAATAATGTCACTATTAAAAATTAAAATGTGGAAATTTTCTTAAGTGGTTGAGGTGGAGGCCATTTGTGGTTGAGAGGCCAAATAAGAAAAACCAACATTATTTCCTTATTTGTAATTAATATTAAATCAATGAAATTGAAAGGTTTTAAATAAAACACCCACTGGCTATAAAACATATTTGGGATAATACCAAATTATATTTGCCTCTATATATTCATTACACAGGGTTATGATACAGGTATAATTTTTATTTATTTTTTCATCATATTTCACTGAAAAATGTACATAAAAATATAAATATCTTACACTATATACATTGGTTAATCATTTTGAGGTTCATTTTCCATGGTTGAACTTTATCTTATTTATATTAAAATAACGGTAACATACTTAATGTATTGGAACTTTATATGTTAGTGGAAAACAAAAACGTGTAGTAAACAGTGAAACTGTCCATACTATAAGTTCACCATAAAAATGTTTAAAATATTGTTTCTAGTATTTGTGTTGCCATTTTTCAGGGTTGAACATTTATTGTTTACCCTGAGCATGTTTTTATGTTTTACATATACAACATTTACAAATTAGATACAAACAACAATATACAATGCTCTATAACAACCATAAAATCTATTAAACAAATCTAAAATCCTTTATGTACAGCACTCCAAGTGATGTTTTCTTTGCACTGTCTAATTTTCCTATACACAGCTAAATTTGGCACCTGAAGAAAAATGATATTTAAAAGATTTTTGAAGTTATAAAGGAGTTAAAATTTATCCTACCATCGTCACTTGAGTAACAGTTATGACAATGAAGTTTGTTGTTTCTAACTCTAACATCAGTTCCCATCAACCCATCACCAAGCTGTAAGCAGCAGACGCAACACTTGAAGCAGTCAATGTGATAAAAGAGTTGTAGACTCTCGATTATCATTGCAGCTCCCCTGCCTGAAGAAAAGATAATATTAAAAATTCATCTCTTATTGAATAAAATATTTAAGATGTACCAAGTTCTTCTCCACAATGTGAACACCTCTTTTTCCCACTGACGCTTAACATTTTCTCTTTGTTATCATTTTTTTGTGGGGAGTACTGGTTTTCTGAGTGTAATGTTTCCATCCTGTAAAGTAAGAACATATGTAATTGACGAAAGGCCTAATTTTGAACAATACCTGCAATTTAATTGCTACAATACCTTCTTCTGTTGTTGTTATTGTCAGAATTCATTCGTTGCACTCGTTGTGTCAACGTTTGAATGATAGAATCAGGAAGTGGTTTATTGTTTTTGTTTGAACCTTGTGGCACTCTTTGTTGATTGCTATATGGTTGGTGTGGAGCAGGAATAGTAGGTTGTGGGCGGTGTTCAGGATAATATTGGCCATTTGGGAATTTCTGAAGGTTGCGGCAAGGATGCTGTGTGGAGCCGTTTCGCACTGGCACACAATTCTGTTGTCTCTGTTGCTGCTCTGTAATTCTCCTGTGTTCTGCTTCCTACAACATCAATGCAGATTTCAATAAATTTATAAGGGCCATATTGCACATAACAAAAGGACTTATAATGGACACCCATTCTTTGGAGCAAACAGATTTTTCATTACTTTATTTTTACCCAATACATAGTAGATGTATGTACATATTACAAATGATACGTGATCAAAGTGCTAAATGCCAGCACTGTACCCAGAAGACACATGCTATGAGAAACCAACAAGCAATTACTGGCAGTCAGTGCAAGGATTAAAGGAGAAGGAGGTCTCGAGTCGATTGTCAATTAAATAAGGCAATATGGTCATTCTTGGGATAGGAATGTATAAAGAGGATTCCAGCAATAAGGCATGGATGATTTGAGAGGTTGGTGTGACTTTTGGAATGAATGAATAAGTTCATTGACAAATCATTGAAGTCATTGTGGATAATGAGGTTAGTGATGTAAGTACCATTTACAATTTGTCCGAGGACTTTTGATTAAAAGGACTGGATGCATTGGATTTTGGATCACTTAACAAACCCCCCCCCCCCATACTTTCATTTGTTATGTCCAAACTGGTCCCAGTAAAGTCTTGTATACAGTTAGTTTGCTGTTGTTGGTTAAGATGGTTTATGGTTCAAGAAGTCTAGATTTTGTTTTTCAATAAGAACATACACTGAATACATTTTTCTTCAGTCCAGTCTTGTCCTCCAATTTTGCACCAGTCTTCGGTAAGCTCAAAGTATTCTTGGATGTTGAAGTTGGCTTGGATAGGTTCACAGATTTAATAATGGGTGAAACAACTTATTTCAATCTCCTTTAAGTAGTTACTTATATTGTTATACTTCTCTGATATATAAAACATTAAAAAGAATGTTTTTAGATTTGCTTGCAGATGCTTGCTAATATTGCTTTTAATATGTCATCCATTATAGGAAAACATAAAAAATTATGCTTAGGAAGATGTCTTGTTCGGACTTATTTCTGAAGTGACTTCCAACAATAATTGATTGAACAATAAATTTGGTTTAAATCTAAACAGAAATAATGAAATACCTGAATCAACCAATGCTGGTAATTGTAATGTTCTGGCTTCGTCTGTTTTCTCTTTGCTTGCCAGGTGTCATTGCTAATCAGCCTTGACCTTGGAGCAGCACTCAATGCTTGTAAAGTCTGCCTTGTCATTTGCTGGCTTCCAGTATCGCTAAAATTATTATTATTATTATTTATTTATTTTTTTTGTCAATGCGCTTTTGACATATATTCAGCAATATACCTTGGGTTGTTCATATTTGTGTGGAAGTGATGTGGCTTTTCTGGTATTATCGGTGGAGGAGGAGGCTGTCGACGTGCTGGCATTTCTTGTAGATTAGGCATTGAACGCCTGTGTGCAATGTTGTCATAATTAATGGGTAACATCTGTGTTCCGGGCATAGCATGGGACAAATCTTGGAGAGATTTTCTGTAATGGTTGTGGTATTTGTTGTCATTGTAATCTGGCCTTCTTGTCACCGGAAGTGGAGCTTCTTGTGTAACCATTTTCTGATCATACCACTTGTTACAGGGTGTAGGGTGTATTTTCTCTTGAAGATATGGCCTTTCATGCCTATTTTTCTCTCTCATCAATAAATTCTAGTAAATTAAAATAAGCACATTAAGAACTGATGAATATTGATGAAAGTATATATATATTTTTGCTTACTTCATTCAACAATGCACTATTTTCTTCTTTGTATGGATGAATGTGGTAGTTCTGAATTTCATTATTTTGATGCTCCCAATCTATTCTTTCTTTCTCAACTTCCAATTCTCTCAATCTCATTGCAAGTTTTTCACCTGAAAAAAGATCAAAAGAAAAAGTAAGAAACTTTAAAAAATAATTTTCATTATATTAGGTACTACTACTAATTGTAGAATAAAGCAAAAATCTATAAGTTAATCAATTACCAAGGTCTTGCTTTCTTATTTTTTCTTCTTGTTCAAGTGTCTCAATGATTTCACGTTCCTTCTTCATAATCTCATCCTCCTCCGAAGTCGTGCTCTGATTTCCGTATATCTCGCTGTCATTTCTGCTGTGACTGCTCCAAGTGTCAGGGAGCTTGTGGTCTAGTTCGACTCCGGAATCGCGACTTTCCTGGTTTGAGTCACTTTCAGAACAAACCGACTGCCTATACAGCTGTCTGTCAATTCTCCTTTCTTCTGCCAGCAAAGTTGATATATCAGGTGGCCTGACTAATTCCAACTCTGAATAAAACAAAAAGAAACAGTCAAAATATGCTATTTAATTAATTTATTTTATTATTATTATTATTTTGTGGACGCTTTGGAAATTTACAGGCCGTGTCTTTAAACAAATCCATTTAACGTAATAAAAGTTATAACTTATTTTAAATGAATCAGGTTTTAAATATTACCTGGATCAAGATATGAGTCATCTTCATTCGCTTCGATTCCAAGGAATGATGATCTCTTCTGTCTTATCTCTTTTTTAATCCTTTTAGTTGAATCCAGCCGTCTCAATGAAGCCTATTCATAAAAAATAAGTAATTAAAAATCTCAATTTACACTACTTAAATAAAATTGTAAATAAACAGACCTTATTTGGAGTAGATGTTTCTTCATCATCGCTTGCTTCGATTGGAGGGGGAGGTGGTTTTTCTTTTGGAGGTTCCATATGGACTGGATTTAAATTAAAAATGCATTCCTGCTGAGTATCACTGTAGACATCCATGATTATTCCTTTGTACTGTAATTAGGATAATATAAATTTAAAACAAACAAAGTTTTACATAATCTTATATCAGTGTGTGAATGAAATTACCTGGTTTTCTTCAACTGGATTAATTATTTCCTTCAGAACTAAAGGTTCATTGGATTCTTTAATTGGCATTTTGCTAAAACTTTTTGGAATTTCACTTTTGTCGTTGGTGTTATCCAAGTTGTCACATTTGGCCCTAGGTGAAGAAACAGTCGACACAGTTTCAAAATGGTGATTTTTGAAATCACTAATTCCATTCTGTACCTGAAGGAAAGGAATATTTTTACAACGATGTTAGGATTTTATTATTTTTAATAAAAAAATATATATTCAAACTAAAGATTTTATTGAAAAAATATATACACTAGAATTATAAAAGAACAAAACAATATAGATGCAGAATTGCACAAGTTGAGAACTTAATCTAAGCTTGAACAAATAAAAGCATAGGACTTAGTTTGAAAGGTAAAGCAAAAAATATTCTCTCAATTTCACCATTACAGAAGAAAATAAGTTTGACAAGCTTTTTGAAAAAGCTAATAGAAGTTTTGAAAGATTGTATTGTAAGAAACATTCAAAAATAAAAATTATTTTATCATTTGAACAAACCTTCCCTGGATTTTTCGAATTTCAACTTTTTATAAAGATTTTAATAAGTTTATTAGTATCTCAACTAACCTCAATAGTTTCCAGATGAATGTTTTGTGCATTTGTGAGATCACCAAATAATTCAATATTTTCCTTTGTTTCACAAGTGTCATTTAGATTGTTAGGCTGTTCCTTGATAACCTCTTCGAAAGTGTTAATACCGACTGATTCTGAAGGTCTAATAGAATTGTCTAAAGAAAGCTCCACCTTGTTAAGATTAGAGTCAGGCAGTTGAGAAAGAGAAGGAAAGCTTTGAGAGACAGTGTTATTTATTAGTGAGTCTTGAGAATTAACATCCCCCACCTTCTGCTCCTCTTCAGATGGAGAACTTACTGGTTTTTGTTCTTCATATGCATATTTTTGAAGTTCGCAATGTTTGCTCTCTTCAACTATTGGTGGTTGATGGTTTGTTTTCATTTCATCAAGCACGTTGCTGTCCAAATGGAGGTCGTAGTCATCAGCTTGGCTCACAGAACTAGATACATCGGCAGTATGTATTCCAGAGTCTTCTCTATCAGTGTCACCACTGAAGGTCGAAGGAGGATAATTCCTACAATAGTCGAGATCTTCTAAACTCTGGACTCTTTCAAAAGAACTTCCAACATTGTCACTGTCCACGTCCAAACTGTCTAGGGATCTGTGTCTGAAATGCTGCTGTCTTTTGTTGTTGATATCATCTGGGCTGTAAGATCTTTCTAAGTTGTTTTGATGGATTTCCTCATCCTTTTTGTAAGACTCAGTTTCTTTAATTTTTTCTGACACATTTGGAGTTGAAATATTTAGAGATTGTTTGGGAATCTCTTTGTTCATGGATGATTGCAGATTATTCATTCTGTCTTTGAGGCTTAAAGTTGGTTCAACAATATTTTTATTTTTATTTGGGCTTACTTCTGTTTTAGACAAACTGGAAAGGCGATCCTTAATAGAAATGGTAGTGACTGGTTCAACTACCTTTTTCGGAAGACTAGGTTTGCCATTTGCAACAGCTTCTATGGTCATTAATCTGTTTTTAACAAGTGGCTCATTTGGTAAATTTATTTTGCTATCTTTGCTGTTGTCAACATTTTCCTGTTGTTTTTCAAGTGAAGACAACCTCTCTTTAATACTAGCACTTTTTGTAACTTCAGCAGTTTTGTTCGGCTTATTGCATTCTTCACTCTCCTGCTTTTTTTCAAACAACTCCCTCTGTTTGTTTACACTGACTTTTGGGACAATAGCTGGTCTTGCAGCTGAGTCGTTTTGGTTACTTTGTTCCACATTTTTCAAATAGTTGTCAACTTTTGCCGTTGATCTGATACTCGGTTTTGCTGGGATTGGAGGGTATTTTTTCTGTTCTTCATTTATTGAAGGTGTTGATTTAGATTTGACCCTACTCTCAGTAAAGTTGACATAACTTTGAATTGCCCATTCATAAGTGTACTGTTCACAATTGTCAGATTTTGGAGGTGATTTCTCTCTTTTATCGTTATTGCATACTGTTTTAGTGTCATTGAGTGTTTCTACTGGTTCATCCTCTCCATTTTCAATCTGGAAAAATATAAGTAATACATTTTCCAAATTTAATTTATTTTGATAAAATCAGTTTATACCTTTTCACCATCAGTCTTATCATTATTTGTTTTCGTACTTGTAAGTCCCAAATCACTCAAATCATTTGCATCATCATATTGATAAACTGGTAAACTAGTTTTTCTACCTCTGATGTTACTGTTGAACAAAAAGTGTTTATTACAAAACATAATAAATAAATTTTTGTTTAATAATTTCTATTTTTACCGGTCTTGCATCATCTCACTAAATGTTTTACTCTTTCTGCGATTTCTTTCATGTTCCTCTAACTCAAGTTTCTTGACTTCAACTACCCTTTCGATGATGTGTTCTTGACGCTTTCTTCTGCTGCATTTCCAATTGTCCAAATTCTGCAAGAAGTAAATAAAAGAATAAAGTAAAATTAATGCTGTTTTACAATCTACAGCAAAATGATTTTGTAGTCAGTTATTACATATCGTAATATTGGTTCACTTACAGACTGCCAGTCTTCACCTTCATCTTTGCAGACTTTTTTAACCTTTTTGATTTCTTCAACCTTCTTTAGCTGTTCCTGTGCTGAACGATAGAGGTCACAGGGTCCGACTTTGACAAATTGTAATGGGTTGACAGCGACTTTTGGAGACATAGATTTAGGGACACGTCCCTGGACACCATCTCCACTGTCACATGACTGAAAAACATATAGTCAAATAAATTTTAAATATATTTTGACTTACAGTTATGAAATAATCGAATAAGCAGAATTGTGCACACTGGGTCATTGTAAGAAATTTTATTGGAAATCTTTCTAAAGGAAAGTGATTATACATAATAAAAGCACAAGTTTAATTGGGTTACCTTGTCCAACAAAGGTAACTAATTTTTTTTTGTATATATTACAATGTTTTTTTAAATATTGTAATTTTTGTTACAATATACTCATATTAGCAAAAACCCCAAATACATTGTATGTTATATACAATTAGTTATAAAAAGCAATATTACAACAAAAAAGCAGTACACATAATTTTAAAAAAAAGTTGGTGACTATAAAATCAATTTTGGGTCCTGGCATAACAAAAAGTCACAACAATGCTACTTACATATCGATAATTTAATAGGCCGCCATTTTGCCATTTTCTCTAAAGAAAAAATTATAAATAAATAAATGTAGTTTTTGACCTAAATTAATTTGTTATTGCTGCTTGATATTTTCCAAATTATACTTTTTTTTTATTCAGTGCAATCAAGCCAAGCTCAGCAGTAACAAAATTGTACTTCTAAACCATTGTGTGACAAAGAATGTTACGTTTTGTTGTTATTATTGTTTATTTTATTGTGAGTGATTATTGTTTTATTTTAACTCGGATATTGCAAGTTGATAAGAATTTATGTAGACTTACTTGTCTGGAATCATTGCTTGATTCTGAGGTAGTGCTTAGGCGCCTTTCCATGCTTATTTCAGTCCATTACAGTTTTATCTGAAACAAGTCATCATATTGAAAATGATTATTTTAAACAATCAAATTATATGTACAAAAGTGAATTATTGATGAAAATAAGAAAATCTTTTTTGGTGCAGTTGGTGGCCGCAACAGTTAGTTATGGATACGGTGCTCATCAAAGTAAAGTAAAGATAACCAGGTTTAAATTCAAGTCACTGGGCTTTTTATCAAAATCACTGGAATCTCAAGGGTTCCTATAACCTTGAAGTTGAAATACCGTTGTAAAAAAGTAAACAAAGCAAAAAATTGTAATTTCTTTTTTTATATAGTTTAATGCAATAGAATCTCAAAGTATTAAGTCAAGAAATATTACTGTTGCTGCAACGAATATTTTGTATTTTAGGCTATGTCTCCATTGTTTGCATTTGAAGACAATATGGGTGGCCATTTCTTCCTCCTCATTGCATACTCTGCAAATGATATCTTTGTTGAATGTGCTCATGTTATACAGATGTTTTCTGAGATGCCAGTGACTGGTTAAGTTCCGCTCCTCTAAGACTGGCCCTCTCCAATTGCAGCAGTAGTTTGCCTATGGTGATGGTGGTATTAGTATAAGTTTACTGTGTTAGCACCCCTGTAGTTTATCAACTTCTCTTTTTGGCTTTTTGTTTGATTTGGTTCCATTCTGTGATGGAGGATTTTGTATTTGCGTTTGTTATCCCAAGTATAACTATGTTCAGGACCTGCCTTTTTGTTACCCAAAATTCCTTTGTGACTTAAACCGAAGATATCAACAGGTTGTTTTGTCCAAGTTTTGGAGATTTTGGCATTCATGAACTATTTTGTACAAAAGCTTCCATCGTTTGTTTAGGAGGCATCTGTATACCATATATGACCGTATATGATGCTCTCCTCAGTTCTTCCTCTTTTTTATATTCTATTGAGACTTTATAGGTTATTGAACGTTACCGGGATCATATTGTCAGTCCCCATTACTAAGAACGGGTGTCTGATGTTGGTCTAGTTTAAGTTGTAGGTCTGGCATCTAACAATAAAGGATGGCATCTTACCATTAGTTCATAGTTGACCATGGTTGCATTTATACTAAATGTAGTAATAAAAACGAACATGTATTGGGAGATGCCAAAAGTATGCAGTTGGAATAACATCTAAAAGACACTGTATTTTGACTGTGTCATCTACCTATTTAGAGTACAAGGAGATTTACTTTATCGCCTTTATTAGTTCAGGAGTGTTTACGAAAAACTAGGGAGAAAACAAGCAAAAAATGTAGCAAATGCCTGTTCGTACAGCCAACGTTTTCAGCCCCGGAGTGTACATTGTCGGGGGAGAATGGTGGTAATCACCGGTTTGTGAATAGCGCGTAACACAGTGTATAGAATGGCCTTGCTGCCAGTTGCAGATGGGATATTGTCTGCTGAATCCGTTCGACAAAGAGAAGCGGAGCCCGAAGAAATTGGGAACCGACTCGCTGCGGCGTACAATGTACTCCTTTGTACCGTCCGCACGGCGCTGCTGTCAATCCGTAACCGTCTGCTGTCCTCGGATATTGTTTTTCACCAAACACTCGTTATTACAATTATAAAAAAAGCCAATGGAAATATTTGAAACAAAATGCCACAAATCTATCTACTCACAACTCTCGGGAATTGCTTAAAAAATAACTCTGTCTTTTAACGAACTGAAGTATCAGGAATTACATAATTAAAGCACTAAACTAGAATAATGCAATATTATAAGTTTATCTTTTGACCGTACATGAAGCGTAGAAAGCAGAAAAAATTTACGTAGCGTATAAATTATTGTCAAGATATTCTAGTGTTTATAAAGGATTCATTTATTGCTTTCTGGAATCGTTGAAAAACCATATCTCTATATCCTAATCCTAGAGTACAGAGATTGTGGGCTATCCAGGATTCAGACACAAATTCTATATAATTTATGATGTAGTTTTTGCTATCCTCATCATAAAATAAATACGAACATCAGCCTTATTTTGTGATACTACATAGGTCTGCGAGGTAATGAACCCGGAACTGGATCGTTCCGATCGCCCTGTTTTTTTTTGTTTTTTTAATTAGTTTTTTGTTTTTGACTGGCAAACAAATTAAAACATACTGGAATACACATACACACTATTTTGGTGGAATTGGAACTTAGGGAAACCGACAGATATGTTTATTTGGCAGTCAATATTTTAATTTAATGTGGACAGCACGGTGATGTATGCTAAGTTGAAACACTGTAACTAGGGCCAATTTGAAGTCATGTGAAATTATTGGCAGTAAGGATGTGGATATAATCCGATTACCGTGCTTCCCTTTGTCAAACGGCCACTAACCCTTGGGCCAATGGTCTCCCGTTCTCAAAAATTTATCAATCCTCGGCTTGGAAAGTACCCCGGGGATGGTGAGCCCCTCGAGGGGAGAATGTCAGTGGCTTCCCGACCTTGACCCCATCTCTTCATCGTCGAACGAAGGTCATCGCCGGAGGTGAACCCTAGGAAATCAAGTAACTCCTTTTCGGGTCGACGGACTTTCGAGTTATAAAAATTTTAAACACGAATAGTTCCTATTGGTATGAAATTCGCAGTGCATGAGGCGTCTCTGAATATAATTTCTTTTTTTGAAATTTTAAACTATGGAGAAGGTTGGAATTTAAAATTTCTTGGAATTTGAAACATGAAAATATGTTGGTATAGCATGGATTAGCAAGGATGGAATTTATCTTTTACCTTTAATTTTACTGGTGTTGAAATTTGATTTTGTTGCGTTTACCTTTAATCTTTTTAGATACATATAAACGGGATGTTCTTAATTAAGATATATTGTTTTTGAAAGGGGAAGAAACATTTCAAATAGTTCTTGATTAAATATACTCCTTGGCATTTATTTTTATTGGTCCCATTCAAAAGAGGCGCCTGGATGAAAAACGACAAATCCACTTGGGATTAATGTTTACAAGGCTGACCAACATAGCTTAAAAAGATTTATTCTTATTTTTAAATGGGGAAAAGCATGGCATGGCATTAATATTGAGTTATAAAAGAACGGACATCTGAATAGAAAGGGAGTTGTCAAACGATATAAATGCATTAAGCGAATATTAAATTAATAATTATAATTGATAAAAGTTGTTTGTTTCGAGTTTAAAATTAAGGCCTCGAGGAACGTCCCTCCCGCTGGAAATGGCTAGACGAGCACCCTTTCAAGAAAGGCTATTTTCGAACCTTTGATCCTATGTCCGACAGTACACCTCGTCCCTATAATATAAATATTTCCAACGCTTGTAAACACGGAGTCGGGCAACAAAATACACTCACACGTCTCACATCTCTCGGCAGAGTCCTGCGGAGCTACAATAATTGACTCAGCCGTGACAAATTGTAAGACGGCATTACTGTAACAGGACCTGCCATTGTCTCCTCCCTGGGGAGGAAGGAGCGGACGTTTCGACAACCTGCTCGGTTCATATTTATTTCAACTGTTGTTCCTTCCCTGTTTATTCTGATTTTGACAACTTGGTCTGTGGAACACTTGTCATGACAAATTTTTCCTACAAAACATTCCCAGAGTTAGTTCTTCAACCTTTCAAGTAGGCAGCAGGTCGAGAGGAAAATGTGGTGGCGGATGAATAATTTCTATTTCGGAGCCACTCGCGAAGCCTCTGGTCAGCCCTCTTTGAAATATGAGTTGGCGTTTATTGACCACAGTCAGGTTTTTATTTAAATATGAACTTTTCAAGAGTGAGCGTTTAAAGATGAAGAACGCATTTTTGAGTTACATCGCCTGTTCTTCCTCTGAGTAGTTGGATATATGGCCATGCTGACGGTTTTGTTGTAGGGCTTTTATGTCTTCACCTGAAGAAGTTAACACAGTCTGCCAGCAAACGGGGTTTTCAGATAACTTATTTGCAAAATATCGACACATTGGTTGATTGACCTTTTAAAATTCTATCGGATTATGCAGTCCACCACCATCTCTGTATTCTCTTGGAGATTCTTGAATTGCTTACAGCTGAATATTCCAAAAGTTTCCTCATCAATCATCACTCACACCTTATCGACTGTTCTAGGTTGTTCTCTCGTAGTTTGAATTCCTCTTCAGCAGAAGAGAAGATCCTGTCAGATGCTTAGCAGTTCCTTGCCATGTCAATTAATCCGCTTCTCCATTCTCGATTCGTTCAAGTCCTGCAAATCTGTTTTCAATGCGATTTGATGGAACCATCGTGCTAATGATGTTAGAATCCAGTGCTCTGATGCTTTCCTCTCGTCTGGAGAACTGAAAAGTCTGACAGCAAAGTGGTTTTCAACTCCCGGCCTATTTGCACAAACTACACACATTGGTTGACTGACCTGTTAAAATGATATCGGATTATATGCTCAACTTTTCAAGGAGATTGTAGGATTGCTTGCACTGGGAGATTCCAAACGATTCCTCATCAATCGTCACTCACACCTTATCCACTTTTTAAGTTGTTCTCTCATTATTTGCACTGCTCTCCAGCCTTCTGCCAGCTGTCTTAAAATTCTGATGCACATTTTGTGTGCTCTCTGTTCCTCTGTTATGTTTGTTTTTAGCGGATCTCTCACAGCATTCAGTGCTCTGATTGCTATCCTTTTCATTATTTTGAGTACGCCCTTGAGTCCAGCGATTAGTTAGATTTTGTTATAGGGTTCCAAATTTTGGTTGAAAAAATCTAACGTCATAGTCTGTCAGCAAACGTGTCGAGATGTCTTCAGTGTCTTAAGAAAAATTTCAGACACCGTTTTGATCGACGCAGATGCTCTCAGATGTTCAGGGTTTCTGCAATGCCCCATCAAGAAACCTATTAGCCTCTACCCACATTTTTTATATACATTTTGGTACTTCTTTCTTTTCATATCACGCAAAGTACGTGAATTCTTGAATTACAGCGTAGTGAGGGATGGTGTCTCGCCTTAAAGATTTGCTGAGTGTACGAATACTTTATCCCAGAAGTGTCCCATTGTACGAAGTTTTTCTATACCGCAGAAATGCATATGATGTTTGTCGGTGAATGTTGTACAAGGTTGTATATTGAATGTTTCTTTGCTTAGGTTACACAAAGTTTGCCTGGTTAATTTTTTTGCAATGTTGTTAAAAAAATGATTGATAAGAATTAGATGTAGGTAGACCGATTGCACTAGCTTCATAAATTAGCAAACGGCTCATTATTGAACAATGGTTTAACTTTCGAGATCGGGCTATTATGTAAATGTTTGGGGAAATTCGCGAGCATCGCCTCAAGCTGTTGTTTCATAACCAAGTCCATTGCTGTTTAACGGTCCCGGACGAAGGAGTGCCGTTTTCCACCTTTTTTAAGTTTTTCTGGAGAATGACGTAAGTTCGCCATAAGGACAAGACATTTTTCTCGAAGCCCCGCAGGAGTCTTAATATTTACAAGTTGGGTGTTTCCGAGTCGGATTCAGGAATGCAGGGCCGGTACAACCTGGATCCCCCTTTTTCTCTATTTATACACCAATGTTGACCGAGGGCACCTTCTCCGCTCCCGAATGCCTATATATTTTATTTTAAGCCGCCATGTAGCAGTCTATTTCCGTCGGAACAGATCCACTTGTTCACCCTTGATTTAGACATAACCGTTTTACGCCTCTAATGAATCATACCCAAAGGGACTGTATCATTAATGACCTGCCGTCCCTCCGCGGCGGGACTTTATCTCGGCGTTCCTAAAAACACATGACCGCCTTGAAATAAGACGAGGAAGATGTTTTCTTCGTTTCTTTAGGGTTTTTTCGTCTAAACGTTTTCGCCAGAAGCAGATGTACCTTGTATAAACACTGCACCCTAAAACCGTAGGTGTTATTCCAAATAAAGTGCATACTGTTTATTCCGTTTTACCTCCTGACAAACAGCTCCAGTCATAAATATAAGGAACTTATTCAAGACGGGAATGAGAAATCGGCGACCTTGGCTTTTACACTTCAAACTTTGCTTCTCCCTTTCTGATACATCGCGGCGAAATTAAATCAGGGTAACTCGAGAACAGAGTACTTATTAAGATAAAAAGAAGCCGGCCTTGTCGCATTGTAAACAACAGAATGACTAATACTGATAATGAATTTTAAATACGTAGCTCTTGACGATACATTGTTTGATTTGTTAACAAATGATCGATCAACTCTGGCCCACCTATCAGCGATGATGATTTTTTCGAAAAAAGGTTCATTCTTTATCCTCAACTCTATTAGTTACCCCGTTCTTTATTAATTGTGTTTCGTTGTTTAATATTCAGTTTAAAAAAATGAGATAGAGATGGAGTTAGAAAGTAAGTTGTACGAAAGAGTTGGTCGGTTTTATCTATTCAAGTTAGTATTTAGGCATATAGTTTGGTTGGTAAGGAATACATATTTGTATAAATATTGTTCTATAAATAGGAGTATTACATAGTAGGAGTACATTAATTTATGTATATTAGAACTAATTTTGTCCTTCGTAAGAATTTACACATCAATCCTCAAAAGATTAAAAAAGTAGAGGTGATTAATAAAAAATACATGTTTTGCTACACTAATTAGCAATAAAATTTCATTGACCTGTATTAACAATTGTAGAGTTTATTGAGCATTCAAACGGAAGGAACTCTGGTAGTTTTATTAAATACTTAAGAAAGCTTCCAGTGCAGATACCACTTAGTACTGGGTTGTCCGGAAAATAATGCAGGATTTTGGTATTAAACAAAAAAAAAGAAACTAGTTACTTTAAAGCAATGTTTTTTAATCAAAATAATTTCCCATACTCTCAATACATTTCTCCCAACGTGTTGGTAACTTATTAATTCCGTCTGAGTAGAATTCAGAATTTTTAGAATTGATAAAGTCAATAAATGCATTTTCCAGTTCCGTTTGATTTTTGAATATTATGTGTTGTAAGTAGTGGTCCAGGTGTCTAAAAAAATGGTAGTCAGTAGGCGAGAGGTCCGTAGAGTAGGGTGGGTGAGGCAAAGTTTCATAGCCAAGCTCCAATAATTTTTGTGACGTTACACGTGACACATGTGGTCGAGCGTTGTCATGCAACAAAATGGGCCCTTTCCGATTGACCAAAGAGGGCTTCATTACTGCCAATTTCTGATGCATGGTATTAATTTGGTTACAGTGTGATTCAGCATTGATGGTTTCGCCAGGATTTAAGAAGCTGTAGTGTATTAAACCAAATGAAGCCCACCATACCGTAACCATTACCTTTTTTTGAGGAGTTGGGGGCTTTGGAAAATGTATTGGAGCTTCTCCTTTGTCGAGCCACTGTTCAGAACGTCTAGTGTTATCGTGTTTTGGGGTTTTCTTCCACCACTGATCGCAGAACATCATCATTAAGAGAGGAAGGCCTTCCACGACCTTCTTCATCTTCAAGGCTGAAATCTCCCTCCCGAAATTTTTTAAACCACCTTTGCACAGTGCACTCATTAACACAACCCTCGCCCCAGACTTGGTTAATGTTTCTAGCCGTTTGGGCTCCGCTTCGGCCGAGTTTAAACTCGTAAAAGAAAATCGTACGAAATTCTCGCTTTGACATTATAAGGATGACTGAATTATTTCCAAGTAGCGGAATGCTACAGAGGTAAACAAACAATATCATTTGGAAGAGGATTAATAAGTGTTGACATTCATACAAATGAGTAATCCTGTAAACGTAAACAGAATATTTTATATAGATTTTTTTTAATGAAAACTTAAAATCCTGCATTATTTTCCGGACAACCCAATAATTGAATTTAACTTCAAGTATACATCCAATACTTAAATACATATTTGTTAATGGCTATTTTATTAAACTAAACTTCTCCAATGAAATCTAAGATCAATGTGTGGTGTGTAGTGACCGTTAGCCAATGAATATTTAGAGATACTGAGATTTTAGATCATCGATATACGTAGCGAAATGTAATTTTATGGCCGTTGATTCTAATTTACGTAGAATTTCAGTCTCATTTTCGTTTATTTTCCTTCAGATGATTATTTTTATTTAGTTTTACTATCACTCAGACGGATTCGACGGCTTTGTGTATGTCTAGTTTATGAAATAATAAAAGGATTGTATCATATTGTACTTGTTAATGAAAAATTTTTAATATTAATATTAATAATTTCATTGCCAAGGAGAAATAAAGGTGAAATATATATGTTGGCAGAAAGAAAATACTAAATTAGTGAAAGGATTAAATTACTACGTTTTACTACTAGTCATAAACCAGGTGATAATTAATTAATTGGACAAGTTGGATTATTTTTTTATTGGAGGACTTTTATGTAATCTTATACATAATCTCATTCGCGTTTCCTTATTTAAAAATAACAATGTATTTTCGGTTGGTTAGCCGTATATAATTTAATTAATTCCAATTAATACTGAGAATATTAAGTCGTGTTTTACTAAGGCCCACTTTTGAATGAAATCAATAAAAATAAATACCAGGACTATGTTAGGTAGATATTTAACATAATCTTTACCATTCCAAGAGCAATTAATCTTCATTACGATTCATTTTATATTACAAATACCAGAGGAATAGGAGCGGAAAAAGGAATGAACTATGCTAAAGGAAGAAAATAGCAATAACGATGTTGATTTAATTCTAAAATAATTAATTAAAAATTCAAAGTACATTAAAATATTTACCCTTTGAACTTTTAAAGGAGATAAAATGTTGAGGGAAAATCGATTTTTTTATTGCACTATCTATAAATAGATACTGACTCATCAAAATCTGTTTTTTGATTCTTTCTCAGCGAAGTAAGAGGCTGCAATTAATATGACCAGAATTAGTAAATTGAAATGAAAAATATTTTTTTGTTTATTCATATATAAGTAGAAACTTTCTAGGAATGATTTAAAATAAATTAAACCATAAAACACTAAGTTTAATAAGAACAGCAGCAGAATTACGACCTATAAATTGATTCAGGATTAGCCAGACAAGATCTTTATAAACTGTCTAAGTCGAGTATTTGTATAATAGACGAAACTGTAAATAATCTACCCCTCTAAAATTAGAAATGTTGGCAACGGGAAATAATCAAAGATTAAATGTTTAGGTTGTAAATGAACTTCTGTTTTTCTGTTCTGTTTTTTTACGATTAAAATGTATTTGTCATCTTTTACTAGGGAAATGAAATTTCAAATAAAGTTTTGGTGATAAAATGGAGTCCAGCTAATCTTAACACTGAAAGTACAAATGTCTATCTAATCTAAGGTCGGCTGGATGGACGATTTTTTGGTTGTAAAATGGTGTTTTTGTGACTAAACTCTACTGTCGATTTTGACTGCACTTTCATCCAAAATGCTTGATAATTTAAACCGGTAGTTTAGTCCTTTCCAAACGCTTTGGTCTGTCAAACGCGTTTCATTCCACCATCTTCAGTGGTGGGTTTTAACCAAAATTAACTTGGAACTTGAATGAAGCCTGAAACGCACTCGAAAACCCAAAAGTGCGGCGATAGACAGACCAAACTGAATCAAAATTGAATACCTACCTGTCCTGCATTTTAAACTTTCATTTTATTTTTCAAAGTTCAACTTCTCCAGTTTGTCTATGTTTTACTGCTTACATCTGCATTCATTATTCGGCTTGTCTAACAAAATAAAAAATATTTTGAGTATTATTTCGCTGGCTTTGTTAATTCAGCCTTTTCAAACGTTCCAAATTCCTCACTTTAATAAAATCTTCGTTATTGATTGATTTAAATGATCGATGAAATTATTGATATATCTCACGAGGTAAACTGATAAATGAAAGACCAAATTACAAAAATTGAACAACTTAGAGCTTTATGCACTTTTGAAAGCATTGTATTAATTCTTTCTTTTTATGTTCTGTTTTAGATAAAGAAAAAGTATCTTCCCAAGAGAGGGTGGCGATGGGTAAGTCTTTAATAAAAATTCTTCTTGTGAAAGTTCGGAAACGGTGGGATGTTTCTTTAGAATTTAAGTGTAGGACATCATTTTAAAAGGCCCAAAAAAACCAAAACCAGATGAGAATCTTTGAAATTGTCAGACGTCTCGGATAGACGTATTAAATTCACGCACGGAAGAAACAGAGGCATGTTGATTCTCGTTTTTCACCTGTCAAATGTGTAGGCGAACCATTTGGCCCAAGCATTTTAAACGCTGGCGAATCCCATCATTCACGCTTTCTAAGA
Organism: Cimex hemipterus; assembly: GCA_039619505.1. Lineage (NCBI taxonomy): Eukaryota > Metazoa > Arthropoda > Insecta > Hemiptera > Cimicidae > Cimex > Cimex hemipterus. Next base: position 11,651,403 of record CM077105.1, read on the forward strand.
TCTTTAAAGAACGTTTTTATTTAAAAAAATTATCTTATCGAATTTGAATGAACTGTTTTAATGAACGAAATAAATCACTGGAGAGGATTCACGCCGAGAGAAATCCGCGACACGTCGGTCGAACGTAAACATTCTGTCCAGAGGTATCGGAAGGGGAATTGAGTTTCTTTTTTTCATGATTATACATGATTGCTTGCAGATTTTCACCAAACCTTAATTGTCGGGTTGTGTGGAATTTTATATTGGAAGGTCGGACTCACTTGTGCTTTCTATTTGTCGCACGATGGCCTTCACGGTTTATGCTCGAGAAATAAACAAAACGACGAAGGCGAAGCTGTGTCTGTTGTAATTGTAATGTATGCCTTCTTTGTTGGTATGCAAATTGTTGAATACCTGATCTACGGAGTACGAATAAGAAATATTATATTCAAAGGATATTTTTTTTTTAAATGTAGAGATACAGGAATTTAGCTAGACTGGTTTAACTATTCTGCAGACCTCGTAAAAAGTTATGATGAAAATAGAAAAATTTGTAAAAATATCAGCTTCTCAGAACGGTTAAAGCACTAGAATTATAGTTCGACTAATATAGTATAATATTACTATATACATCGTACGTATAATACTTAGTAACATTAACATAATTACTGTATCATACAGTAATACGTGTGGTACATCTCTAATAAAATAAACAATTAAAAAAAGTCCGAATTGCCCCTTAGATCCACCAGATTGTTACACTAAGAAAGGCATTTTTCGACCTAACCAGTAATGTTCTATTGTTGTCATTTAGCAATATTTGTTAGTTCTTCCAACTTAGTTGCGAACTTATCTAACTTAATTTACCTCTGACAGACATTTTTGTTGAATGTTGCTCACCGCCACTTAATTATTACTCTTGCGCGAGGGAGGACCCTTCTATATTTTTGTCTGTATCCCATTCTTTCAGAGCTTCGGGTTCTTTTTTTACAACAATTTGGGGAATGTGTTTGATCGTGAAACTTAATGATCCAGATTATTCTGAGGTAGGTTTTGCAAAGAATACACTGAAGTATCGCATAGAGCGCGTGGAACAGTTTATTTTTTAATTTTATACAAAGAAGCGCTAATATTGTTAATTTAATTTTATTGAGTTTACTTAACCTTCATATCTTCTATTCAAGTATATCTCAGCTGGCCACCACCTCCAGCGATGACGGTTTAGTGATCAATCTTATGTACAAATGCGTGGTGATTAGTGACCGTTAATCGATGATTATTCAGAAATCGTGAGATGCGGTCTGGTGTGACGTAGGTTTTAGAAAAACATTTTCTTTATCGTGCCAACGTTTCGATCTTTATTGAGATCATATGTAGAACACAAACACTTTGAGCCCTGAAAGTGATAAACATCGTAAACATAGGCACGATAAGAAAATATTTTTGAAACCTACATCACACCAGACCACATCTCTCCATTTTTGAATAATTATTAATCTTATTTTTTTAAATTGAAACTACTTTAGGATTTAAAAAAAGACATTCTTTTTTCATTCATTCAATAAAGGAACAAGAAGACACATTCAAACAAAAATATCCTTCAGATTGATTAGATTTTTATGCTTCCACCAGATTATAAAATAACTTTAAAAAGCTTATATTTGAACTATTTTCGATATATTAGCTTTAGAATTACGTAATTCATAACAATTTATTATGCTTGTCTTCCTAATTAGTGGTAACGTATGAAGCGTATATTTTAATTGAAGGAATTTTGTACCATTTGCAAAGTCAAAGTCTATTTCAAAATTAAGGGATGGATATTTTTATAAACCAAATGTAGCCCTTTCCAAATCGGAAGCTACCGTTTCAAAATCAAAATGTAACCCTTTCAATATGAGATGAAACCCTTTCTGAAACGTGTAAATCATTACCACTCACTTATTATCCGTTTCATTTCGATTGTAACTTACCATTTCAATGGTACTCTAGAAAAAATTTAATGATTTAACGTACTGTGTGAAGTAGGGGGCCCAGAATTCGCCGGTCGAAATGATCACAGTGATTTTTTTTAACCTAGCAAAATAAAATAAAATAATTTTCGAAAAACATTATTTTTCTTATTAACAAATTAATATTAAATTTATTTAAAACAAAAAGTTGATTTTTCTCAGAAAGTACAAATATGTAAGCTGAATTTACTAACAGTTTCTTCTTAACGTTTTTAAAAAAATTATATAATTGAAGCAAACTACGGTTCAGTTAACATTTTTTTAAAAATTAACTTTAAACAATTTCCTTGCTATTTCTAAAAAGGAACAATTCTGCTGAATTAGTATCGATTTAAATGGAAATTGGTACAATTGACATAAAACTGGCAACAATTGAGGTGTAAAGAGTCACATTCGATGGGACAAGGTTTCCACCCTCATGGAAAAGGTAACATTTGAGTCTGAAAATGTTTCAACTCATATGAAAACGGTTCCATCCTACTTGGAAAAAGGTTACAACTCATCATGGAACGGGTTTCTATATTCGCTGTGGAAGAGTCGCTTACGACTAGTTAAGGTTGAAAGGGGATGAATGGTGAAAGATTAAAACAGAATTCGAAATGTTATAGTTCACAAGAGGTATTTACTATTGAGCATAGTACCTTCTGAAAATAACATTTTATAATTAATTTTCTCCAGTAAGTAAACTCTAATGAAAAGTGTAATATTTACGAAATACCTATTTAAATATCGTAGAGTATGTAGCAACTTTCTAAATATAGCGGCTTCTGGAGTTTGAATTAATTAAATATTTACCTTTTTAAATATAAATTTAGCCTTGTGTTTACGAATTGTTTGCAAGAAAGCAATTTTGTTAATGACGATAAGATAGGATTAATAAAATACGGATTAATTATTTATCGAGAGTTCTCGTGCTAATCGAATAATTCATAAATCAATTCTTTTAGTAATTATTTCTAATAATTAATCGTGATAATCAAATAATTCGTGTCTCATTTCTCTTACTAATTATTAGTAATAATTAATCCTCTATAAATATTTAAAAAAAAAACAACTTAAAATTAGAAAGATTTTTTATATAAATAAATAAAATGGACTAATTTAAAAATAGCCCAATTTTATTACAATTTTGGGTGTGTGCTGATTTTGTCATTTCGTAGTTTTACTTGTTAAAAAAATACAATTTTTCCATTTCTCCCTCTTAGATTATTTTAGGTTTTAGCTCTATTTCAAAGCACCAACAAGAAAAACAATAAAATTACGTTTTACATTAAAAATAATCAATATTGTCATCAAGCTCTTATGGGTATTTGTCTGTTATATGATAATGGCAAAAGAGGTTTGATTTTAGTGGAACTTGGGCTGGTTTAATTTTAAAAGGATTTTCAATTTGATGATATATATGATAAAAGATTTATGATTGTTCGCTTTTCAATACGTTTAACTTTATTTGTTAGAAAACATTTCAATGTGTTATATAACTGTCGTGATTTATAATAATATACATAAAAGTATTTGCGTGGATATAATGGTTCTCTCAATTTGTTCTAACCAAAAGGTGATTATCATTAATTACAATATAATCATTTAATGTTGAGAGTAAGATTATAATTTAAAAAATTTATCAGTAGTCAATATAATAAGTTTTATCTCAATGGTCGTATATTCACGTGGATATACATGCCATAAATATGAACATAAAAAAGCAGTAGTCACCTATGAAAAAAATTGTTTGGCCTGCTGGCGCTGTAAGCAAGTAAACAAAATAGATGCTTATGATTTATGAAATTTCACCGGGCTACAGATTTGGTGTTTTCTAACACTCTAAACACAAACAAGAAAGAAAAACGAGTAAAACAAATACAATCATGACATTAACCACTTACGGGTAGCGAGTTAAGGGATCCGCGAAAGAAAATGCACAAAACGGCTCGGGGGTGAAATCCTAGGTGGGTCGTAATCGGGTCTGAAGGTTCGACTGGAGAGGAGACCACATTTAACCAGAGCAGGGAAGGGATGCCGTTAGGCCAAAACTGTGAGTCAACTATTGGCTCGGACCGCCGTGCCCATAACTCAGAAAGTACCGGAGGGTGGTCGCGGGACCAGTTTTTCCTTTAGAAGCGCCATGCGGAAGAGGATTCCCACTCGGACCGGCCGGCTACCAAAACAATTATTTTGGGATTGAAGGTAACGCGACGTTTAAAATAGGGTGCCGCATTCTTGGATATCCTCTGCCATTCACTTTATGCCTTTATAACGAGCTGCTGTTGGCTCCTGGCTGAGCCCGGGGTGGCGCCTTTTGACGGGCGTATCTCCATTTACAACTTGCTAGAATTATTTTAAACGGCGGGACCGGGTGGACACTTGGAAAACACTTAGCTGTAACGGACCCTTTGGCACATAATCCCACCGAAAACACCCCCAGCGTGTCTTTAAGCACGATCGTACTCGGTCGACGTAACTCATACTTAAAATCAAATTGACCTCTCAAAGCAAAAACATGACAGTTATACCAGTGTACAGATCATTCAACTCATTCTGCACAACACATAAACGAGAATATTTACTTCGTGTTGTGAGATTTCTTTGTGGCCTGCGGGAAGAAAAACATCGTTTCTTATGATCTTCTTAAGAATATGAACAAAGGCCGAAATGAAATTAAGTTTTGTCAAGACCAAAAAATAAAATCACTTTGCCGTTACCTTCGAACCTAATAAAATCCTTTTTCAGCAGGTAAATTTTTCAAAACCATAATCTTGAAAAAGGTTAGTTCCAATTTTTTCTCAAACTCAACGTTTACGGTAATAAAAATTAACAGAAATAAATATTGGATTATTGCTGCCATATAAAAAATCACAATGTTGTTTGATTGGATGCTTCAATCATCAAAAATGAATATGTTATTGACAAAAACATTAAAAAAAGAAGAAAAAAAAGAAATATTTGTGTGTGTGTGTGCGTGCTTGCGCGCGCGCGATAGAAAAATCTTTTCTTTATATAATCCTTCAAATCAGCTTTTTCTCACCGAATGGTAAGGATCTCCGACTACCTAGGCCTTTGAATATGGAAAATATGTTTAGTTGTTTCTTCTTACTGGCATTATCTCCACACACTTCTTTCTGTCGCCCCGAGTGCAAATTATATGCTTCCAGAGCCTGCAGTTGCCTTTCTGGCCGTTTTCACACCTAACACCTAGGGATTGAACGAGCTCTCTCTCCTCCGTAATTTTCTCTCACTCACTCTCTCTCCCCCCCTCTCTCTCTTTATTACTTTATTTTCTCTCGCTCTCCTTCTCTATCTCTCTATATCTTTATTTATCCCGATGACTGGATTTGTCTTTTTTTCGCTCATTCACTCACTCTCACTCTCTCAGTTTTGTCTCCATTCATTATCACGGACAAGTACAATTCTAAAATTGTGTTTATAGGGTGTTTTAGGCCAATGAAGTTTTGGAAGGGTCAGTTTTATGTTATCCATTTACAGAAAAAACTAATTATTAATGACAAAACAGGGAATACCAAAAGATGGTAGAACAAAATATGCTTGTGTTATAGATCAATGTGGTAGTGAATGGCATGTGTAGAAGCGGGAAAGAAACATAAGTGACCCATATGTCGTGAGAAGAGAGTACCGTTTGCCGTTATAACGTCAAATTTAATGCATGACGGATTATATTGGCTGCTTCTTTTGTTTGAGAAAAATGGAAAAAACATGCCTGTAATGATGATTTGATTCGAAGAAAAATGAAAAATCGAATAGTACTTATTTTAAATATTTCCGTTCCAACATACTCAACCTTGGGATGATCTGTTGTGTTGATATTTTATAAACTGACATAATATGTGTATCAAAGTTCTAAGGCTTTTTCAAATTAATTCCATTTATATGAAAAACGTATAACTATTTCAAAATATCTGTACACAATATATGTGCTGTTTCGATTATTTTATTGGGTAAAGATGATTTAGTAAGATATTGTAGGGTAAGAAAAATCGATCAACACTAGAATTTTGTAATATAATAAATACATGACTAAATGTTTGGCCTTAAAAGCTGGGAATATTCTGTGGAAACGCCATGAGGAAAAGATAAACAGGGTCATTTAGCAAATACATTTAGAAAATTCTTTACACCGTGGTACGAGTTATAACAGCATAATAAATTTGAAATGCCGTTTAGGGCAGTTACCAAGTCTCAATTTGGCGAAATACTTGCTTTAGCGAGACGAGTTTGGGCAACGTCGTCGCCTTTTTTGGCGTTCACCGACTTTCTCCCTTATCAAAAATGGTCGTAAAAAGCCAGTACGCAAGTTACATTCCAGGTCCAAAATCGGGTCAATCGATAATCTTCCGACCGGATTTTTTCCCTTCGTAACTCAGGAGGACGGCTCAAGGCTAATTTTTCGTCATCTCTTCGAAAGCGCCTCAGCGGACTGTGACGAGAGAAACCCCACGATTTTAGTTTGTTTCGACTAGAAGAAACTTTTAGATTGACTTAGTGTCGTAACATGGAAACCTTAAAATGTGACTGTAACGAGATAAAAATAACCTTTAATTTAACTTTTTAACAACAGCCCAAAAGAGTCAAAAGTTAGATCTAAAAATTTATAATAATAGTTTGCCTCTCACATCCTTAACAATTCCAAAGTGCTTCACTATCGATTTATTTAGCTTTAAGTTCAAAAATAGGATATTCAGAACCATGAGGTAACTTCTTAATATAGTTTAGTTAATTACAAAACTGGTCAGGGTTTGATATACACCAATAGTTGAAAAAGGATCAAGAGCCGTTGGCAGAGCTTTCTTAAACGTCTATTCACTAAAAAAAAGAACAATCAATATAAAAAGGGGCAGATCAGGGGAAATTCTTCCTCTCTGTCAACGCTGACTCAAGTTGGTATACAGACGGCTCAAAAACCTACCCGAGCACCATAATATGAATCAATGGAAGGAAATTAAGGGCTTTATCGTCCCTTTCTATTGATGTCTACTTGAAATAGTCTGATAATTGAGCTTTGAGCAAAAAGATATCGAATACCCAAATTCCTTTCACGCACTGGCTTTATCTGAGATAAAATGTTTCATGGAACTGCACACCAGATGGAGAAATAGAAACAACTAGAGTCAATTTCAAAGATATTTTGTATGGAGTAACAGAGTAGAGGATGACCAGATACATTACTGTGGTAAAAAAGCTCAACATTATTGCAGATCTGATTTGGATTGACAAAAGACAAGTTGTGTTTGTTCTGCAAAAAGAAGAAGGAACCACGGGAGATTCTTTTATATCGCCGTAAAGGATTGGCATCACAGAAAAACATTTTCCAACGAGGGATCTAATAAAAAGGCTGAACATAACCTATTTGTGGAGAAGCACAACATGATAAGAGTTCTAAAAGCTCTTTAGCCACCTCAAACATCTATCCATTATTTAACTTAATTTCGCTATGAAATATAATTTATTATTAATATCACAAAATGTACTGGCTTTTTTTTAATAAGCATAACGATTAAGGAATATTACCTTAGTCTTTTATTTGCTTCTTTGCTCGCTTAACGGTAATAAATAAACCGTTCTGTTTCCAAAAAAAGTGAATACCATTGAGACAACCGATAAATAATTCTAATTGGTTTTGACTACTGCTACTCACCTTGACATTTAGAAAGGATATAAAATACCGCGACATGTTTCACCGAGTGTTAATAGACTCGCTTAGTTGCTTCAGATTATTTTAGGAATAGTTATTGTTGTACATGGAATCTGAGTCACGCTGGTAAAGAATATATATAATTAGAAAAGGATGCCAAACATGTCCAGTGCCAGCTAAAAGTCATTCAAATATTTTATTTACCCAATTAACTTCATCGGTCAACCAGTTGTTACCGTTCTTACACAGGGTGCAATTAGCCTTGCTTTAATGATACACAATCTGGGTGACAAATTTTAAAGAAAAAGAGGCTTCGTACAAGACCAAACATTATGTGAAAATGAGTTATACCATTGAAAGACATAACATAATGAACGTGAAAAACAGTTCATTTGGAAATCTAACTAAAACGAATATTGTAACCAGAATATATTGTAAAAATTAAACGACTAAAAAAAGCCTTCAGGACATGCTTCAAGTTTATCGTAAAGCTAAAAGATCATATCATCAAAAATCACGTTTAACAAAAATTAAGTGTTTAAGGAATGTTGAGCTAACAAACCAGAGATGATTAGCAAGAAATGTTTCGAAACAACATAAAATTTTCCAACATAAATTGACAATATTTTAGACCTTTAAAGATAAAAAACCGGACATTTGCTTTTATTGGTTTATTTTCTATAGAAGTAGATTTAAATATTACTAGTAGACTTAAAACGTAAGCACAGCATTAATAAATTATGGATTCATTTGTACAATTTTATTAATCATTTTACACTCTTTAGATTAAATGTAAGTAAAATCAATTCATTTTCATTTTTTTCCGTAGCCAACATGTCGAGTAATTGGTTTTTAAACCGTTTTCTTTGATAAAACAGTATATTTGGTAAATAATTAAATGTTTTTTAAAGGTTTGGTTTTATGTCGGACACAGCTTCCGTTACCAAGCCAAGTCCTGGGTGTGTCGGGGGTGCCATAGCGTAATCCTCTATAGACGGGAAGGTAGTGGTCGACCGTGATGAACAACGGTTATGCTCTTACCGCACAACCGTCATTTTACGGCTTCCTTGATAGCTAGTCAACTTCAAACGGTCCGTAATGTAGGTGAGATTAAAACAGTCATCAGAATGTGAGAATAGCCTAGATTCTAGATGCCCCGCACCAGGTTTTCTATTGTTGGAGAGGCATCGAGTAGAACAGCCACTATTCGCAAATCACCAAATACGAGTAATATATAATAAATTTAGCTCCTATTTAATTAAAATACAAGAAATTATGGCGTTTTACGACTGGACAAAATAAAACTTCCATTTTGCAAAAATAAGTCTAATTCAACGAACTAATTATGTCATTGAGTGAAAAATTATTTAAACTCTTACTTAAACCGTTATAGATTAATAAAATAAAGATGGAATGCCAAATTAGATCGGTATGTTTCACATGTTTGGCACCATTCTGTATACAATGTAAATTTTATTGTAGCAATTTAAATTTTTTACATTTCATGTTGCGCCGAAATATTTAAGCATTAAAGAAAGCCTTTTCTATAGGCCCATTTACATTTATGTCAGATAAAATAGTAGCTTAAAATAGTATTATTTTTCAAGTCTAGTCGTTTAAAATCCCAAGGTGATTTAAAAATACAACATAGCATTTTAGGTTTTTTTATGCGATGACCTTAGAAACTGCGAAACTATGCAGTCCTTGAAGCAATTAATGACGGTCATGTGTTGGCCCACTCGCCCACGATCTAACCACAATCTTGGTTTAAAAAGAAATCACAAAAAACCTGTTATATACACCTTAATCTTGAAATATGTTGTAGTGTAAAAATTCAAAACAATAATATAATCCATTGTTTTATTTCAAACGAATTTTAACTATCCTTAAGTATTTTGATTTTGGATATTTTCGAACAATTTATGTTACGTCGTTAATGCTAATCCTGTTGAAAATAAGTCATTCTTTATAATTACAGTCTGTTTACTTAAATTCTAAAGTTTAATAAATAAATAACTGTATTGTTGTATCTTGTATACTTTCACTTTTAACTTCTAGTGTAAAAAGGGGGGGGTTGAATTTTAAAGGTAAATTATCACACGTCCTTGGCATAAAAGATAAAGGTAATATGTAAAGTTATGTTTGTTTATTGATGTGTTAAGTGTATAATTACTATTATTATAAACACGAACAACCACAGTAAAACAAAAGTTAAAAATAATGAGAAATAGACTTTGTTATTTTTCGTACTATTCGATGGAAGTAGGTTATATTTTGTTGTTTTGTACAATAAACAAACTAAAGGCAAAATAAATATCTAAAAGTGCACAAAAATCATAAATTTGAGAAATATGGATTGGTGCAGAACTCTGTGTAATATTTACTCCGTGCGATCTGAAATAAGTCAGAATATGGGAAAACTATTCCCACGCCAGGCGTTCCCAGCGATGGTCTTGCAGATAATGGGAAAGATTGTCCCAACAGCTTTTTCCCATGTCGAACAATGGATTTTCGAAAAAACCAATTAACTACCTAAGAAATCCTAGCTGGAAGAGTTACAATTGTCCGAAACCTTTCAATTTAGGGAGATGTCCAACGGCCAGCTTGACAAGAAGAAACGGGTAATTCTAGGATCATGTCCGTTTACGAACTTCCTTTTTGGGCATAAAGTTCATGGGTAATTGACTGTTTTTTCGCAATATTTTACAGGCCAGGGACAATTACAGTGATAACTGTCTGAATACTGCTTAAGGATTTTGACATCCGGCAAACTTAACCTAATTCCCGAGACTATTCTTGTATACCCTTTCGCCATAAAATTTTTATTAAATTGATTTAACAAGGCTTCATTTTATGGTTAAACCAATGTTAAATATTTTGTCATTGCGTCTTTTATATTGTTATTCGTTCTTATTTCTATTCCATATGTTTTAATAGAAAAAATACAGTAGTAATCGGTATAAAAATGAAATATTGTTTGGCTCGTGAAATGGGTAAAGGTACAGAAAGATAATTTATCTAGTTACTTATGCTTATTAGATAGAAACATTTCAAAGAGCTAGGAGTTACAAAAAACCTCGGATAGGTGGATCCAAAAAACTAAGTCTTGTAATTTATTGGATTTTGGAGCAAGGGACATCCACTTTTTAAAATTCAACGTTACTTACCTAATAGCATGGACAGAATCACTTCCGGATCGTACAAAAATAACAAAACAACATACAAACAACAATTAAAAAAATAACACCAAATGTATTTTTAACAGGTTTTATATTTTCTACTTAACAAATTCGAAAAATCATATGACCGCACCTACTTTAATGATAATCATTTTCCGACCAAGGCCGGAGTGAATCAAGAAGAAAAAATGTGATCAGAAACACTAGCTTTCGTAATTGAGCAATTGTGGGGGGGCAGATGAAGGAAAAATAAAAAATAAAACAATAAGATATACGTGAATCATCAATGAGAACCTTCCGATTCGTAATGGCCTGTTAACTTGCTATTATTTTAAACAGATAAGTTCGTTAATTGTTATGAATTATGATGTAACAATTTTCAAGGTGTAAATATATTAGGGAGGCGGTTAAGGTAAAAGAAAAAGTAAAAATTGAGTGGTCAAAATTTAAAATAATATGCCACCGGTTGAACGTAAATTTGTTTCAAACTGGGTTGAACATTCAAAATGTATTTTTTTACGCCCGTGAAATTGCATATAGTATAATCTCGTAAAGGTGTAAAAGGTTTTATTGAGTTATGTGGAAAAGAGGTTTTGATGCCAAATTTACCGAAACATTGAAATCTTAAATGGAATATTTCAGACTATCGACCGTTTGAGGGCTTCACCGTTATACCAATGTTGTTGAACTATGGTGAACTATGAGTTTTTATTGAAACTTTTAAGTAACACTTAATGCATTCTTCTTGGCTGAAAAGCAAATATTTTTCTCCTTTTTTCCGTACTAAACGGACTGATGAGTGATGTGGTGGAAGGTACTAAGTATAAGTTGGACATACGATTACACTTGAGCGTGAAATTATTCCGCTCGTTGAGCCAAGATAAAAGGGCCACATCTAGAAAATCATTTCGCCTTTCTTTTGCAAATGATACTTGACCGCGCTTTTTATGCGGACGGGTTTCATATGTTTCGACTTAGCAGGTTCACCGGCCTAACCCTCGCGGATATAGCTTTCCAATTTATGTTTCTATATGGGGGCTACAATCGGAACGAGAGTAATGAAAACGTGCCGAATTGGAAAAGAGAAGATGGTAGGATGAAAATAACGCACTGGCCTGATAGGTGTGACCTGAATAACTTGGAAGCCAGTGACATATGTGATGAATGATATTAATTTACAATTTACAATCCATGCAAATAGCAAAGAAAAATGAAATAGATAAGCGAACCATCTTCAATAAAGAATAGAAAAAATTGAAGGGTTATTGATTTTCCCCTTCGTATAAAAATCCATCGTCAAAGAAATTCTGAAAACCGATGAATTAAAAACAACCGCAAATAGACTTTTTGTCCATTAAACGTCATTAAAGAGAAAATGTATATTAGGCATCGCCACTTTCCCGATCTGAAAAAAGATTGACCTTTCGGCGGCATATGAGCCGGTAAACAACAGTCAATTTTACCAAATTGGTCTTTAAATCCTATTAGAATGATTGTTCGTACCATAGTCCTGTTTTCAGGATAAACGGTACAAAACCCATTAATCAAATCGCTCAAAATCCTTACCGGGGCGGATTCTTTTCCACGTCGGTAAGAAAGTAAATTGACCCAAGTAAAGACTTTCCCAGTGGTGCAACAGTCGTCCAAAATTAGCTTTAATCTATTTATTAGAACAGGGAGGGCTTTTAGAATCAGCTTGTGTGGTAACAAGATTATCCCCGAGATAGGTAATGGGAATCCTATTTGTGATATTTTTATCGTAAATAAAATACAATATTGTAATGTGATTGTGATAAAATACAATTTCAAATTGGCCAAAAGTGTATGTTGACTAACTATGTTTAACCTCTTTTCAGTGGTTTTTAACTAGTTGCATAGACAGGAAAAACATACGGACCAACCATTGAAAATGCAAAAAGGCTTCTGGTTAACCTTATCTTAGCCTAGTTTATTGAATTAAAATTTTGATTACTGTTACTGATCATTAATTTACATAAGATCAAATCTGCCTTGCATGTACATACACGCGTGTATAGGGTTGAGCATACCACTTCTCGTAGTCCACAAGCAATTCCAGATTTTGTTATTTACTAATAAATAAATAAATTACCGTCAAGCTTCGAGAATCACATGTGTTGGTAGACCGGGATCACACCTCGGTCTTATTTGTCCAGCCGCCGAGGTTGGGCTACAGGGCTTGTGTCAAAGCTAGTTCATTTCATCCTTCAACGCAATCTGTTCTTAAATCCAAACCTATTCACACTCTCACTGACTCTTAAAACCATTTTTTCTTATTAACACATATCAATCACCTACCACCCTTTACAATTATCAGTAAGAGGGCTGATTGAGAATCGATTGGGTACATGATATTCCGCCATTGACCCTTTTGCACTACAAATTCACGCTAATGAATACATTCACTTTCAATTAGGGTACACAACAATATCAATACTATATACCATAAAATACCGATTTATTTGTATTTGCTTACATCACATGATTAATGATGAACCACTTCTTTAATATTTCATTTCTCAACCTAACTTGTTTCATATTTTGTAATTATGCAGATAACATGTCCTCGAAAGTAATTATCACTTGGTGCGTAAAGCAGAACCTGACTTTAAACTAGTTTACGAAACAACACCCCTGCATGCAAATTTATTATGTGTTTTGTAAGAACGGCTGGATTAATAAAATGACATTTTAATCCTTCTGTTCAACAATTACATACTGATTTAAATTCATCTGATTGATGTTGTGTTGAATGGAATTTATTATGAAAACAACCCGCCGACAAAGTCCTTCTATCATTGCACCATATATAAGCAAAAATGTCTTGTTAAACGGTCATAAAATGCGTGAATCGGACGATCATAGAGCAGTAGAACAAGAAAAATAAGAAAAAGGCCATGTTGAAGACATATTTTTGAACTGTAAATCTGTTGTCAGCTTGTTCCGACACGCGTTGTTGCGTCCTACGAGCTCTGAACATTCAACATGGCATGCAGCCGAGTACAATTCCCCTAAAACAAACATAAACGTCACAGAAAAACAGTCAGATCTTATCAAAAGAGTAGACTGTTAAGCTGAAACTTTGAACGACAATGGAATTGACGCCAGTTTTGTAGCGAGTAAATATGGGGTTTTATTTGTTTAGTGGGTGATTACGCTGTTTTCTCGGTTAGTAGATCAATTTAAACCAATGTTGTTATGTTTTTGGAATTTTGATTAAATTTGGGATTGGGTATTTAAAAATTAATTTCCTTAAGAATCGGTATTCCACGAGTATCAAGATTAGTGTCAAGAACGGTTCGTGCAACTTAGCAGACTTCGGTTTGTATGTGTAGGAATGTACAAATAATTTGAAAAACTTCATATGATAAATTCAATCCACCTTTATGCTACTCGATGTATGGAGTTTTTATGGCAAAATTACTCGCTTATGACTTTATGAAATGGAAGGAGGCGGCATCGTGCCTCTCCTTGCTTATACCCCTGCCCAGCTATCTTAGTTTTAAGTACTTATCTTAGCTACTTATCTTAGCATAAGTATAAAGTAAGAGTCAATTTAAAAATCCTGTCAAGCATAAGGTGTGGGAATTCCAGGACAAAATAGTCTTTTTCTGAAATTTCTGTTACGACTTACGTTCGGAAGAAAGCTTTGCCGTTGTTTGTAACATGCAAAGGTTTTGATCTATAAGTCGAATCATTTGGATGGACGATTCGTATGTACTTTTATACGGTTGTTTTATGGAGGTTATCTATTTATGGAGTGTTTTCTGTATAACTGCGTATATGGTATGGATGAATTATAGGAGTTGTCTCATCGTGCCTTTCCCTTCTTTTAACCCTGACAAGCCTTTTTAGTAAAACGAATTAGTTGTTTTTTTTAACGTTTTATTTGTTTTTTACAACTGCATTCTTCGATGCAACAAGTAAAACAGTTAGTATTTACATGTTAACTTATTAAAGGTGGCTGTTGGCTGTGATGGTTGCTATTTAAAAAAAATTACTCTTTAATATCAGCTATGAGTGGGTGTTTTCAGGGCGTTTTTGCCAAAATGATGGTTACATACGATTTGGTTCAGAAAAAAGCTTATCTTTGCTGCGTTTTAACTCGAGTCTTATCTTGATATAGATCTTTAGGGAGTTTTAAATATAAAGTCTTTTTCATTCTCTATGATCAAACTTATCTGTGGTGTCATCCAACTAATGTGGACGGAGATATCATGATGCCTCCCCCGTTTATGTCACTGACCAGCCTACTAAGTATAAGTTGTTAAAATTAGATGTTTATTGAAATACAAGTACATCGCTAAATTTTTCGTGTTTGATGTAAAACACACGGAAAGTACCTTAATTCCTTAGATACCGTTATCTGTCAGTCTTACCCGGTCGACTTTACATATTTCAAAATGACACTTTCGAATTGCGAGAATGTGAAAGGATGCGAGTTTTTCACCTTGGAACCTAAGGTGTGCCACTGAATTCACGTGCTGACTGATAGAAGGGTAAAGGTTTTGCAATAGATCTATACATAAACGTTTTATATTTAGCTTTAAATTAAATCAGTTATTTATGCGTAAGGACTTTCGAACTTAACAAGTTTTTTTAAAACTTCCAATTCTCATCAGTATAGAATTATGCCAATACCTCTGAAGTACTTTATTATATGCTTGGATGTAAAGAAAATATTAAATCATATGGGAGTACTTATATTTAATATGTTTTTGTGATAGTGATCACAGCAGGCTGGACTTTCTTAAAAGGATTTGTTTTATCTGTTTCAAGGATCTGTTTTATGTAGCGTTGCTCCTGGTCTATATAGGTGTTGCTTATTTTTCTGTTTTATTTGATGATGAAGATGTTGAGGATAATAGGAAGCGGGTTTTGTGCTCCGCAGGCACATTTCCATTTCTGGCTTATTGTACCTTCCTAGTTCCCTAGTTCAGTGTAATCGACTCAATCCTCTTTCTCAGAAATATTAGGTCATGTATACAATAGTTGGTTACATTTTTGGTCTATCTTTTTTATTTTTTATTTTATGTTCCGCTCCAATTTCTGTCTTAATGCCCTGAGTTTTTTTAAGAGCTCTAGTTTGGTTTTTGTATTGGGCATTCTCTTTTCTGCATTGTCTTTCTTTGGTTACAAGCCCATATTGTTATGTAAAGAGGTTGGAGTTTTCGTCCCATTAGGGGTCACACGTGTTAAGGCGGTAATATTGTTATTTTTAATTATTTAGGTAATATTTCGTTATTTCTTTTTTTTTATGTTTTCTTCTCAGAACTAACGCAACCTGGCTTGGGTAAATCATTTCGTCCCCATTTTAGTGTTGTCTTGTGAATAGGATGTCCTCTTTCTTTTTATTGGCCATTACCGTGGTTTTTGCCTCGTTTATTTTTATCTCGCTTGCTTACTGGCTTTTTACCACCGTGATGACATACTTAGCTACTTTTATAATTGGAACGTGGAATTTATCATTGAAATCACAAATAGTTATAACTATTAATTTTCCTGGGTTGCTTGAATAACGTACCAAGTTTTCGACATTCACTATCTCTGGGCCGGCCGTTCTCGCTGTTTGTCCTTACAAGATAATCAAGTTCCACGCCCAGTTAAATGTGACTAAAGACAAACATGGAAAAAAGGCGGACCGAAAATAATCGTTAATGATCAAATTGCCGATAGCACTTTATCAACTCCCTGACCTCCGAAGCAAAAATAGCACAATTACCAAAAACTGCCTGTTCCTTTCAAAATCAATGACTTTACTACAAGCGTTTGACAAGTTCATTTTTTAAACATAGTTTAGAATCAGAACGTGTACATTTTAAATCTTCCCGACCTTCTTTATATTACTTCCTCCAAGTCTTCTGTGATTGCACAATGGGTATTACGACTAAATTAGAAAATCAGTTGAATATGTAAATAGTAATAATTCTAACCGGAAGGACGTACAGATAATTAATGCGATAAACGTAACATTTACAGCCACTTAAGTGTGTCGAGTTACCTGGATTCTTTTATATCACAATCCTTTCACTTGTTGGAATTCAAACTGAATCATAGCTGGGAACGTTTTACGACGCCAAGAGGATTCGGATCATAAAAGCAGGAAAACAAAAAAATAACTGAATATTTTTCTTCATGGGCCTTGTGCTATGTAGATACGTTTTTAAAGATTTATAGAAATTAGCAACAACGAAGTAGAGGGTTTATTTCTGAACTATGTTAATTACGTTTGCTTTGTGATAACAGTGTTAACGCTTTGATAATTGGTGAGAAATCTTAGAACACTTCCAGAACTTATATTCAACATATTTACCAAAAGAATGTTTATCTTTTCAGTAAATAAAATATAAAAAAGATTTGGTTTGACCAAAATTTAAGTGCTTCAAAACCTATTATAAATTAAAATTTCAACATTTCGGTGCCTAGGTAAGATGAAGATTGTAATCCAGTCTTAATTAACAAAATCATACTGTAAATCACTGTTTTACTTATTAGGAACGTAATACTGAAAAAAAAGTTTAGTACCAATCACACAGCATAGTTTTATGTAACAAATTATGGCAAATTTTAAGAATTTCGATTTTCGAGAAGAACCTTTGCATCTTTGTCTTTAGAAATTTTGTTTTCAATTGTTTGGTTTCAAAAACATCGGCAAAATTTAAATCTAATATTAATCTTATTTCATACTTGTCACACAATAAATTTCTATTAATTTGTTTTTATGCAAGTAAAACGTCTATAGGTTAATATTTATTTGAACGTCAACCGGATATTTGAAGAAGTGTTATAATGATAAAACTATTTGAATTGTATCGTATTTTACGAACCTCTCGCCATAATGTCTGGTCATTATAAATATATATGCGGCGATAAAATTCGTTCTAAAAATGAGGTTATTTTCTAAGTAAGTTCTGCCGCAAAATAAACACTAACATCCAAATTTACTAATTGTAAAAACAAAATGAAGACCATTAAAACCATGAATTAGAAGGAAAAGTGGTTTGCAAATCAAAATACGATATTGAAAATCGATTAAAGAAACGTTTATACGTTAATATTTGAACTTTGTTACACGGCTTAATTTTAAACATGACATTTACAAAGATTTATTGATTAAAAAATATTTTTTTATTGGTGGGAGACTAAGATTGTCACAAATCAACCAAATCACTTTTTTTGTTTTCTAAGACATTACATTTCCACGACACTCGCATTCCATTCGACGCTTTTGTTCAAAAAATATAATAAATTAATGGCTGAACTTGTTAGTATACACTTCGTTTAGCTTTTAACCTATTCTCAATTGAAGACCACATCTCTTGCTGAGACTTCAACTTTGAGAATTTTTTTAATGGTTAAATTAAACCGTCTTAAATTAAACAAGTCTTGTATTACTTATTAGAGGAATGGAAAATTTTAGCTATCGCAAAATTTGGAATGCACTTTAATTTTAACACATCTTTACGGTTTATTGGTTTCATATTGGGAGAACTGTTACATATAAGTTAATATTTGAACTTTTTTTATGTTTAGATAATATTGAAATCTAAGTTGTACCCCTTATTTGCCGTACTTTAAAATATATATTTTTTTAAATAGTACATTTTAACCAGTCAAGCAACCATATTTTGTTTTTTATGTGTAATGTATGGCAGATTGTAGCGACTAAAGGATTTTGATTTTAAAATAATTTTTTTAGCCCTGACATTCTATGAGAATTTCTTCGTATTCAGATTGTATTTAATTAAGGCATAAAGGAAAAACATCTTACTAGAATATATACAATTTTGATCTTGTCTTGACGGTAAATTAATTTGGTCGCAAATCAGTCTTGTTTAACACATTTATCGTTAGACTTTGTATTTCAACTTTACTGAACAAACGTTACGTTACGTTCTTGACATACATTGAATTGACAATTGGATGTGACGGATTCCGCTCACGCTCCATTAACTTCCTCGGTGTAAAGGAAGTCTGTTGTAGCTTCCGCTGGTTAAACCCAGCATAAATTATGCCTTGTTGGTTGATAATGGTATCTCGGTGTCGAGCAAGTATGCTGAGAAGTTGTAAAGATTAAAACGAGAACGGAGAACATAGAGTCAACGCCCGTAACGTTACACAACCTGTGGCAGGAGGAGAGGCGTACCCGCGGTATTTAGCTTTAGTAGTCGATATTATGCAGAAAAATACCTTTCGTAAACGTACAGGAAATTCGCGTATTTCAATACGAAAATTTGTTTATTTAAAAGACTAATAACATAAAAAACATAAGTGATTCAATTACGTCTTTTAATTCGGCCGAATTCCTAGTTTTTTTGGGTCCCAATGCGATAATTTCAGATCAATACGGAAGTTATTGAGTGGAAAGTGATTCGTTATCGTTTTTTAAATGGCCTGAATTGTGAGTAAAACGAAAACTTTGTGAACTGATTCACTTTAACATTAGTACGCACCTACAATTTTGGTAAAAGCAATCGTATTTTTTAATTATTTTACGTCGTGGGTCAATTAATATATTGATTGATGATTTTTGAAAGCATTTCCATAGCAATATTAGTTCATTTTTCTGCTCAAATGATAAGATATTCCGAAAAATTTATATCGCATATACAATTAATTACCAAAACGCTTCAAAAATATTAAATTTTCAAATCATCTTAAAGATTCTATACTGTTCTCTTTTATTTCACTGGTCCAAGTTTGTTATTTTTTTCATTTCTTTCATTTTTTATCTAAGACTCATTTGTTTACTTTGTATTGTTTTCATAATCTTTTAATAGACGTTTCAAAATATTAACGACCGACCATAGGTGGTAACTGACTTTTCATGAACTGAGATGTATTGTCTATCACCTAGGGGCAACTTTGGTCTAAGAGTACTTTCTATTAGTGTTTACAGAACCATGAACATCATACTTAATCTTAGACAAGAACTTTGAAAAGTTGCTAGACTCTATAATCTGACTGATTTTCTGTTTTGTCTGCTTTTGGTTAAAATAAACAACATAAAACTCATGGGTTTTCAATGCTCTTTCTAATGGTGTATGCAAATTTGCTATAGGGCTAAAATTTTATGAAATACAGCGAACTTGGAATTTAAGTTGTGAAAGGTTGAAGTAAGTTGAATGTGAAATATCTGAGAATCAGGCTATGACAAATATGGAATTTTAGTCTAGATTGACACGTGGAATAACCTCCTAAAGAAGTTGGTTCCCGTAGGAAACGTATTAAACCCACTGAAGATTGTGTTAACATGCTGAAATAAGGAATTTGGTAATTTAATTTACAGAAATGTGTGGTGATTAGTGACCGTTAGTCGATAATTATTCAGAAAACGTGAGATGCGGTCTGGTGTGATGAAAGCATTTTCTTTATCGTACCAACGTTCCGATCTTTATTGAGATCATCTTCTGTCGGGCATGATTCTGTCTTACGATTACTGAATAATTTAATTTACAGAGTACTTAATAGACTTACTTTGCCATCTTTAGTAAAGTTGTAATGGTCAACAGATATTATGAAACACTATTTGCAAACAATTATTTGGACACCAAGACTGCTCAAAGCTTATTTGGTTGGTGACGCGCGGAAATTGTTCCTATCAGCCATATAAAGGGATCTAACAAACTTGATATATAGTATTCTAAGTTGTTAAACATATTTTATATAATACTAGAAGTTATTTCACGTACTACTGAAATAAATCGTGACCCAAACAAACTCTAATAAACATTTGATAGGATTCAGTGGAGGCAAACTGCAATTCGAGCTATTTCTTAGAAAGAAACTCAGTTTTATTTAATATTTTTCATATTACAAAATTAAGCATAGTCATGATTGAAGCACGGACTTATATGGAATCAAAATGTTCAAATATGCCATACAATATGCACTAAAAAAACTTTAAATACTAAAGCACACAGGACGAACTTCAGAAACATCACCCAACTAACTTTTAAACGTAGACACTTTTTGTATGGTCTAGTACATATTCATGGTGAAAGGATAAATAGAAAAGAAAATTTTTACTCACAAAAAAATTTACATTTTAATAAATGTATGCAAAATAATTAATATTCATTAAGTTCATAATCTGAATTAAGGCTGACAACGATCGATGACATTTCATAATTAGTTTCTGTAAAAGTACCCCGTTTGCTCAACAAATATTTGCACTTCCAACAAAAAAATCAAAACAGGCGATGGTAGGAAATAATTTTATGGACGATTAGGTCTATAACAATTGTCTCTATTTTGTCCGAAATGGTCACCCCAGTATTTTTGTGAAGGATGTTTTTTAATTTATGTTTATATTATTCCTGCATGGCCAGGACTTCTGTTTTGTGTTGAAAGGAAAAGCCAGGCCTGCTTCTTTAAAAACAAGGTGAAGTTTCAAGTTTGACATTTCTTTAGGTTTACTAAATTGGAAATGTAAATGGCACTGGCTTTTTTCTCAAAAGAGGCCTATATTTTCTTACACAACCCGAATGCTTCTGAAAAATGTATTTTTCAGGGAAGGAAAAAACTAGCTGCGTCCAGAAATTTTGGTCATAGTCGGTTTAAACAATGGAATAATGTTGCAAGAGAATTCTATTGTGTCCGTTTGTTTACGTCATTGTTTTTGGGATAATTAAATGTCTGACGAAGATCGATCTAAAAACCTACATTCCGAGCATAGATAAATTAAGTTATTGAGATATAGTAAAAGTAAAGTTGGTTGAAAACGCGTGACTTCTTGTTTCGACAGTGACACGGCCAAAATTGTCGCGCTCGAGCTGAGGCAAGACCTCACACACCATATTCGCGTGAGCTCCTTTAGATGAGCATCTGTTATATTAAAATGCATAATTACTATGCAAAAATATTCAATTAATGAAAAATAAAAATAGTTCATACGAGTTGTGAACATTTTTGACTATTAACATAAGCCGTTATTGTAATAAGGCAGAAATTTCAATGTGATATTCATTGGCGTTAAGTCTTATTATTAGCCTTGAAATTGCTATCTCGGATCTCGGATTAGGCGTATAATTGCCCCTTGTCCCTTTTAAAAGAACAAAAAAAAATGTTGCAAAACACCGTCGTTATTTATTGAACAATAACCGCTATCGCATTTTTGTGAAAAGGACGCGGATATCGCCGGTAGATAGGAGGCACACTCCTGGAATGGTTACAAGTAGAAAGAGTAGAAAATGTCCAAGGACGTTCTGGGGTTTGCATCACAGTCCTTCCTGGGCACTCACTATCACTATCCTCTAGACTGTAACTCTTGCACAAAAGAGAGAAAAAATCTACACAGGAAACGTCGGAAGGTCAGTTAAGAAAACACAAAATGATAAAAGACTTACGATATGTTAGTTAAGGTCCTGTTGTTATTAAACTATGGCCTGAAACAAAAAATAAACATGAATAATTTTACATTTGAAAATATATTATTGAAGCTGGGTAAACCATAAAACATCTTAAAAGAAAGGTCCATATAACAAAAATGGAATAATCAAGGGTAAACTCATGCTTGAAAAATGCTTTATGTTTAAATGAGGTTTTACGGTAAGTATAAGAACATAACAGTGAGAATGGACAGATCCTGCATATTATATGCCTTGTATAGCACAATGTCAGTCTCTTTGAGATAAAACAACGAATTTATGGTAGTGAAGTACTAATAATTCGTATAAATGAAAAAAGCAAGGTGTTCTTCTTTGTTAATCTAACTTTTGTTGGAACAAGTTAAAATATATTTAAATATTTGCTATTACTATTGTAATATTAATATATATTAATTATTCTATTATATTATTAAGCTTCGCATTTTTTTGTCAAAATATTTGATGTAAAAAATAATAAATGACCTCATAGAAGGAATTAAAAAAAAATATATGAACGAGGTATTTCTAAGATATATATTTTATCCATCCTACCGAATGCCGTAAAGGATTTTGACTTTACGTACCGTTATAAATTGTTCGGTCCGCTTGGTCTCGCCTCATTTTAAAATCTTATTAGGGAAAAACCTACAAAGCGTCGTACGATACAAAACGATACAGTAAGTATTGAAATATCTGATCGTCGTTGATCAACCATGTCTAGTTGCACACCAATCTTTGTTAAAAATTGTCTCAAAAAGTCATAAAAATGTAAAACAAATTAAAAAATTAATTTGCATAAAAACTGATAAACTTAAATTCCGTAAAACTTCCGAATAGGGAGTCCTCTGTTTATTGGACACCTCCGCTTACAGGATAGTTTCATGTTTAGTTACACAGTTAGATATTGATAGATTAGATAGATTATACACAGTTAGATATTGAGTGATGGTATGAAAACTTCTCATTTAAATTCTGTTTTCTTTCGTATGTTGTTTTATTATATTTTTTTTAATGTTTGCATAGCTTTACCTAAATGGTTCATTTCTTACTTACGTATCTTGTATGATTGATTGGGACGGCTATCATCCATAAACATTTGTGCACTAATTTGCAGCCTTTTGATTAAAAGCATAATAAATAAATACACTATATCAAATTTGAATTTACAATTTACAACAATTTTTAAATTTTTTTGGTCGAAATGGTTTTTGAATTTTGTCCAATCCTATTCACCGGCAATATTGTGCGACAGGCCGAAATAAATGTTCGTATATAAGGTTTCGGTCTGCCCGTTCTCGCTGTATTCTTCTTTGCTTTACAATTATTCGACGCATAAAAGTATAGAGATACAGATATATAAATAGGGATTTTGTTAACGATAGTTTTGGTCTCGCGTGATCCAAAGTTTTTTCTATATTTGATTTTAACAAAAGGTGAGGAAAAAGTGAATTTAAAAGATAATAATATTGAATACCTATTAAAATAATGGTTACTGGTCTTTTCCTTGTCTATTCCAGATTTTAATAAACGAATTCCCCCTATAAGGGAATGTTCTTTTCATAATATTTATCCACACCTGTATGAAATAAGAGCACCCTCGCTTAGAAAAAAAAAACCATTTGGCAGCCATACAAGGATGTCCCTTGTTGTATGCAACAAACTGGACTGCCTTGACTTAATATCTCCACTTGTACATTATCGATTGCAATGTGCAAATTTATATGGCTAAACTTTTACCTAAGGAGCTACGCGCGAGTGTGAGAGTGAGTGAGAAGAGAGAGAGAGAGGGAGAGAGAGAGAGAGAGAAAGAGCGTGAGTGAGTAAAAGTGAGCGAAAAAGAAGAGGGCGAACACGCGCTCGTTTCTTTGTGTCTTCTCACATTAGATAGACTTGTCAATGGTTTCTGTAACTATTAACAACGGGGCAATTAAGTCTCATTAACTCTAAAATATTTGTGAGGTCGTCAACACTGATAATTTCCACCCCGACCTTTCATCTCTTTATCAACGAGTTGTTATCCAGCTATTTAAGGTCAAAAAAATCTTTGGAACGCTCATATTATTTTTCCTAGAAGTCCTTTCAGAGTTGAGATGTCGGAGTGTGGATTACGCAGGGTGTGGGCGTTTCGTTTTATGCAAATTCACGAATGATCCCAGTTGACGACATCCTACGTTTAACGGCTGGACGAATTTTTTTATGCTTTGCATCACCGGAAATGTGTTTTGTATGTTCTGTTAGTTTAGAAATATCAGATTTCCGTATTAAACACTATATTCTTAAAAACATAAGTTTAGATTGAACTATTTTTTTGAAATGTACCAACTCCATTTATCTATTTATAATTTTTTAAGAGATACAGTTGATTGTTACACGAAAAAAATGCATTATCTTTGAATTATAAAGAAATCCAGCACGATATACGTTTTTATTGTTTTAACAACATATTCAGAGAATCGCACGTGTAATTAACCATTGGCATACTCTAAAACGAATATTAAAAAAAAAAAACTATTCTGGTGGTAATGATATAATCTGTCGGTAATTTGGTAAATTTGGTTGCAAATATAAACCGAATGTGACCCCTTATATAACATTATGAAGTTAATAAGTGTATTTTTGTATTGAAAAATAAAATTTCGAAAGTAATGAAATATTTGTGAAGTAGAAGAGACTGGCATATTTCG
Organism: Cimex hemipterus; assembly: GCA_039619505.1. Lineage (NCBI taxonomy): Eukaryota > Metazoa > Arthropoda > Insecta > Hemiptera > Cimicidae > Cimex > Cimex hemipterus. The sequence continues at coordinate 11,676,291 of CM077105.1, forward strand.
TTAATCCACATAGTTTATTTCTTGCTTACAAGATCTCGCTGCATTCTTTTGTTTTAAAGCAAAGATGAAGAGAGAGACAGATAGAGAAAAGCATGAAATTTGCAAAACCAATGAGAACCCAAAACCAAAAAGAGCAGAAAGAATTCTCACTGAAAGAAAACTTTGAAGAATTTAACGAGTTCGCTGTTTTAAATTGCCTAACATTTGCCTTTAACTAAACAAGATATATGAGATAAGTCTGGTTTAAGATAAGAAGGAGACAATTACTGTTTCAATAATCCTTAAAAGGTTTACTTCTCAATTGTTGGACATCGATGCATCCTCGTTTGTGTAAATTGCGGATGGATCGAGAGGAAGTGTGAAACTGTGGAAGTGTGTTTGGAATCTAGGACGGATCAGTTCGTTGACAAAAGGAAGGTGGATGTCGTTGTCGATTGTGAAGTTGGGTGACGCAAAGAGCTATGAGAATTTGTCTGAGGGCTTTTGGTTGGAAAAATGGGACGCCCTGGATTTTGGATGGCTTGATATAACCTACTATTCCAGTCCATATGTGAAAATCGTCACAGTAAAGTCTTGTGTGTGTTTAGTTCAGGCGGATTTCTGTCCTTGATGTTTTCGTAGTGGTCCAAGTCTTTTGTTAAGGTTAGCTCGTGTAATGTTATGAACAGAAGGTAATATCGCTACAGAAAGTTTTGAAACATTTCAGGCTGTTAGTTTTAGTCTAGGCGGTTTCGCAGTATTCTTTGTTATCCTAATATTTAACTATAATTGTAGTAGATGTTTAAGTTTTTGTATTCCCTGTTGAAAATATGCAAAAATTTGTGGAGAGTGCCTTGCAGATATAGCAAAACTTACACAACTTTTATTTTTACTGACTCATTTGAGATTTCACGCTCTGCTACGCTGACTTTTTAAGGCACACCCTAGTTGTAAAGGTATTTCTCCCTCGAGCGTCTCTCGTCTGTAAAGACAATTTAAAGAATCTTCCGGGCACTCCGGCATCTCTAAAGTGGGACAGAGGGAAGACCTTTATTCTCCTGGCTCGTTATGGGGATTTATTTAATTGAAAAGAAAGGCCCTATTTAAAATGTTCAGACTTGAATTTAAACGTCTAATAAATGTAATACTAACGCCTTATCTAGTGTTATTAGAGGCTGTAATTTGTCAGGGACGATCTCTAATGGCTTACACAGAGCCTCCGGCCGGATAACATCTTCCTGAAGAGTTATGAAAATAAGAGAAGTTAAATGAAAAAAAAAACTAAATAGTTATCTGCTTCTTATTTAATAACCCTCTCTTCTGAAGTAATTGAAAGGGGTCTGGAATAAATAATACGGACCTCCTTAAGCGTTTAATCACTCGGAACGTGATTTATAGCATGTCTTTAGGTGCAATTATCCTTTTGTAGTTTTGTTGTGTTTTTCTTCTATTTCCCTTCCGTTTCTTTTTGGTTCAAGGAAGATAAAAAAAATGAAGAAGAATTAGAAGGGGAGGGGCGTGTAACCCACAAAGTTAGGTCCTAACTAACGGTAGTCGACTGGTCGCGCATTCCAATCCGACCCGATATTCTTGTTAACACAATTCCACTTCCAGAATCGAGGGTTCCGTTCGGAGGCCGCAGCTTGGCATTTCTGATCAACGAGAAAATCACAAATTAGCAGTTGCCGAGATATTTCCGTTGCACGTAGTGAAATTTTTTGGATTTTGAGAGTTGACCCTGACTTTTCAAAATGGGCCGCTACGGTCTGATCTAAATGGGACTAATTGCTTTGTGACAGCCGACATTTCTGAAAAGAAATTTTCTGTAATTTGCTCAAAGATAACCTTGAAATTAGTAGAATTTTACAATCCGGATTTATAGATGGCTATATTTATTTCTCCTAACTTTTACTCAATAAAAAAACAAGCTTTAGGAATAAAAATCGATAGTCCGTTAGGAAAGGATTTCAAAATGAGCTCGTTGGCCGGAAAAGAAACAAAAAGTAATAATTGCGAACTTCCGCCGTGTAGTCTGAAATTTGCATTGGCGGTGGTTTTACGAGTATGTTACCTCTCGTCCACACTAGTCTCACTTCTTTGTTGAGTTTTATTATTCAATTAATCGTTAAATGCAAAAGTTGGATCTTTTCTAATGATTCTAACCCTCTCTGATATCGATGCAATACTGACATAGGTGGGATGGATCATAATGGTCTGGACAAAATATTGATTGCAAATAGTACGTGTGTATTCACATGTTAATGTTCAAAACGAAATGTAAATGGAGAGCGGCAATAAAGGCAGATAAATTGAAGCGAGAGAGAGAGAGAGAGAGAAACAGTAGAGAGATGGGCGAGAGCGGGAAAAAAAGAAAGAGAGAGAGATGAACTCTAACAAAGGCTATAAATTTATAAACAGACAGATAGATAGATAGACAGACATAAATTGAGTGCGTGAATGAGAGATTGTATGTGTGTGTTGTGTTTAACTGAAAAAACCTGAAATGAATTCAAAAGTACTATTAAAAATTATTGGATCTCAATTTGCTGTGAGTTAAATGTAATTAGTCTTCGCATTGAGGGAGATATCCCATTCAAAATTAGTCGCCATTGTAGTGTTGAATCGTGAGTGATATCTAAATGATTCATAGATTAGAAAATGACCCTGCGACTTCTGCTTTTTTCTCCCTTTTCTTTTACATTTTCCAGTCTTTGGGCCAGTTTTCCCCGACCGATTTTCCGCAAGAGAAACCCCCTTATTTCCGAAAGCTTTTGTTTTCTCCGTCCCGAAGCATGTGACTACGCCGTTGTCTCAAAGGAAGAACTTTCTCTTTTAACGAAATCGGCTGGTCGAGAATATCGTGTTTATTTAGGAATAAAAAATAAATAAATAATTAAAAACATATGGGTAGATAAATTTATTGGAAAATAACGGTGTTACCCAATCTTCGGACTGAAATTAATTTGGTTCGTTGATATAAAAAGTATTTGTAACTAGAGACTTTCAGTTATTATTAGATTTAGGGCCTCCGAATGTCGTAAAAATTCGGTCTTAAATTTTTAACCGAGGCTGTAAATTTATTAAAAGCTATCTCCTTTGTCAGGCACCCAAGTAAAAAATTTACCAGGGTACAAGCAAGGATTTTTCCCTTATCTCATTTGCCGCTCGTTGCAAAGCATTAGGGAATTCCGTTCAAGTCCAGGATTGCACTGGGCAAATCATAGTTAATGACACACAGATTGTATAACTGTCCCAAGTAGCAGAGCGAACGAGTTAATTTTACGATTTGCTAAAAGCCCGGGTAACGGTGAACCCATTTCCCTAGCTGTTTGGCTTTTTTTATCGCCTTGATTTGATGAAGGATGAATTGTCGGTGAGTGATGAAGCTACCGAGACGTGGTTGTTGATCCGATCGTTTGACCCGTCCCTGACCCCATTCAGAAAACAGTTAACAAGCCAACACACCCAAACACACACGTACAAACTATCATGGCATTTACCTCGTTGAAACACAATAAGAAAGCGTTTCATGAGGTAATCCGCGGCGGTCATGTCATAGCCATTTAGGCTCATCGACCTGTCACTAGTTATACAGGAAATGGCGCCGTGAAAGGAAAGAATTCAGTAGTCGCTGATTCGACAGTAATTTTCTTGCCACTTCAGCTTTTACCTAAAATAATGAAAACCAGTTGTCCTTCTTTCTTTTGCTATTTGTTACGTATTATTTGCTAGTTAAAGACCCACAGTAGCAACTGCCCTCATGTTCTCGCGATTTCGTCTTTTGTCTGAAGAATACGCACTCCATCTGTGCCATTGTGGTAAAACTGGCAACAGGCGAACATGATACGCAGGAACTAGTTTAAAAATTAAATACATTAATTTACCCAAAACCAAATAACTATATATTCTACTATTCTCTCTCTCTCTCTGATATATTTTTACATTACACTATTTATCTATTTATCAATCATAGGAAGCGTGTTAATTTATTTCCTGAAATTTTAACGCTATCTATCTCTATCTATTTATCTATCTCACTCATTCTCTCTCTCCCTCCCTCTCTCTATCTATCTATCTATCCTCTCTTCCAAAATTCTCGAAACACACATATTCAAAGCAAAACAGCCAAGTCCTCGAGACTCAAATAAAAATAAACAAGCACATACCCCTACCTAACTCCTTGACGCACAAACTTAGCAGTTATCGTTTTTTCTTTTCAAAACTATTAAATTCCTTAATCTTTTTTTCATTTTATATCGTATAAGTTTTTTAAATATTTCCCTATACATAAATTTTGAACCATAGAATCTCAAGTAAGCTTATTTGCATCGCGACCTTTAAATGTCTCGCCATTTGACGTTAATTTGAGCACTGTATAACTGCAATGAAATAATTGATAACAAACTACCGTAGAAGTATGAGGAAAAAAGTTAGGCAAAGTTTCCAGTACAGTGTACAATTTTACTGGATATATCTACTTTTCTTTTACATCACGTTTATGTTTTCTAAAATGGCCTCTAAAAAGCTTGGAAAGAAGATTCGCTCTAAATATCCCGACAAGTGGGATTATAATGATTACCTATCTCGTTACATATAACATAAAAAAAAAACAACGGGTCGGATACTTCAAAATGTGGAACGAGCCACCTATTAAAGCAGCATGACACCGAATCGCCTTGAAAAGGTTCTCCCGTTAACAATTTGAGTTCTAGTGTGACAAAAAAATATCAGGAAACAGTGACCCAGAGCTTTTTCAGCCCGTCGAATAAATTTGTCAGAGCGGAAATTGATCGGTATCGACTTCGCCTCTGAAATGCAGCCATTATCGGTCTCAAGGGTAATCGAGTTTTAATGTTCGGCTTTCCGGTTTTTAAAAAATCTCAAATACCCCCCAGATCCTATATCTGACATAAAGAGGTTTTCGAGAGTTGGATTTCACACAATCGAGTTGTCATTGTAAATGGCATGGCTGCTTAACGCCAACACAGGTGAAAAACACTTCATGCAATAATTTTACTTTGAATGCATATAAAAATTATATTTAATACATTCCCCCCCACATCCACCTATTCCAGAATTTTTATTACCCATTATGACCCTGGCAACCCCCTTATGACTCTTATAAAGCATTAACATACTACAAATACGAAAGGCAAATAAATACGATACTACGGTATATAAAGGGGTTCCTTCTAACCAATGTATTAAAAAATTTGGGGAAAAGCAATCACAGATTCACAATTAGTTGTAGTCTGAAGTCGAATCCATTCACTATATATGCCGTTTAGACTCTCTCTGGCCTCGAGATACCCAGAGGTCGTGGGTTCGAGTCCCGTTCGCCACAGTAATTTTTCTTCTCAACCATTGTGTTAAATATTAACTTGATCGGCATTACATTGTTGTTCAGATCTCTCTTTGGAATAATCGTGGCTAATCTGTTGCGTTTTCTATAGTGTTTTCAATTAATTAAGATTTTGATTGAGATAAAAAAATCAGTGTACCAAGCGGGATTCGAACGCACGACCTTGAAAATGGCAAAAAAGGAAGGAAGAGGGTTTGAAATGGGAATTAATGTCCGAGTGGATCATTGACCAGTGGAAGTGACGATAGCTTAAGAGCAGTGGCGTATTTAGCCGAAGTTCGTGGGTTCGAATCCCTCGTTTCAGCTTGTTACACTGACTTTTTATCTCAAATAAAACCTTAATTAATTGAAAAGAATTTACTTGGTCAAGCGGACCACGAAACCTAATAAAATGTTTTCTATAATCTTGAATCTTTGTGTGTTGTATGAATTGTGTATATATAGTTTTCAATTTTGTCCATTTTACGTCAGTTTTCAGTTTTGTACTTCATTGTCTGAACGGTTTAGTTATATTTTTGCCGTTATCCGCTATGACCATAAGGTACATAAGTATTCTTTTCATTTGCCTTTTGTTTTTCGTTCTGCCTGTCGGTCCGACACAAAAAAAACCAAGGCTAGCCATCCCGCAATTTTAGTATTCGTTCGGCCTCCAATATCTTAATTTTTTATACTTTAGAAAAAGCAAGTCGTTGGTGTACGGTAACAATCCTATTTACATTGGCTTCTTATTTTGTTGTTTTCGCCAGTGTATTTTTGAAAATATTTGAAATTGACTCGTTGTGCGATGGTTAGAAACACCTGGTGGTGACAAGCACGTTGTTAGCTAATGATCCGCCGTGTGAAAGGAAGCGACTTCCTGCCCAAGACCTTTAAGGGCCGTAGACGATATCCCTCGGTGAAAACCGACTCCCACAGCACAACATGGGAACCGCTCCTTGCTGTAATCCATTGTTGGAGTCAAGGATGAGAAACGCGGACACAGATCGGTTGGATCGGCTCTCCTCGTCCTCCTGCCCGTTATTCCCCTTTGTTGGCGGAAAACTGCCGGACTGTTACATGTCCGGGAAAGTGGCATAAAAGGACAGGGTTATGAAGTCCTGGGAGTCCCGCGAGTATACAGTGCATCTAAAGGGGAAAATTACATTCCGGGTTGTGTACGTAATGAATGAAAGCTAAGACTCTCGAGGAATATCGTACGAATGTAAATTACTTTTGATCGATGTCTTATACTAACGACTGCGTAGATTATTATTAATTACGTTAACAGCAGGAAAAGTTTTATTAATTAACGAAGCTATTTTTCACTCCGACTTTGACTTGGAAAGAAAGAAATTTATTGATCGATAATTGACAATGATCAAGCGTTTATTAGACATATTAAATCTTGCTAATTTCTAATCGAACGCAATTTTTCAAACAAACAAAAACAAATTACATATATTACAAAAGTATTGTTTCTAACGGTAAGGAAAATAAATGCCTTGGCACGAAACGACATCGTTCTGCATAAGCTAGACAATAAATAGCTTTAGTTGTTCAGAACAAAATGCTAAGGCGAAGGTTACCTCAGAAATTTCTCATGTCGTTGCCAAATATTTAAATACCACAACAGATAATTCAACATTTTGTACTTCAATAATTAAACATACACAAAGTTGCAAGAACAACAATGGAACACATTTTGAAGTAGTACATAGGTTTTAAAATAAAATGGTTTATTTGACGTTAACGTAAATTCGAAAAGGTGGAATGAACTTGGCCGAAAGGTTAATAACTGAACAAATTCTTCTAAAAATTATTAGCTTTACAAATTCCGTTTTTATCCTCCTTATAGTCTTATCCACCCATCATGATTATGGTAGTTTTTGGTCAATTTTGTTCTACGTAGGGACGATTCATTGACTCCAAATCTGAACAAATATTGTGATACCAGTTAAAATAAAATGGATATGAAGAAGTAGAAAACAAAATTTCTCGGACTTAAAGTCACGATGAATATTTATGTAATTATGAATACAACGTGTTTATAGGGATGCAAGCTTAAATAATGATAAAATAATAAGACTATACAAAGTGGCCCATCCAAAAAGTAGAATTATTCTGTTGTAGAAATGAAACTAAAAAGTCATTTTAAAATTTTGATGCCATGTTGTAAGGACAAAAGGAAATCACATGGACATAAAGATGGCAAGGATGGTGCCAAGCGGATAAAGTGAAGAAAGGTATTCGATAGGTTGGAGCTACAACAGTTGAGGAAGGAAGAATTAAACACAGTAGTTCGTTCTGTGAGACTGAGGTCAGAAGAGCGGGAACGAATTTGGCAGAATGTACCGAGGATCTGAAGATATCGTCAATGTTATAGGAAGGAGCCCAGGATATTTTGCTTATGGCAGGAAGGGGCCCCTTTAACCACGCCCAGTCATACAATCATGTTGGACCTACTTGAGGCGCCGAAGATAAAGTATAAAGCAATTCATTGGAAGTTTGAGCTTATCTCAGGAAATTATTTACGCCTATTAAAAAGGGGGAAAGTTGGCTGGCACACAGAAGTAATGTAGTGTAGAAGGGCAGCCGGAAATGTGGGAAATATGTGTCTTCCATCTGATCAAGGACAATTATAACGTTTTTGATGATGAGACAGGCAGAAGGGCTAGAAAGGCTGCAATCGGAGCGTTGGATTGAAGAAGAGAACGGTATCCCAAAATAATAGGACATGAGACTTTCTATATTCAAGTTTTTGGGGTAATTGAGTTTAAATCTTCCTGAATTCTTACAAATTGCAGTTGTAAGTCAGGAGATGGGAAGGATAGGTATATTTGGAAATTATTTGTAAAGTGGTGGTGAAAATATTTTTATCGGTTTAGGGAAGAGTAAATTAATATAAAAGCTAAAATATTAGTGTAGTTGAGCTACTTGGGTCCTGAGGGAAATCCAGAAGTGATGGATAGAGGAGAGGGTTGAGAATATTTTTGGACGTAACCTGCTTGGTAAAGGTCCGAAAGAAAAGAGTGGAGGACATTGAGAGAAAAATTAAGGTTTTACATTTTATCAGTTTTCGTGGTCCGCTCGACCAAATAAATTCTTTTCATTTTGTTAGGGTTTTGGTTGAGATAAAAAAAAGTTAGTGTCACAAGCGGGATTCGAGCCCACGACCTTAGGCTAAATATGCCGTAGCTCTAACACTTGAGCTTTCGTGACTTCGATCCACTCGAACACCAACGCGGGTATCTTGACGAAACCTGATAAAATACAATAAGCAAAATGAAGTATACTTCACTAAAGCTCTCCGCGGCCATTTCATTTGTCGCCGAGAATCAAACGGATTACACGACATTTGAAAAATGGCAAAAAGGAGGGAAAATTCAAAAGGTGGGTTTGAGATGGAAGGCTCCAGTAGGAGAACAGTGGCGTATTTAGCCTAAGGTCGTGGGTTCGAAACCCGCTTGTGGCACTGGCTTTTTTACCTCAAACAAAACCTTAATAATTTAAGGTAAGGAGAACGGAGCATATATATATATATATACAAGAAGAGCTTTTTATAACAGCAATGATTGAGCTGCAGTTCATAGATTCATATAACATTTAATGGTTTAGGCTCCCTACAGACCACTGTTAACAGTATAATCAGTTTTAAAAGCAGTACTTTCAGTATTTATCACAGAAAATAAAATATAATGCAACGATAATTCTTTCTAGGGTTAACGCAAGCATGATACTCGGACACAAAAGAACTTAAATATAGCCTTTCCCAGTTTATAATCTACGTCGTGCAATCTAGCTATGGACTTTTCCAAACAACGGTACATATTTTGAAAGGAGTTTGAAATCTACGAACATGTGAAATTAGAATATAAGAAAGTATCTTTGACAGTTACTCAAAGGATAACAGAAAGATAGGGATGATTAGGGTTATATACATATGAATGTAGAATATTCCACTTATATTTTTGATTTGAAATGGACAAATTTTGATCTGTTTATTAAATATACTACCTTTTTCCCTTGTGTACTTCGGCTGCTCTTGATTCTGTAAAAAACAAAACAAAAAACATTAGCTCTCAGTTACAATCATTCTCTTAAAAAAATCATTTTATTTTTCAAATAGAAAGTGGATTTTTATAAATCAGTAACCTTTGCTAGATCGAACTAGGAATAAACGAGAGAAGAATGGCTCTTCCTAGCACTACTCCCGATCCTGGAAGTAATCCCGAATTGTTGTAAAAACAACAGCGAAACGGATCCTGTGTCAATTTAGAAGTCATTAGGAGAAAGGCAGGGTCATGAAATGAAAGTACATTCGCATCATCGAATCACAAGGAGGAAAGTAATAGCAGTCTACGTGTGTCAATTGGGAGAAATACTGTACGACGTTTTGGATGGCGTGTCACTCCGATTCATGCTGTCGCAGCCAATTGTCTTTTTTTTCGGCATACCGCCTACATTTCCCAGAAGGGAAACTCGAAAATTTGTATAATATGAGGATAATGGCAACAGTGTCGACAAAAGGACTCCTTTCTAGAACTGTCTTCACTTTTAAAACCATCTTCACGCACCATTACGCATAATATGAATCGCACAATTTTGTACGGTGGAGGAATATCATAGCAGAAATCATGATTGTGGTCTAACAGTAAAAACATATCCAATTTTTCCGACATTGTAACACTTTACCCGAAATTAGAGCCGGTGCCTTCTCACTCAATGTGAAATTTCATTTTTTTTATTATATAAACGAATGTTACCTACAGAAAAGAAAGATGAAAAACCATCTTGCTAAAAAAAGATTTTAATGGATGAGAATCAATTTTTAGCATCCCTTAATAACTCTCACTTTCTATAATTTCATTTTCTTTTTTATTGGTTCAATCTCCCAGTGTGTGTATATGGTGACAAACAACAAAGAAACACATACAAAAGCACAAACATATTACAAAATAATCACACAAAGGGACAGATACAACTTTGGTCATTGGTGGTCATATAGTGTACGTAATTATCATTCACAAAGAGCGTGAATAAATGAATAGTGCACTAAGATAGAGAAAGAGAGTTAAAGAAAAAAGTAAGGGAGGGGCAGAAAGTGAGAAAGAAATGGAAAGGTGAGAGAGAGAGAGAGAGAGAGAGAGAGAGAGAGAGAGAGAGAGAGAG
>CM077105.1:11691280-11703845 GCA_039619505.1 Cimex hemipterus
TCTCTCTCTCTCTCTCTCTCTCTCTCTCTCTCTCTCTCTCTCACTCTCACTCTTTCAATTTTTCAATCACTAGTTTCGTGGTCTGCTTGATCAATTAATTTCTTACAATTAATTAAGGTTTTCAGTTGAGATCAAAAAGCCAATGGCATGAGCGGGATTCGAACTGACGACTTCGGCCTGATACGCCGCTGCTCTACCACTTGAGCTATCGTGACCTCAATCCACTCGGACACAACTTCCCATCTCATCCACACACTTTTTTTTCACTGCCTAGTACACACGTTTTGGCTGTAATATAGATTCAGGAAGAAACCTTGTTTCTACTTTAGTTTTTTTTATTTTACTCTTAAATAGTAAATTTAAAAAAATCAATATTTGATATTTCATGTCACCCGTTTTTAAATAGTTTCACTTGTGCAAAAAGTCGTTTTTATTTGTGTGAGTGTTTTTGTACCTTCTCGTGCAAAAATACGAAGACAGACGCTACTAAGTCTCGAAAATCCTTCTTCTATTTTACAACCAGTAGATTTTGTAGTTCAGACGGAAGGCTATGAATTTCTAATCGGAAATATTTCTGACAAATCAATTATCGAAGGATCTTAGTATGTTGCAAACGTATCTGTATCATTTTAAATTCGTGCCTGCTTTGGATGTTAGGAAAAAAAATTATTGCTAACTGCTCGATTGCGAATGCTGGGTCCATCCATTTGGTAGAATCCTGTTCGATATCAGGTCTCTGGCGCGACAGGTGGTGTGTGTCCTTTATTTTCGTAAACTTTGGATACATCAACGAATATGCGTCACGTTATTCACCTCTTTTTGACTTTAGGCCGTCATTCATTTCACAAACCCATATCTACTTGACACCTGTCCATTAAGCGCAATTTTTTTTTATTAGGCTTCTGATGTTCTCCTCAAGAGGCATATAGGAATTGTGGTTAGTTGTGGATCGGATCGCGTTTTAGTCATTGTTTATTATGAATCTGTTTAATGATGTGTCATTTTGCTGAATCCTTTTCAATGTCTTTACAACCGTAACGTGTTCCGCTTGATCATTGAACCCTCCTTATCGGTCTTTTGTGTGTATTGTTTGTCTGTTGGTTTTTGTGATATGTGTGCCTATCCGCTTGACTGTGTGTGTGATTTTGTGTTTGGGATTGCGAGGGTTGTGAACGTGAATGTGTAATTTTTTTGTTTGTTACTTTCTTTGTTTAGTGTGTACTCACTGTCTTTGGTCCAGTTTCTTTCTTACATTGAGGTAACTTACAAAGTTAAACAGAGTTTTTAACTAAATTGTTCAGAGAAATGAAATTATATTTAATTTTTTTAATTTATTACAAATGAACAGAATAGTCGGTTTAAGCTTATTTGAATGATAATTAGTGGTTTTTGACAGGTAAAACACCGTTACTAATTGAAATAGTACGATGAAAAATTAGAGCTTCTTGTGTCTTGAGAATGGTTCTCGATATTGTTCCGGTTTCATTTCGGAAAAGGACTTTATGGAATTACTTCATCATTAAAAAAGATGTCAAAACCATTGGGTTTCACTTTGAAGAAGTGAGGTGTCATCAATGGGCGACAGAGTCAATAATCCGTATCGGCCTTCATGATCCGGAAGTCATCTGTTCAGTTGTAAATGTTAGGCATGGTTGCCTTCATTAAGCACAGCAACCAGTTTTGTTATAACGATTCCAAAAGGTATTCAGAAATTTTTGCCATTAGGCCCTAACGCCCAGGAGTAAGAGTGCCAAATTATGTGGACAAATTATCCTTGAGAATACGGGGAATAGTCTAATTGAACTATTAGTTACCTCGATATTAGACCGGCCTATTATGAAAAGGCATGTCCGGTGTATTAACGTACTTGCTTTAAACGTCAATTTACATGTTTTACTTTGTAAAGGTCGGTCTGCCAATGCCAGATAAAAACTACCTGGCCGGCCACGTTACATTTAAATTGAATCGCTAACAGTACAATCCTTGAGATAGGCTACGTGGTCCAGTTGGATTTGAACATGTCTGGAGGTATTTTGAGTTAGAATGTATGTCTACTTTAGATGTCTGGTCGAAAAACCGTTTAAGACCAAATGGCCTCTGAAATTTCTAGTAAAAAAGGTTTCTAAACTTGTTAAACGAAAAGTGTTCGAAATAGTTCCACTTGGCATAAAGCATTTCAATTTCTATTTGTAGTTTTTGTAAATATATATCTGTATAATATACCTAAACATATACTTATACAGATAACAGATATTTATTATAGGACTGTTGAAATTGTAACCACAGCCCGAAACCCAAGGAACAATGGAAAGCTCTTTTCAATTATCTTAAGTTCATTACAAGGATTGATCCCCTGGATCGGGAGGATAAGAAGCGGGTGTTATTTCAACAGGCAACCTCGCAAACTTCACGATTCACATAAGAAGACCTTTCTGTAATGAGAAATCGACTTTCAGAATCTCATGAATACAGTCCTTGCACCTTCGGCCTATCATTTTTCCAATTCATTCGAAACACCAAACATTGTAATGGGGGAGGAACAAAGTGCACGACTTCAAAGCTCTAACAGCCTGCGCTTTAACAATTATTTTCTATGTTTAATCGGGGGTTGCTGGGTTGTATTACTCAAACGCCTTCATCAGTGAGGAATCATTCCAATGAGTATATAAAACGTTTAACTGCTAATTAAATGGATGTAAAATTTGTTCTCTTTTTTATGAACATTTGCTGCTTGTCAAGGATGATACAACGGTCAAAATAAAGTAACTTCCATTATCAATCATCCTGCTTCTGTTATTAAAATATTCACATCCAATGATAAATCACAAATGACTTAGAGGAAATGTAAATTTTTACTATTTTATTTTTTGGCTGTATTTTTAGCTTTACATGAGAATAGGTTATCCATCAGATCAATTAATGATAGCCTTTTATCGTTTATACAGCTCACGATGCAACAATAACCTTTGTATTATTCTAATGAAGCTTAATATCTTTCAGTCAGAGATTTAATTAACTATAATTGACATCAGGCCAACATTTCAAACAGCCTTTTTTATTGTTTATTAACCAAACCTGTGGCCCGACCTACTGACATTTCTTTTTGTAAATACCGTAATAATGTCTGATACGCTGAAGACTGTGCTAGGATCTTTCATGGCTCTGTCCTTTTAGAAATGGATTATTACCAAAGTTAAATTAAAATTGTGATAGGGTGCAGCTAGGGCCTTGCGACTAGGTTTATGCACAGCTTCGATAGTGGTCCTATTAAAAAAAGTCTAAACGATAACCTCTCGGGTCAGATATTGCAATTAGGCAAAACAGACCGTGTCCAACCGCGAAATGGGGAGCCGTACGTACGGTTATTTATTGGTTTAATTTTTCATTTCGAACCAGCCTCTATCTACAATTTCGGGTCAAGGAATGACATTTTGGAAGAAATAAAATACGAGATTTGATCCGTTTATTGCAGCCTAAAGAAATTACACAGCTTCAAATGCCCTTCGGGCCGGAAATGGTTTCTCTATTTCGCACTTGATGGCTTCCGCCAGAAATGATTGTTACGCGCAATAGTCATCGTTTCGTAGGATGTATAAAATAATATCAAAAACAAACAATCAAGCAAGCACACATGCGCTCAAACGCACAAACTAATTGAAAAGCACGCAAGCCAAATGCTAAATACACACAATACTACCAAATTACTACTACATCCTACCAAATGCACACAAAGTGCAACAACGCGCACAGTAAAAAAATCTATATTTCCCACTTTTTTGCATCACCTAATTCAAAACTAACTCCTTCAACACTACAGATAAAACAACTCTCGCGTAGTACACACAGCAAAAAAAAAAAAAAAAACTCGTTACAAATTTCCATCTTCCTCATTTACAATTCTATTTCTCCTCTCTCACTCATTATTTCTCTTTTATGCTCTACTCTCACTCATCATTATCTCGTTTCTGTGAATTGCGCCTTCTTTCTCTTTCTCGCTCCTATGTCCTACCCTCTCTGTCACTCTTTTTTTTTTCTTTTTTCCACCTCTTACCAGTGACTCTCACTATCATTCTCCTTTTAGCTCAGTCTCTTACTTTATCTGTTTTTCTACCGCTTTCTCCCTCTCAATTAGGTCCTTCTCTCTTTCCCTTATCCCATATTCTCTCAACTACCTACTGATATTCTTCTCTCTCTATCTCTCTCTCCCTTTCCTTTTCTCTCTATTTTTAATATCTTTTTCACTCGCTTTTTCTATCCCTCCATCAGTACCTCTCATTCAACGTTTTTTCTCATCTTTCACTCGTTCTCACTCATTCTTTCTATCTCGATCACTATCTTCTTTCACTCATACTTCCTCCTCTCTATCTATCCATCTATCTCATTTTTACCATCACTCTATCCCTACGCACCATTTTTCCCCGCCTCACTCTTACTCACTCACTCTTTCTATCTCTATCACTATCTCTCACTCACACTTCTTCCTCTTCTCTCTCTCTCTCTCTCTCTCTCTCTCTCTCTCTCTCTCTCTCTCTTTCTCTCTCCTTCCCTCCCTCTCTTACTACATACCGAATACAACGAATCCATATCTGCATATTAGGCACATCTTACATTTTAAGAAAAACAAACAGCCTCGAAATACCATGTTATGAAGTGCAACTATTCCACTCTCCATCGATTTCTCTGTTAAATTGCCTGTTTTATACCTTAGAGATTGTCTGATCGATTTTCTGAACCTTGGCATGTTGAATCTTTGTTTTCGTTAAACGATGCACACGCTAAGGCTGTAATTGCAAGAAAATATTTAAGTTGATGGATGTCATCACTCGCTGGTCTCAAGATTCCCCTAATACTTGAAAAAAGTTTTTTTCTACCAGACAAAAAGTTAGGTCACGCTTCTTCCAACATCAATCTTTTAGAAAATTACACAGGCTCATCTCTAACCGGTCCTCGAGGGTAAAAACCCGTACCTGGTGTGGTCAGGGATAAAAAAAACTCTTCACCTGGCCTTGGGTAATTAAACCACGTCCTTATATATAACGGCATCTTAAGTCCCGTATCCGATTCAACTGAGCGTAGAAATAATTAAAGTCATAGCTCGTGACCGTCGGGAAGTTGAATCCCGCAAAAAACAAAAACCGCTGATGATGTGCTAAAAACGGTATTGAGGGTTGAACGACATAATTTTCATAAAATGCAAATTCACGATTAATTCATTTGTTTCATATCGTTACAAAAATTGTACAGCAGGTACAATGTACAAAAAGTTTGTCGTACGCGATCAGCTGTGAAATAAATTGTCATTTCCACAAAGGATGAACTTTCACAAACGGTTTTTGGAAAATTTCCGCTAAAACCTCCGTTCCCATGTTAATTGGAAAGTCTTAGGTAATTAAGAGAACAAAGAGGAAACTTCGTCACGCTATCATTTCGCGACTGGCCGTCATGATATACTTTCCCCTTATTTCCATAGCCCCTGGGCGATAATAAATCCGAAGTTCCTGAAGGATCATCGAAACCGTGTTTATTTGCCCTGTTGTTCATAGGTGAAGGACTTTATGGATTTGAACCGAGGGCGGATTCGGTTCAAGAACAGGGGCTTTAACAATAGAGATTCGTCACGCCCTCCTCAAGTGGCCATCTATCATCTTGTTCACTAAACCGGCGTGGGCGCTGTTTACGTTCACAGAAACCATTTCCGCATCCCAGATTTGCCATTCTATAATAAAACCTAATTAAATTTCCGAACGCCCTGAAACGAGACAGACCGAAAAGGGAGCAAGGAATGTTATCTTCAGTCAAATTGAGAAAACTCCTATATCTGGCTGATAAATATAATTACTTTCAAAACAAACAAGACCATGGTATAATTTGAAAGAGATACGATTCCGTATTGCACAACCTAAGGCAAACAAAGAAGCTAATTGATAAACAAAAATGTGGCTTTATTAAAACAGGGGGAAAACAGAAAAAGGAAACTGTAGAAGTGACTAATGTTTGGTTAATGTTCTGCATTCTAAAAATAAAGGATTCTAAACTCACTCACGTAATAGTTAAGAAATTAGAATTAACACACTTCGAAAAACTGAAAGATCAAAATTTGACAAATAATACAGCAGACTAATATATTAACTATTAAACGGTACAGAGTGTTTAACAATTAGAAAATAGAGCAACCTTTGTGGTGATAAAATAGAAACTTTATAAACATTTTTTGTAATATCTGTTAAAAAAGACGAAAACCTGTTTGAAAGGAATACGATATTATGTTGCAAACAAATCAGATAAGTTATAGTAAGATTAAACAACAAAAAGTTTATCAATGACAAAGAAATGCTGATAGATTCATCCTATTTGATAAACCTAACAATTTTGGTGATGGTCAGCCTCTACTGGGTTGGCGTCCTCTTTCTAGTTGGGCTGCTCCTTTTTCCTGCTCTATGTTATAGTAGACTCGGTGCCTCAGGGTTTTCATTCAAGCCCCGTACTGTTTTTGTTATTCGTTAATAATATCTGTGGCGCTATATATGTCAGTGTTCTACGATATCAATATTTATAAAATTGTTTCTAACAGGTGACTGAATGGATTTTACAAAATAGCATCTCGGCCTTTTCTCGTAATTATTTTAAGTGAAGTCTGATAAATATATTATAATTCGCTTTTCTCGCGAAAAGGTGGGGCCAAATTACATATATTTACTCCATTAATAATAGAATTATCCGTGCATTGTTACAGATCAGCGAGTGATCATCAACAGCACATGTGCTGATATCATTGGTAGAGTTCTTGGAAATTTAGGTTTTCTGAAAAGAATGATTTCCGATTTTTCAAATGTCCTTGTTATGAAAAATTTATGCCAATCCCTCGTCTGTGGATTTGGCACGTTTTAATAGTCCAGGCTCTTTACTATGAGCACTCACAGCTCTTATTGATAGGGTCTAATCAAAGGCACTTAAACTTACTGTATAAGAAGGTGTATTTAATGTCTTGGCATTGAGTAAGGATTCTTCTCGGTCTTTCAGTCGTCGTTTTTCGTTCATTGGTTAGGTCCGGCATTTCGTCTTTTCGATAGAGGATACTCAGTGATCAGATTGATGCTCTGAAATGTTGGATCTCTTTTCTCTTAACACCCCTGCAACTTGAGACGCTATGTCAAAGATCCGAAGGAAATAAGGAAGTTGATGAGCTCCAGTCAAGCCATTTTTTGTTGAAGTCTACGTCCTCGTTTTTATTTTTCGCTGCCTTATCCTTGTATATATAGTTATTCTATTTTTGTATGTGTTTATTTTAGTTTTGACTGCATCCGTTATGGGCAAAATTGGCTGTAATAATGAATACTATGTTCAAAATTAAAGAAACACTAGAACCACCTACGCTGAAAGTAGCATTCTTCTTACTTAAATCGATCATTTCATTTAGCAACAGTTGAAAGATCAAACGGCCATCTAGAAATAGGTAAACTAGACTCTGAACAGTTAACAACGTGTGCAGGAAGCACCTTGTTAGTAAAAAATTTCAGATTTGCCGAAGTAGAACATTTTAAAAACAGTTGGAATGTCATAATTAGTCTAGGAAACATTCGTGTTGATTAACGTTCTTTCGAAACCAGTTTCCTTATAACGGGGTTACTTAAGCGTTATTATGTATATATAATGTATGCAGATGATATTTTTATTCCAGGCTCACCCAGAAACCTAGAGAAAAAAATTATGCCTCGGCTTATTAATAATAACGATATGTTGTAATCGGCAATCTACTGACCAGAAAAACAAAGTCAAGCTTTAAATAACTTTTTGTACTTATACTTGTGTGTACCAGAATAATTCAGAATAAGCACTATAATACAACTAAGAAGTATTGGAAAAACCCTACAATTTTGAAAGACGAGATAATTCCAATCTAATGGATTAAAATTATTCTTGTGTAAAGACATCGTAGAGTCAAATTTCTTACGATTTGATGCCCTGTTTAAACATTCTCGTAATTTAAATGTAACTTTCCGGAATTGCTATCATTAAGATAAACGCCTTTCTCACCACATCATTGATATCATCTCACTGATAAATGTAGAATGTTCAACATAAAATCCTCCAGCAGTCTTTAAATTTAAATACCGTTCTATTAATACGTTTGACTGTAAAGTAATCCGGTGTCGATATCAGGAGAAGGAATTTGACGACCTGGATCACGTCCTTTAAGTATGCCCCTAATATGCCGCAATGAGGACAGGTTGCCAACGACCTAAACAGAGTCGACAACCGCAGATATTTTGATTGGAGGAACACCACTAACGTCAAACCTGTCTGAATTTTTCCTAATTTAATATTTTAATCCTAGATCCGTTAATATTCACGCAAAGACGCGTTCGCACATGCACTGATATATATAAATTTTATTACAATCAGTCTATATAATTTTTATTTTGAGCTGGTAAACTGATCAGTTTTATGGGGGCCCGGAGGCAGTGTGGTTAGAGTTTACTCGTATTTTCCAAGTCAGTGCTTCTAAGTTCGATCCCCTACAGCCCGTGACTTTTCGATTGATAATATAATGACAAACGTTTTACGAAGTGGATTGACTCATCGTCCGAGTCACCCAATGAGCTAGTTAGACGTTAATGGTGCTTGCAAGTGGTTCTAGCAACCATCTGATGCCAAAAATTTAAAAAAAAATTAATAGCAAAAGTAGCATAGCCTTGCTGACTAGTAATGCTGATATTACTTCGTTTTCCATTGAGTCCGAATATGATCTCTAGATAAAGTTTCCCCTGTAATGAGGCATTCTATTTGAGATATTAGATCCATCTACATTTCCTAAGTGAGATTTTAGGAATGTTTCTTCAAAAAAGTAAGTAACAAGTTAGAAGGCTAATGATTTGGAAAAAGGACTATTTTTCAGATCATTAGTAAATATAAAAAGATGAATTGAACCTATGAGTTAAACGTCAAACAGCTGGAATTGACGGATCCATTAAAGTTATCAGTTCAATATTAGGCTAGTTAGTTCGAATTAGTTGTTTCTGTTCATTTTAGTCAGTACTCCTCACTGGTTTGGAAAATTGCAGATCATTACTTCGCAGAACGCTTCAACTTAGTTCATTCACTCGTAGTCAAACAAACAAGGCATACCCATAATTTGATTTGTTCAAAATTCACAAGGACGAAATAATTGATTTGCAAATGAATCATAGTGACAAACAGAAAACAAAATGAAATTGGCAGAAAGCTCTAATATTAGAATGGAAAATCTAGGCCAGTTGTTAAATGGCAAATCAAATGGAAGAAAAACATCTTAATTACGGACAAAATACGTGTTTTGCAATTCAGCCCGAGGAGTTGAAAAAAAAAATTCTACCAGAAAGTACGAACGTACAAGTTACGTGAAAATATGCGATTCCTTCTACTACTGGGCACAATTTGCGATGGAGAAACGTATAATTTCCTAGATTTCCGAAAGGGGCTATTAATTAAACGCCTTCACAACTGTTATTAGTTACTTAACGAACGAAATACCTGCAAAACGCGGCCTTGCGGCATTCCCGCTCATTTTAGGCCCATACAATACTTAAGGATATTCCCTTGCAAAAGGCGTACCCTGCGTGTACCGTAAAAAATCACTGTCCTGACAGGGGATTCAAGTAGCAAGAGACCCATTTCGTGACGTGCTTTCACATAAAAAAATCTTCCATCGCTACTCTCCCCGTTGGATCGTGCTCCTCTCAACATCCCGCATCAGATTAGAAAGCACCCTACGTACGGATATTCCTCATCTGGTGTTTTTTTCACAATCTGACTCTGCTCCAGATTACGTTAAGGACTAACGAGTTTACATAAGTGGACATCCTCGGTAAACCGGTGAAAGCCGCTGAGCTACCGTTACACTCCGAAGTCAGTTTGTATTGAACAGATCGCTGCATTATTCCGCATTCCGTCCCATGAGCTATTAGACCGTGAAATCGAGTTTCTATAATGAATCCGGCTACTATATTTTGTTCGTGATTTACTGCTTTTTTTACCTTCTCCTCCCTGACCCCTGGGAGTGGCACGTGCTTGCTTTTAAATGCCAACCACGATCCAAAAAAGAATCTCAGATCAATAGAAACAATTTAAATATGGAAATTGGTAAACCAAAAATCGAATTCAATCTTCTCACAATAAAGACCCCTGCCAAAATCGACTTTCCCTTCGGACGAAAGCAATTGCCCATCCTTCTTGAATCTATATATCTACACGTACTTCTGCCAATTGCATGGGCGTATACAACACCAATTCCGTTATAATTTTATTTGAATGATTTATTTTATCTATTTTCATAACTAAATTCTGCTTGCATGTCCAATGGAGAAAACAAGTTTTGTCGGAATTATCGTAGCCAATGAATTTTACATAATAGTAAAGATTTTTACTAAACTATAATTACGAAACAGAGTTTTTGCATAAAAGTGATTTTATAATATAAAAACAATTGGACTAGGATTATTTATAAGCTTTATAAGCTTTTTAACGATAATTGAATTAAAAATAAACTGTCTACAATTTGCATTAATACTTGTCCCATTTTGGGCTCCATCTTGATTAGTTTTCTGAATATTTGAAAAAAAAAATTAATATTTTTGTGGCCTTTGAATTTGGAACAATAGGCACAAAGAAACAGCCAACTTATACATCATATTTTATTTCATGATGTCCAGTAAATCTTTGTGAGAAAAATCAAATAGTGAATAGATTTGAAAATTTTAGGTGTTTTCTTGGTTTTATTCGTGTTTTTCATTTTCGAGATTTTTATTATTTTATTTTGTTGTATTTGATTTTCTTATGTATATTCAATTAATTTACCTATTGATTTAACAAAAGCATTATCCTGGCAATGTATAGAAATAATAGTTATAATTATCTTTTTTAATTGGGTTTTTGGGTTCTAGGATGATTCGAAAAATTGTTTAAAATTCTACATTTCCTAGCTGCTTTTTGGAACCATTTCAATATTGGCTTATTTGCATTTGTTATTATTTTGTTAAGAGTGTAAATATTTTATTGTAATTCAATTTTTTACTGTTTATTTTAGAACTAAATCTCTATTATTTTTATCGGTTGATAAAATTAAGTCAAGTAATAACCGAGCATATTTTCCAAAAATGTTAAAACTGATTTGAAGGGATGGGTAGGATCTATTTAAGTTTATTGTTATCTGTACCTTTTTAAACAATAGCAACAATTTTTATACAAATTAAAACCTTTTCAAATATAGAGAAGAACAATAAGATAAGACTTGTTTAAAAAAATCTCTTGATCAGGATACACTTTGTATCTATTTTTCGGATTATCGAAAAATGCATTTTGTGAACAGCATGCCAAATTAAAAGAGGCCCCGCTTTTTCCGGGACAAGGCAACGAACTTTCTGGGTGTAAAAAAAATTCAGGAGTGTTCCTGCGGTTGAGCAGTCCTGCGGTCGGACGGCTTCTATTTGCGGCTCCCCCTCGTTACACCTTTTGTTTATTGGGGGGTTGCTTTCCAACGAGATGGTCCCTTCTGGAACACGGCCATTCATTCTGCGTTGGCTCTAAGGGATCTGCTTCACAAATCCAAATATGGTTTCGAAAGGTTCCTTAAAAGATAAACTAAATATTAACTAAAGCTTATAACCGTCAAAATTTGATATAGATGAGCGTGACCAAGTGCACCACATTTCATATCATACTACTGACCGATTTTTTTTTTTTTACTGGGTTACTGAACGATAGAATTTTTATTTACAATTAAAGTTAAAGAATATTTAAAACCGTATTTAACTTATTATACCTTCGTAACAAACAAGTCCGCAAGTCCGGAGGGCGACAAAAAAGCGGATGAGTGGTTAAGGCTAGGATATACCAACCTCCGGTCTTAACCACTGCAATCCTGGCCATCTGATGATAAAAATAAGTTAAAAAGCATATTAAAAGAAAGTGCCGGTTCAGCGGGCCTGATTGGCGCCGACAGGTGGCTCTCGGAAAATCTGACTCAAGGGTTTCCATTAAGGATAGGCCAAGCGAAGTTTACACACGGACGCTTAATTTAGGCCAAAGCCCGCGTATCTGTCCGGGATGTAATGGAAGGGTAGTCGATGAACTGGGCTGTTCTATTGTACATAATATTGACAGTTTTGTTGGGAAAGAACGTGCAGTGTGAGAGGGTCGTTGGCGGAATATTGAGTACACCATCGACCCTCAATTAGATTACTTATATAATAACTTCCAACACCCGGGGTGAGTCCGCCTGTAATTTGTTGTAAATTACAAAAGCTGGAAATGCATGCGGACTGAAAAAAGTGATAAGTTCAACTCTTTTTGCATGCGTAGGTCTTTACGTGTGCATGTTCTGATTTGAGGTTACATAAATCAGTAATCAGTACTCAGTTAACAAAGAAAGTTAAAACATGAAATAAGGATCAGTGCAAGGTCAAAACAGTGAGAAGAATCTGGTTTGATCACATAACAAGCTGTTCAAAAATGCTTTTAACCGATCAGGACTTTTTTTAATGACAATGCAATAAAAATGTACTTTTAATCCTGACATGCTTTTTACCCT
>CM077105.1:11704263-11747534 GCA_039619505.1 Cimex hemipterus
GATATATATATTTCTCCTGGATTAAAAAGAAACATAACATAACAAGGGAAAAAGAAACAAATACTAGGGACTGTAGAAAGAATGATCAGCATCCACAAGTATTGTTCCTAACTTGTTCGCTCACAATTTCACCAATTGTTCATGTTAAAAGTGTTCAAAGCTTTCACATATATATTTTTTACGCTAGTTAAAAGTAGGTCCTTCAACGTCGGAAATCATAACTCAGCGCAGAAATTTCTCCGGGAAGCTTCATGTTCCGTTTTATCTTGATTTATAATTCTGAATAATTGCAATATATCCTTTCTCTGAAATGTATTGCAAAAACTACTTTGTGTTAGCACGCATTTTGGTCGAAGGTTTCGAGGGTGTTTCATCATAAGTTTACCCTGTCTAGCACCGGTAGAGTTTATCCACGTCTCTTTTTTTTTAAAACATTCTGCGATGGAGGATCCTATGTATGTTTGCGCTATCCCAAGTATAGGTTCGTGGCATATATATGGTCTTACAGATCCTCATATAATCTATATGCTTTTTCGTTTCCCAAAATTTTCCGGTGTCCTGGTACCGAAGATATCATCAGGTTGTTGTGTTTCCCCAGGTTTTGGAGATTATGAATGCATTCATTGACTAGTTCTGATGTGATTCTTTTCAGAAAACTACGTTTAACATCTGACATAATAAAAAATATTAACTAAATTTTTCATAATCAAATGGAAAATCTTTGTTCATATATTTTCATTGGGTAGATTGCTTACCACTGTTGTACTTGTGCTGAATAGCTACATAACTGGATGTATTAGGCTTGTTAAATATCACCCAATTAAACTAATCAATTGTAAATAGTATCATTAAGTATTATTACGCAGTTTCTTTCCTTATCAAATTCTATTAGAAAACAAGCTTGTTTGATTAAAGCTTGTTATAAATATAATAACAAGATTGGCTTGAAATATATATAGAGATGTATCCTTGACCTATATTAAACGTGTTATTTTTTTGTACAACGTTTTATTTTCTGATTTTCTTTTTTATACTGATAGGATGTCTATTTTGCTTCATTATTTATCGACCGTCACCCCTGAAACTGCATCATCGCCACAACACCAACTCGCCGAAAATTGTTAAAATTTTTCGAGCATCACGCGTTACGTGGTTCTTTCGCCGCTAATTAAAAATAAATCAATCCAGTCGAGGGAGAGAGAGCGGGCTTGGAGTTGCCCTCGGCGGCGGATGTGTGAGGCAACCCGGCGAACGTTCTCCCGGAGGAAATAAAAACGATTGTGAAAATTGTAAAATGTAGACTGGTCAAACTAATCTAATGCCACGGGGGCTAATTCGAGCAAAAAAGGCTTGACGAATAACGAAAATAAACATTTGAAAACAAAGCAACGACGAAATTTCACCTTCTTGCTTGACCCGAAATAAGAAAATGGACGATCTGAAGGACAATAACAATACCTTCGTATTAAAGCTAGAATACAAATATTGAACAGGAAAAATTCAAATATTTAAAAACTCTCACTTGACTAAAGTTATAAATAATTTCACAACATACCTATTATACTTATTTTTAATTAATGTAAATAATTGTGAGACTGAGCGTCAGCTTTCTTTAGCAATATTGCTCATTTTTGTTATATTGTATTTTGGATTATTCAGCATTACAAGAATTACAAACAACGACAGACTATCTAAAGCACTTCATTCTACGAAGTTTACATAGCTGTTCTCTTATAAAAAAAAACCTCAAGCCCGTTACCAGATTGATCAAAAATCATAAAGGTGTACTACACATTTGCAACATAATCCCCAATTGCATTCTATGGCAAATATTTGTATTCTTACAAAAAGCATTTTTTTAAACACAAAAGAATTCAACTGCATATCTTGTTTCAGTTTTGATTGAACAATTTTATAATTGAATTTATTGCAATTTTTTTTTATTAAATTCACTAGCTTGACCAATTTGACATCTGAAAAATGGCAAAAAGGAGGAAAAATTCAAAAGATGGGAAGTTAGTGTCCGAGTGGATCCAGGTCACGGCAGCTCAAGTGGTATACAGCAGCGGCTATCCAGCAGACGGTCGTGGGTTCGAAACCTGCTCGTGACACTGACTTTTTTGTTTCAACTAAAAACCTTAATTAATTGAAAGATATTAATTGGTCAAGCGGACCATCAAATCTAATGAATTTAATAAGTACTTTCCCTATATATTTCTACCATTGAACAGATTGTCACAGCATTTTCCCTAATGTTGTACGCTTACTGTCAAGAAATAGCTGCCTCCGTGTGAATGTTTACAGATCCCACTTTGTAAACGCCGAAGGACGAAGTTTTAAAATTCCTAAACCACAATCTCACATTAGATTAATGTCCATAAATATAGATTTTCAGTCAATTGCAAAAAACAGAAGTCTTGTCAATATTCGACGATAAAAATTCAAGTGGAATCCAACGGATGGAATACTTGGATACTTAATACGAATGGAAGCCCGATCCGGAAAGGTCATATCAAAAACAAGTTGTCCGTAGCATATCAAAGGGTATGTTGTAGCCTATCATTAACCGGACGAGAACGTACATCATTATCATATATAACCATCCAAAGCCTACATTTCTTACAACAATCCTGTGTTGTGGTTAAGATTCAAGACTAAAGAGTTTACAAAAATAAATATTTCTTAAGTCGAATTGCATGAATAACTATATAAATAAAATGAGAAATTATAAAATTATAAACTATAAAAGCAGATTAATAATGTCGGACGTTGAAGTCTTTAAAGTTTGACGACCTAATGTTAACCAGCCAAATCATAAGAGGAGAATTTTCCACTAAATTTATTACTGTTTTTTAGTTACCACAATTACGAATAATCTTTTACAGTAACCAATTAATTCTGTTTTTATCTAAGGTTTTTGGTCCAGATGAAAAATTGTGCTATTGTGATATCTTAAGCGGTTAGAGCAACGGCATTTTGAACCGAAGGTCGTGCGTTCGAATCCCGCTCGTGGCACTAATTTTTTCTTCTCAACCAAAAACCTTAGCTAAAAGAATGATTCATTCGAATAAATAATACGGTCAATAATGACTTCTAATTGATTAATTTATAATAACGTTTGCGTTAAAATTTATTAAATCAATATTTTTGAAATACTTTTATTTGTACTTTATTCATATGCGTACATAATACAAAACATAATAGAAGTCACGATAGTTCAAGTGGTTAGAGCAGGGAATACTGAGACGAAGGTCGTGGGTTCGAATCCCGCTCATCACACTAGCGTTTTCATTACAACCAAAAACTTACCTAAAAAGGGTTATGAATTGAAAGAAATGATTCAAAGTGTTTTTATCACTCAGTCGGTCACATTACTAATGCCATCACTTCACCCGGAGGAAACACGATGAGTTACCGGCCACTAAATGCTGGCTAAATATTCAGTGTGAGGGATGGGTAATGGGCTATCCTACAATTAAGCCGATATGGTGGGTTTCGGGTTGGGACTTTAAAACGAGTCTTCGAGCAGTAACAGGTGACTGCAAAACTTTTGGAATCTGGAACCAATCGTTCACTGACAGAAGGAGTACTGAGGACGTAGATAATAGGTTAGTGTCGTAAGTAGCTTTGACAATTTGTCGGAGGTCTTTTGATGAAAGGATTGGGTGCGATGAATGTTGGATGGCTTGGCAGAATCCCACAGGTCATTCCATCTGTCCTTTGCCCTATATCCATTTGGCATATGTCCACATGTCCTACACAGTGGAAGTTGTAAAGCCTGTAAAGGGTTAGTTGGATTTCAGACCTAGAAGTCTTCGCAGTAATTGAAGTGTTATCTCTTAGTTTTGTTATCGGAATACCACGTCAGCCTGCTATCTAGTTGTAAATCCTGAGTATTTGATTTGTTTTTGATGTAGAATAGAAGGGAAGACTGTCAATCTTCTTCTCATCCTTTTCATCAAAACGGTGCGATATCTAGAGCAGAAGAGATAGTGTCGACAACTCTGAAATCTTGTTGATCATGGAATGATGGGTACAGAATCCTAATAACAAATCAACATAAAATAATGTATTTATAAGTTTTGTACTTCGCTTGTTATTACTTCTCGATTGATATTTATTAATAAATTAATTAGAATATTGGTTTATACTTTACGGAATTAAATCGATTTTACGATCGATTGACTATGGACGTGTTAATTGATTGTTGGTTGGCTTACTTGACCTGTTCGATCGAATGAAATCAGATGAGGCAAATAAGGCTGAAGGGAGTAAATAAGCGAGAATGGGCGGACGTGAAAATATCCAACTGGACCACACACAATCCTACTCTCTATACTAATTCTAGTTGAATCAAGATAATTTAATAAGATAATTTTTTTATTGCGTTATGACTAATTATGCTGATGTATCTAGCTTGGATTTCTCGGTCCTGCCTTGATCATTTGTGTTGGATGAACGACGTAACCGAGATTTCAAAATCTCTTTTAAAACAGAAGCCGGAAGACGTAGATTTTTATCTATAATTGCCTGAAATCAAATCGCTTTTTGTTGCCGGCCCATCGCTCCGGCTTTCTCGTCCTACAGCTCAGTTATGGTGTTTAGAGGGCCTAAACCAGTTTAAGACGATGGATGGCCGATTCGTACAGATGTGTAATTCCGATTTGAAAGCAATCGTTATTTTGTGACGCAATTTTTCATAGGGCCGAACGGTTGTCGGACCGGCAAGCGGAACGGATCAACCTAAGTTAATCCTGATAAAGTTATATCCAATAACCTACCCACCAGACAGTAATGATTGATTTTAAATGAACGTAAAAGGCGAAACAATACAGAAACCCAAGAAATTTAAACATAAAATAATCAATATATTGATACTAAAACAATCCACAGGATGATAACGTATCACATTAAAAAAAATTATAATATTGGCAATGATTGATCAAAGTTGTGAGTGACTTTTGAAAAAACGTTTAAAATCTGAAAAATTTTAAAATATTTTATCTTTTCTTTATTCAGTTGAAAATCTCGTTAGACTTGCGTGCAAATATGATTTTATTACGATTGAAAGTTGCTAATGATGATAGTCAATATGATCTATGCATAACATGTTTTAATTTATGAGACCACGACGGTTTCATATTAAAGTCCTGAGAGTTATAGCTTTATTTACAATCTTATAATTGAAAGGGGGGCGTCGGTGGCCGCAAAGGTTTAGGCGTTGACAAGGCGCTCATCGCTGTAAGGTAAAAGTCCGGGGTTCGAATCCAGCGGCCCTGAATACAAATAGGCTTTTTTTTCTAAAACACCAGCACTCTGAGGGTTTATATGACATCTGCTGTTGTGAACTCTTGTATGCCACATTTACTTTGAATGTATTACATATGTGTAAAGGGTTTTTAAATTTTTATCATAATATTTAGGCTATAGAGTTTTAAAAGTAATTCTTTTAAAGCAAATCATGCTGCTAAACAAAAAGAAATAATTTGTAACTGCTATAACACACAAGAGTGCGCAACACATAAAACTGGTCAAAATCACTTCTTATTCCCAAACATATTATAAATAAATTTTATAATCTCAATAAATTACCAATTCAAATAGGTTTCACTTCAAGTTTAATATATGTACCGCCGAAGAAAATTCGATTTGTGTATCACCAAATAGTTTGTTCAATAAATCCGCATGTAAAAAAACGTAAACCAGTTTCCGTCATACAATAATTGGCCTATAACAAATTTGAGTGCTACTCTTTTTAAAGTTGTTGGGTGATTAAATTTCACACCTAACTCTTCGTTATCCAACTTTGATATCAATTGACTAATTCACTTATATCTTCTATGCGTCATTTCCATGCTGTTATTCGCGAAGAATTTTTTTTTTCATAGGGCTTTTATTGCGGTGTAATTTAACGTGCAAAGTCGTTTAGGAGCATATAAAATTCTACCATGTTATATAATATACAAATATAAATTAAACGTTTAAAATAGAAAGGTCATTCTGAAAAGAAATTTACTTCTGTCTAGCTCCATATTTTATGAACCGGTTGAAATTAAAATTGACTCAGTTTCCCTATGCAGTTTTTATGCTGGCTTTCACATCGATAGAACATAGAAGCTTTTATAACAGCAAAGCAGTGAGTGAAGTAGTTGCGTAACGGATTATTGACTTCATATCTTTGGTTTTCAATATTGGCCGATTTTCTCTCATGCATACTATTTCTCACGCTGTTACATAATGGAAACATACATTTAAACTTTTATTTCAGTGAAATAAATTCGCTTCTGTTTAATTGGTACATTTTTCTTTACAATTGTGTACATCAACAATTGAGTGCGTTTTCCCATGCCAATCTAACCTTCATGCTGTACATGAAGTAAATAGAAATTGAATATTAATTAATAATTAATGTTTTTCCCACGCAAATAATATTTATTTAATGCACTATATCATTAATGTCAAATGTAATAAATCTGTATTGTTAGACGTTTTAAAAATATAATGACATTCCTTTATTTACCCCACGTAAATTTTTATGTGAATCAGTAATTGTCTACGCTGTCCCATGCAAAATCGAACCACCATGTTGTATATTAAATGTGTATACAAATTCGTGCCGTTTGCGTGAAAGGTTCAAAGCTGTACTTAATAGTTTTATACAAATTGTATGACAATGTTCGTATTCCTGACAGAATGTTTTCCCATGCAATTCGTGAATCTGTAATACTATGAAAATATATTCAAATATGCTTTAGTGTAAAAAGGTTCTAAGTGGGCCAGCGTTCAACAGGCAATCGTCTATGAATATTCAAATGTATTAAGTTTAATTTTAATAGTTTACAGTAGGCGAGGTCCAGACGGCGGTGGCCGGGTCATGGATCTCATATTTAAATTGCTGCTGTGCTCCTAGATTACCCGTCATCATCGGCCTTATGAATAATTTCCGAACGAGTCCCACCATTAGGTCCGTGGGTTGTTATTTTTGATTCTTCCTTCGACTTATTACGAATACGTGGAGGGACCCGTTCCACCCGCTTCCAGAAAATCATGCATTGAAGATAGATCACGACGTGTCCGATTTACACAAGAAATCATTTTAATTTTAAGTGCTGCCACGATAAACCCTCTCGGGAGAACGCTACGCTACGGTTAGATTAGAACGTTCGGAAATAATGATTTAGCACGAAATATCGGTTTTATTCCGGCTATCAATCAATTGGACGGAACAAAGAAGATATTTCAGGGATAATGGGGGAACGGAATGAAAACGGGACAGTCATTAGTGCAATTTTCATTCTTATCTGTTTAATTTCAATCATTACTGATATTTTTTCTTAAACTTTTAACTTAAGTGTGCAATAAATAAATAACCTACATGAAAAGACATCTTTACAGATGTGAAAACAAGTTATATTTCCTCATACTGTTATGTGAAAAGTTAGAATTGTTTTTGGCTGATAAGATCTGCTTTAATCCTTTTAAAAAAAAATAGTTCCTGCTCCAGTAAGTTGTTTTGCAACGATCCGGATTTCGAGCCTTTTAGCTCGTTAATTTTAAAATCTTAAAATCTGCTCTAGTGGTCATATGGAGAAAAACCACCAGTAAATTCAAACCTTATCGACTTAATGAATTTTTATATATATAAGGTGAATATATATAGGTTTGAATTTACTGGTGGTATTTATATATACATATATATGAAATGCATAAACAATCTGCCTAGTGCTGAACTCTTGGCAAGAAAACAATTCCATATGCTCATGATGATTTGTCACAAATTGGAAAAGTTGTATTTAATTTAAGCGTTAAATATTTATATATTTATTATAAATACATATGAAGAAAAATCAAATAATCGTCAAAATTAAACAAAAATACCTATTTTGCCTTATAAATTTAAATTTTCCTTAAGTTTTTTTTTTTTCAAAATCCAGATTTACGATGGATAATTTCAATTAGTGTTGCACGTAACAGAAACTCATTTATTAAATTACTGAGTGCACGGATTGATAATAGTGATTTGAGAAATAAACAAATTGTTTAAAAAAAATTCGATAAACGTTTATCGCCGACATGCACTTTCAATTGATAATCTCTTGTAATTTTCATTTAAAAAAATCTTGTTTGTTAAAATAATTGATATAAACTTCTCCTTAGTGGGGATTTTAAACATGAAAAATAGATCAACTCGAGGTTTCCAAGAGTGAAAGTTATTGCTTTTTATTTGATGTTTAAATGATTTTATATAAATTTTTCTAAACATGTTGGAAAGGAATTCGTTGCAGATTTTCCTGCTGCAATATTTGAAGAATTTTTATTACTCAATTTTTGGTAGTGGTCTTTCTATTTGGTCGACAACACTTCAAAATTCACCGTTTTCAGCTCCCGACTTTCGAACGTACACCACAGGGATTTAGGCAGAAAAACGGCCGAAAACCGTTCGTTTCTAAATTGGATTTCCGATCCTATCTCGCGTGATCGTTTACAGCGGGAAAAACATTGTGAAAATAGGTCGGGTCGTACTGTTATACCGTCCGTGTAAAAATAGTGGGGAACCCTTGGAAAGGACGAACAAATACCGGAGAACAGGTGCGCACCGTGATCCCGAGGCCCCGTCCTTTCGAAAAGGAAAAAAAATCCAGGCTCAATCCTAGCATCCACAGGCTTAACTTTTATCTGCTCGGATTTCCACTTGCAACACTTTCTAGCCAAGTCGGGGAAAACACTGATTGAAGAAAAATCCAAGAAAGCACCTTTGTGCAAACTAGAGTGTTCGACTTTTTCTCTTCTTGATTGTGAGATAAGGTCAAGATAAAGAAAATAACCTATTTATCTCCTAAAAAGTTTCGTGATTCTTTTGTGGATAAAAAATAAACTTTTACTTTGTGTCCTTCATTCCAACCTAAATCGGACGGAACATCGTGATGATTGTAAAACTGACATGATGATATTCAATTCGAAGACCCTCCATCGCCAGAATTCGCCTTTCCATAAAAAAAAACACATCAAGGCTTTATAAATTAAACATATTAATTTCTTATACTATTTTTATTTGGCCGTTAACAACTTAACTTCAATAATAAACGTATCAGAAAGTACTAAAATTATAGTTAGTACTAAAAATAGGTGTTTTTTTTTTGCGACTATACACCAACTACGAGGTCATATGAACCCGGAGTGCCGATGTTTTTGTAAAAATGCCCATTTTTAAGTATGTCGGGTTCGAATGCAGGGCAGCTGGATTCGAACCCGGGACCTTTACCTAACAGCGATTGTTAACGCCTAAGCCGTTGCGGACACCGCCGCCCCTAAAAATAGTTTAAAATAGGTGCTTTTTTAGGGCACCCGGAAATATAAAAAAGGTTTTAAGTCGGTTGTCAGTTCAAATTTTCAAAAAAAGGCAAAATATTTTTCCGCTCAATTCTTATCATTTACACCGTTGTACAATTTCTTTGTTCCATTTGAACTGTAACTACGTTTAGCACACGACATCTTAAAATCTCAAACAGGCCCAACTACTTTAAGTTTATGTAGTTTAGTTAAGTACTAACTAGTTAAGTTTATTGAACTAGCCATACTTAAATAACAAAAGCACATTTTTCAAAGCTCCCGGCTGTTTGAAATAATAATAAACAAACGAATCGAATTTAGTTCAAGGAACGTCAAACGTCTGGCACAATCATGTTAAGAAAAGATTTGTTACCGACTAATAGAGAATGTCTTGAGTTGTAGTTTTACTAGTTCAGGGTTTTCTCTTGTTTTGGTAAATATAGAAAGTTTCACTTGTTGAGCATTTAAAATTTGAAAACCGTTTCCTAAGCCATGACTTCATTATATTGAATTATGGTAATTCAATTTAGATTGAAGGCTAAGCCCAATAATGTTTGTACTATTCTAAATTTTTCATTGCTATATGTAAATATGTAAAATTTCTCTCGTTAGCGTTCGTAAATTGTTTATCATGCCATGATCGTTGTTTATTACTTATTGAAATATATTTAACAATTTGACCGTACAGAAAATATTTTTTTTATCTTATAATTTTGCTGGCAAAACTCTAATTCGACAAAAATTTGTAAAGTAGACTCCTTAGTAAATATATTTAAAGAGAAAAACAATTATATATTCTGGATAAGTAGTTCTTTAAATCGAATGCTGAAACTTGAATTGAGACACCTGAAGTTACTTTGAAAATTTCTAGCTATATTTTCTACGAGGAAATTTTCATAATTTTTGCACTCTCGACCCTACTAGCTGTATTTTGTACGAAATATTTGTTAAAATTGGCACTTTTGAAACTTCTAGGTCCTCCTAGTGGTAGACCAGCAGCGTGTCTAGCCGAAGGTCGTGGGTTCGAATCCCGTTCGTGACGCTGACTTTATCTCGACTAAAATCCTTAATTAATTGAAAGATTGGTCAAGCGGACCACGAAAAATTGTGAATTTAATAAGTTATATGAATACGAATAAACTATGGCCATTGCATTTGTCGCCGAGAATCAAATAGATTACACATTTGAACAATGGAAAAATGTGGGAAAATTCAAAAGGTGGGGGTTGAGATGGGAAATTATTGTCCCAGTGGATCGAAGTCACGATACCTCAAGTGGTAGAGTAGCTGGGTATTTAGCCGAAAGTCTTGCGTTCGAATCTGGCTCGTGATGTTGACTTATTTATCTCAACTAAAAACCTTAATGAATTGTTTCTAATATTAAAAAGCACAGAGAGATATTCGATTTATAAGTTTAATGTGGATTTTCTTTTTTTTTTATAAATGGAGCCATGGATCCATTCGTATGAGTACAAAACTAACTGCGAAAGTTGTCGGTCGTTGGACAACCTGGCAGGAACACATTCATAAACGCCCTGTTTCCAAAGAGATCCAGCTTGTTTTAAAAGGTTTAAAGCTAGGCTTCGAGGTAATATTAATATAAAACAGAAGGTTGTTGGGGTCAGTGCAGGTATCTTTTTGATTGGTGGTCCTTGGGTGGGGGCCACAAGGCCGAACTCATCCAGGCCCAGGCGATCGGCCGCAACGAGCAGAAGATCAAAAACCGAACTTCAAAGAGAAAAAAAATCCCACACGTTTTATCCGAGAAAAAATGTAAACCAGATCGTAAAGGTCGAGTGGATTTCAAATTGATAGAACCTTGGAAGTAATAACGGGAGAATCCTTTTCACCGTCTTGGCCAAATGTCACTGGAAAGGTTCGACGTGTCTATATTTGGTCTATAACCCCCCTCCTTACGCAAAATTTAGCCAAGAATTCAAACAAGAATGTACTAGTAAGATTCTCACGCGACTGTTGTATTAGATTCTGACCTAGCTATCGAATTTTATGTTGGTTAATGCTTTTCGAAACATATTTTGAGTTCTGGTTCGTGATTAATAACGATTATTTGTGTTATTTCAATGCCAAAGATAAGTGAAAAGAAGGAGGTTTGTTTCTTCTATGAAAAGTTCCATTATTAGCAACTAAAAGAGTAGTTGAAGTAATATAGGATTTTACAAATACACACTGGTTAGTAGACCCCAGACGAAACTAGTTTCGAAAATTTCATAATCGCTTTGAAAATACTGTATGTTAGCAGTTTGCATAATTATTACATTAAACGTGACGACAGGAAATATTTTTTAATTTTCGCGCAATTCGAACTGTACTCACTCATTAACCCATTAATATATGATAATTAATTTTTCAACAATCTCTTATATCCTATCGCGCAACAAGACGACCGTTTTTCCTGCGTAGACTATGTTATCACATTTCATTTCAGAAGTACGTTACAAAGCCTGAACTGCAACATTAATGATTAACTTTTTATGATTATTTAGAATTCATAATACGTTTCTATCTTTATGGACATCATCTTCACGGCTCAAAATGTAGGTTTACTATGGAGATGTGTCACTTTGTATGTCGTAGTGTACCCGCTCAATACGACACACAAGGGTGACATATGATCGAAACGTTGGCACCAAAAGGATTTTTTTTCTAAAGGTTGAGATGGAGAGTTGGTGTCCGAGTGTATAGAAGCCACGATAGCTGAAGTTGTTAGAGTAGCGGCATATTTACCTGAAGGTTCTCGGCTCGAATCCCGCTCCTGACGCTAGCTTTTTAATGACAACCAATATCTTGCAAAAAAAAGATTAATTATTTTAAAGAAGTTATTTGGTCAATCGGACCACCAAATATAATGGTTTTTTCTAAACTTACACCACACCCAGACTGCACCTCACAGACTAAATAATTAATTGCCGGCCATTAAATGCTAGGCATTATTTTTTTAAAGTAATTTTAATTGCATATATTTAAAATTGTTTACGGTGAAAAGAAAAAAAACCCGAAAGTTTTCCAAAATTATACATAATGTCTGTAGTTTCTGGAATATTAGAGTTGAAATATAGAAAAAAGGCCTTTAAAAAAAACATTTCATACCTTTTGAAATTAGCATTACTTCTAAACGGCTAAACGGATTTTAATTGTGATTTAATGAGACTTCTGCGCCATGAAAAAAGAGAAGATCAACGACAAAACCCTTGGCCAAGAGGCTTAGCTAGGCTCAACAAAGCCCTACAAATATTATCCTTTTTTGCTTCAATTTAGCCACATATATTTGCGCACAACTTGTTTGAAGGAAACATAACAGACTAGTTCAGTTTCAATTTAAGAAGTGTCAAAAGTCGATTAGTAAAAAGCCCTAAGTGAAGAGAGCTATTAATCTGTGGTCTTTAGTGCCCATTAGCTAATGATTATTTGGTGATCGTGACATGCGGTCTGGTGTGACGCAGGTTTTAGAAAAAAACCTTTTTTTTCATCGTACCAACGTTTCGACCTTTATTGAGATCATCTTCAGGGCTCAGTGTTTGTTTTCTGCGAAACGCACATCTACACAGAAAACAGACTCTGAGCCCTGAAGATGATCTCAATAAAGATCGAAACGTTGGCACAAAAAAGAAAATGTTTTTCTGAAACCTACGTCACACCAGGCCGCATTTCACGATCTCCAAATAAGAGAAATTGATATAATTCCAGGTATTTCGCAAATTTTTATATTTTAACTTCATTTAACACACCTATAAATGCTCAATCCTTGGTTCTATTGATATTGTTACATATGTTTGATATGTACAGTCAATCATGTTTTACTGATACATTGTCAAAATAATTATAGCATTTAAATAAAAAAGCCGCCCAAGGGGCTTTATAATTAGAAATCTTTCCCACGTTGTGCAGCGCGCAGCAAAACCTCACATTCAAACAGACCGGAGTAATAATGTCACCCTAATCACTATGGCGTGATGGAAAATGTAACAATCTCTCTTAAAGACAACCCACCAGTGGAGCAGTTGAATTTAACGCTTTGTTAAACAAGATGGTAATTAAAATTACAGCTGGCAATGACAATCCAACACATATCGAAAATGAACAGTTATTTAATTTGTTTAATAATGTAAATTGTCTAGGTTAACAATAGAAACCTTAATAGGCAGGAAAAAAGCCATTCGTAAAAGGAATTGGCTTAAACTATTATTACAACTATAATATTTTTAAATACTACAACTATTAATTTTTATCGTCTTGTTTAACAAAATGTGTCCTTTTTCAATTGTGTTCGTTTTATAATATTTGTCTCTATATTGAATTATTAACAGCTTTTCAGTAAAATTTGAAGTTTTTAGTTGAAAATAATTTCATAGGGTTCATAAACGTACGTTTCGCTGCAAAAAATAAACCAAATTGCAGTTTCAAAATTTAAGTAGTTTTTAATCAGAATACGTCTGTTGTATTAGTTCTTTCTAAAAATAATATCCCAAAGTTTAAAGGGTCACAGGAAAAAGATAACATCTATAAGATGTACAAGAATAAGCGGCGTCATGAGAATCCGAAACGACAAGAGAAGCCCGGATCGTTTCATATTATTGTTTCCTCCCGTAAGAAGATAGCAAAAGAAAAAAATAAAGTGAAAGCAGCAAAATTTTCTGGACCAATATTTGTCAGCAGAATGACGTTCAACTATTCTGAGGAATGTTTAAATTTAAACCGGCGGACTTGTCGATGATCCGGTCTGGCCTTTAAACGCCTTTTAAATTAAGCCCAGTAAAATATTTGTATAACAGAAACCAACGGGTGCGTTTGTATTTTTTGTCCACAGTCTATCTCAGATTTATCAACCGATGGTTTGTTGTAAGCCACTCGAGTGAAAGCATACCGTCGTTTTGGAAACTCTAGGCTAAATTTAAAAACCTTTCATTCCATCTGCTTAACGTGGTTTCGACTGGGTAAAAAATCCCCTTCCGGGCAGATGTTCAGGAGTGTAAGGTACGAGGCAGGAAACGGAGATTTAACAGCTGTTCAGACTCTGTACCATTAAAGAAATAGGAGGGTATAGAGCTTGTACCTAGTCGGGGAAAGTACCTTTTGGAAAATCGCTGTATTGTGCTGGGTCTCATTTTCAGCCGGCCGGGAAGCGAAAGCTTTATTGCGGAATCCCTATAATTTGCAGGGATTTGGAGCAAAATGCTGTTCCCATAATATTGAAATCGTGCTGTTTTCGTTTTGGATTAGTGGGTTAGATGTGCTGTTTTCAATTCCCTTCGCGGCGTGAACCAACCCAAGCACAAGCCGGAAACGAATCGAGGGAAAAGCTGGAAAAAATTTACTAGGCATTCCAAGCTTATTTTACAAAATATAATACAAACGTATAGCAACCTTCAGTTTAGAAGACATTGATTTTGAGTGGGTAAGAGATAGATAGTGAGAAACAGTATGAGAGTGAGAGGGAGAAAGAAAAGAGTGAGAGAGTGAGAGTAAGAAAATAAAGGGAGAGGGTGCATAGAAGAAAAAGAGAAAATGGATTTATTTTGATTGATGGATAGAGATATAAAAAATAGATCGATATGGAAATAAAAATAGAGAAAAAGAAAGAAGAGTCCTTTTTCTTTGTTTGCGTACTTTCATAAATTTTTGAGGGATGGTTTATTTACGTCCATTGTTTGTTTGTGCGATTCATATTTATTTTTTCTCTGTGTGTATTTGCTTTCCTTATAAATTTTATGTTTCTTCATTCACGTTTTCCAGTTACATTTTCTTTGGTTATTTATACGTGGGTATGTGTATGTGAGTGGATGGGTATCTCTGCTTGAATTTGTTTGTAGCATTTCGGTATATTTCTTTCCACTTTCTTCTGTGTATTGTTTCTTAGCGTTTTCAATAAACAATGTGTTTACGCTTTCTTGATGTTTTATCGTGTTGATTTATGCGCTTGGGTTTTTCTTCGTGAACTTGTTTGTTTATGTATGTTTTTGTTTAGATGTACGAATGTTTTCTTCTGTTCGTTTGAGAAGTGTCTGTGCTTTTGTATTTGCGCTTTCCTATATCGATGTGGCTTTAATTGTATGTATGTTCTCATTCTAAACGTCTCTCTCTCTCTCTCTCTCTCTCTCTCTCTCTCTCTCTCTCTCTCTCTCTCTCTCTGTGTGTGTGTGTGTGTGTGTGTGTGTGTTTGTGCGTGTATGCGAAAGTATCTTGCGTTATGGTGAAATAAATTTGAATTTCTTATCATTGCAATATTATCTTTTTATCACCGCATTGTTTATTATTGTTGTACTTGACGTGTTTACAATAGATAACTAAGCTAGATGGTTGGAAAATAAAAAATAAATTAGCGAGTGTCACAACATGCAATATTTTTCAATATGATACACTTAAACCAGTTCAAAATTATAAATTAGGTTTGATATATGCAATGATATAATTGATTCATCAGATGGGCAAGCGATTCGATTTAAATTGAGATTTATTTGGCCATCAGATAAGATATCAAGAAAACTGGCTCTGATCGTAATTTATACATAAAGAGACGCTCCCTTAATTGGACGGTACGGGTTTCTCGGCGTACACCCGCGCCCGTTTCCCCGCGGGTAGGGAAATTTGAACAAGTAGGTTGTATCAAAGGCAACACCATTTTTGGAAGTTGTTCGAAAGGGGGTCAGACTGTTACGGCACCACGCGATCCCAGACGAGCCATCGGCTGCATACATCATGTCGCAAACGGGACATATTCGTGGCACTCGTTGCAAGAATGCCGACGTTGCGTAATATTAAGAAAAAAACAAACAAGTCATGGCAGCAGCGAGCGTAATGCGATAAAAATTACCGATATTTCACATTCTGGCTTAATGTACATTATTTTTTACATCTTTTACACGGCATAAAGATGAAATCATAACACAAATTCCGCATATTCCTACCAATGCAATCCCCGCGCAATGTTCGTGTAAAAATGTAAATGAGGTCGTACATAAAAATAAATGGGTCACATAAGTTTTATTGAATGTTTTGCCATTTTAGGACCGATAACCTCAGAAAGTAGTTTCTATCCATTTGTCAAATTGAGCAAAACCGTAAATTTTGTGTGTGTGTTATTTCATAAGAATCTCTTTTTTTTGTGTATTATCGTCATCGTATGTGTCTTTTTACAAATTTTGTGCGTGCATGTTATTTTATGACTTTTTTTACAAATGTGTGGCGTATATATTCCCACCCATGCGTGTATTCCTATTATTGTGTATTATTTTTCTGAGTTTTCTACATTTTAATCTTTATTCTACTTAAGAAAATATAAAAAATTGAAACAATAAAAAAACAAAAAACTTCGGTGTGCAATCAACACACTTATCTTAAATGAAAGCATCACAATCGTTTGCAATGTAAAAGTTTGAAAATAATTTCTCGCAATAACAATAATTTAATTACGTAATTAACAATCTGATATGTTTTTTAGACTGAAACTTAACCTTAATTAATTCACTTTTTTTTATTATATTGATTTTTTCCAGCCCTATGGGGATTTAGGGAATAGCTCCAAGATTGGATAAATAAATTTTAATGTACTCGTTAAAATAAGAAAATTAACTAACCCTATTAATATAAATATTTAATTCCCAATTCTCAAGAAGAAAGAGCTTTTGTTTATACCGATCAATCACTGTTGCAATCTGTGGAAAAAAATGCAAATTCTACTGAGATTGACAAACAATTATTTTATAAATAAAAATCGTTAAATCATTTTCATTTAATAATATTCTTAGTCATGTCATTTTCGGACTACAACTGGTGAAGGAGGACAAAAATTATTCGTTAGATAATTTATTAAATTATTCAATTCAATAGTTTCGTGGTCCACTTTACCAATTAATATCATACTATTAAATTATATTGCGTAATTTTTTTGTAAAGTGGATAATGGGACGTTTTAAAGTATTATTTGGGCGCTTTAGAATTATTCGATTAGAAATTGAACAACATGTTTAATTTAGATGGTTTATACTACATTTCAATTTTTAATCTTAAAGGGAATTTGCAAATATTTTATCAAGCATTAAAATGTGTATTTATTTATGTTTAGTATTTAGGCAATAATTTGCTGACTAGGTTAATGTAACAATAGGTTTATAAAACATCTTTGCAGGCTTTGTAAAAATATATTTGAAATTAAGTGTTTAATTAATTATAGATTTTTTATTTTATATTGACAAATAATAATATTTTTGCAAACCATTATTTCGCTTGTTTTTCTCACATTAGAATCTGCAAGGCTTATTAAATATTTAAGATTTAAAAAGTTAATAATAAATAAGTTAGTAACGTTAACAAATAATTTTAAAAAGTGCACGATTTAAGCTATATATTCTCAAAATTCATATTTTAAAAACTTTTTTAAGGTTTAAGAAAGTTATTTATTGTTAAATTAGAAATTGCAGGCATTAAAAAATATGGAAAAAAAGATCATTAAGGATTATTTTAAAAGATTTTTATCCAACGTTTTCCTGTGTTTAATTAATTATAGAAAGTAACTTTAATAAAAACAAGTGTCACCGCTTTGCACAATATTTTCGTTTGTTTTTCCTTATTAGTCAGAGCTAATTAAATATTTACGATTGAAAAAATTAATAAATAAGTTAGATAAGTTAAAAAATAATTTTAAAAATGCAAAATTCAGGCTACAATTTTCAACATTCCTATTTTAAAGATTTTTTAAGTTTAAAAAAGTTAATTACTGTTAAATTAGAAATCGTAGACGTTAAAAATATAGAAAAAAAACCATCCTGAAGCACTATTTTAAAATATGGTTTTAAAAATTTTCAACCGTTAAATTAATCATACAAACATTAATAAAGACACGTATAAGTGTTGGGCAATGAATTTGCAGACCACTTTGCTCAATTATTTTCTTTGTCTTTCCTCATTGCAATCAGGACTAATTAAATAAATTAAAATTGATAAATAAGTTACTTAAGTTAAAAAACAATTTAAAAATGCAAGATTCAGGCTACATTTTTTCATCATTTGTATTTTAAAGATAAAGCAATTATTGTGAAATTAGAAATTGCAGACATTAAAAATACAGAAAAAAACGATCTTTAACCTACATTTTAAATGTTTTATCAAAAGTTTTCAAGCGTTTAATTAATTATACAAACTTTAATAAATACAAGGATAAGTGCTGGGCAATGAATCTGGAGACCACTTTAATTATTTCGTTTGTTTTTCCTCATTAGAATCAGGGATAATTAAATATTTACTAAAAGACCGATAAATGCAATATTCTTCATTTTTTCAGCATTCATATTTGAGAGTTTTTTTAGGATGGCTTAGGAAGTTTAATTATTTGCTGATAAATTAGACATCGCAGTCAAATATTAAAAAAACGTTCTTTAAGCAATATTTTAAAAATTGTTTTATTAAAAGTTTTCAAGCGTTTATTATTTATACTAATTCAAGGTTAATTTAATTAAATTATTTATATAAATTCATATGGACAAGTATATGTGTTGGGGCAATGTATTTGCAGATCACTTTGCTCAATTATATCGCTTGCTTTTCCTCGTTAAAATCGGGGCAAAGTAAATACTTAACATTTGAAAAAGGTTCAAACTTTTTTCGGCATTCATATTTGAATGTGTTGTTAAGCAGGTCAATTATTTGTTGTTGAATTACAAATCACAGGCTTTAAAAATCTCGAGAAAAAAACGATCTTTAAAGATTTTTAAAGTCTTTATAAAAAAAATTTAAACTTTATTTTGGTGAAGTTTTTCCCTTTTAAATAAATATTTATTGTCCAGTTCAATTGATATCGCCGACCAAATTTTCTTCTTTGCTTTGTCAGAATTCCAGAGTTTTTCTAAAGACCGGTCACTGTTGTGACAGATCAGATTTCAGCCCTTAAGCAATTAAATGATACTTTTCAAATTTGTAAAAGAGATCAACAAACGCAAATTTAATCATTTTTTCAGACTTTATGATGTTATTTTTTGATAGGATTGTTTACCGGTTTATTGGATATTTAGTATCGAGTAGTTACGAACTTTAATTATATGCTTAAGACTTTTTCATATCAATTTTTTTTTCCCATTATCGGTTTTCATTTTGGGAAATCTAAGGTTCAGGGTTAACGGTGTGATGACAAATTGATGGAATATCTCCAAAGGTTCTGACGTACATAATTTGCTAAATGGTAGTGGCAGTCGTCAAGTGCGACAAATTCTAGAGTAAACTTACCTTTATTCCAAAAAATTAACCAATTTTGACGTTTTGTGAACAAAAAATGGTCCCATTTCGCGATCGTTTTGCCATACAACATAAATATGGCTATTTATTTAAACCTTTCAGACGAGATACTATGAGAGATACTTAATATTACAATTCATAAGTAAAGTGAAAAAATTCGAACGGAACAGTGCACATACCTGTTGCTGGGTTATATCCGATTCCGAAACACAAACTCACATACATACAACACAGTTGGACAGACGGGAAGAACTGTTGCACCTAGGGAGAAGAGGCCTGACCGCTGGAGGCCCCCACCAGGGTGCACGCCCCTCCACGGCTCTCTTCGACGATGGAGGATATCTACATGGAATCTCGAAATTAAAGGCTATCCCTCTCTCAGTTTATCCTATTAAAATCAACTTTTCAAAAATACTTTCCGCCGACGTTACTCGTAAAATGGCCAGACGGGTTCGGCCGACTGGAGCTAAGAGTCTTTAAAATCTGATCCGTCTTTGACTGACCCACCGGAGAGGTCACCGGCAGGTTCTGTATTGAGATTAAGAATTTTGGGATCCGTTTCGCTCCGTTGTTTTTCATCATTCCGCCTAGCTAAACTCTAATGATTCAACCCTAATCAATAAAACATAATATATAACCAACCTGACGTTTGTTTGAGAAATATATGTCGTATTTCGAAGATTCGACGACCTGAAATCGATGCAAAACAAAATGCTAGTTTAAAACCGTTTGACAATTGTTCCTTCAGACGTTCGATTTGACCGTTTCAGGGTTTTTTAAAATTTAACTTTATTTATATTTATAATCTCATTATAATGGCTATTATACATTTTTAAAATGGATGACGTTTATTTAAATTTAAAAAATAATTTGCGAAAACGTAAAACCGTAGATTTTTGTAGTTACTTATAAAATACTCAACTCTTTAGTTCTACACAATTTTCTGAAATTTCTCAAATGAAACAAATCAGGAATGAGGACATTTCCTATCTTTTTGTCATAAAAAAAATCAAGACTGACGCCTATTTGAACAAAAACATTTCTGACGAATTAATCCACTTCAGAAGGATTTTGAAACAATTATTAATAATTTCTAATGTTAACAATATGATTATACTCTCAAGGACAAAAAAAAAAGGACACTCTTATTTTGTGGTTGTTTTTTTCAAACTGTATAAACATAACTATAAATTAACAATATAAAACTATAAATTAATTATAATACTAAAAATTAACTATATACAACTATTAACTACTTAAAACTATAAATTAACTGCATAAAACTAAAGTAAATACATAAAACTGTAGACACTTTTATTTATTTATTTTTTTTAACCGAGGGTTCACAACATCAGAGGTTAGATCAACCCTCGGAGTGCCGGCATTTAAAAAAAACCATTTATAAGTTTGTCGGGTTCGTATGGAGGGCCCCTGGATTCGAACCCGGGGCCTTTGCCTTACTGTGATGAGCACCGTGTCAATGCCTCAACCGTTGCGCCCACCGACATCCTCCTGTAGACTTATTAAAACTATAAAATAACGGTGTACAACTTTAATGTAAATATAACAAACTATACACTACTTAAAACTAAACTCCTGCTCAAAATTAACGCACCACCTTAATTTTTAAACAGAAATTCTTTTTAGAGAAATCCAGCTAAATCTCTTCATGTTTATTCTCTTTTTTATGCTTCACAATCCCACAAAAGTAAACAAGAATTGTTTACAATCGTGTTAATCCGCTTTGAAATGGATTTGGTAAGATACACAAGAGTTTCCTCCTGGTTTATTCCTCAGTTTCACTGCATCTGCTTAACAGACACCATTTCTTTTGGAAGTTTAAACTTTAATTTAGAACTTATGGCGCCCATAAGACATTTGAGTGAGCGTGAAGCCGTCAGAGCGATGACTCTTCTTGAGGAGGGCTACAGCCAGCGACAAGTTGCAAGAATAATTGGATGTCACCATACCACCATCGGAAGAACTCTCCAACGGTTCAATGAAACTGGCAGCAACACACGGAGGCCTGGACAAGGACGTCCAAGAGCAACGACCGAGAGGGATGACCGATTTTTGCGCTTACATGCCCTCAGAACGAGGCAGGTGACAAGTTCGGAAATGAGTAGCCTCCTTCAAAGCACCAGGA
The DNA here is from genome assembly GCA_039619505.1 of Cimex hemipterus. NCBI lineage: Eukaryota > Metazoa > Arthropoda > Insecta > Hemiptera > Cimicidae > Cimex > Cimex hemipterus. Next base: position 11,725,982 of record CM077105.1, read on the forward strand.
ATGTCTCAATTTCGGCTCCCACTGTTCGAAGAAGGCTGAATGAGTTTGGCTTGAGCAGTAGACGGGTTGCTTCAGGGCCACTACTGACCAGAGACCACCGAGTAGCCAGGCTGCGATTTGCCCGGGATCACCTCAACTGGAGTTTTGATGCCTGGAAGAGAGTTTTATTTTCTGACGAAGTTAGAATCGCTCTTAATTCTCCAGATGGTCGTGCTCGGACATGGAGACGAAGTGGAGAAAGATTTGCTCAGTGCAATATTATTCCTCGCGTCGCCTTTGGTGGAGGCTCCATCATGTTCTGGGGAGGTATCAGCATGGAGGCCCGCACAGAGTTAGTCGTTGTTCCAGGACGGTCTCTAAATGCACCAAGGTATGCGGAAGAGATCCTCCAACCTCATGTAGTGCCTTTCGCTAGGAATATTGGACAAGGCTTTTTATTCATGCAAGATAACGCTAGACCTCACCGTGCGAGATCGGTGGAAGAATTTTTAAATGAACAGAATATTGAGCGGATTGAATGGCCAGCTCGTAGTCCTGACCTCAACCCTATTGAGCATATCTGGGATCAGCTAAAAAAAAGGATTAGGAGCCGAATACAACCTCCTAGCAACCTTTCGCAACTGCGCCAAGCGGCATTGGAAGAATGGGAGAATATTCCACAAGAAAGGGTAAAAAACCTCATCAACAGCATGAGAAGACGCCTGGATGCAGTAATCAAAGCCAGGGGAGGCAACACCAGATACTGAGTAATTAAATTTGTGTTTGAACTTAAATGAAAATTTTTGACCTTTTCAGTCTTTTTTATGGAATATTTTTTAATAAAGTTTACCGTCCTTTTCTGCTTTTCATTTTCATTTGTAATGTTTTATTATTAATAACCTACAATACTAAAAATAAAAATAACGTTCAAAAAACACCTGAGAAAAACATATGGTGAAATATTGAAGTGGTGCGTTAATTTTGAGCAGGAGTTTATAAATTAACTGTACAAAAGTAAAGTAATAAATTAACTATATAAAACTATAAACTACTGAAAACTATAAATGAACGGTGTAAAACTGTAAAGTAAACATATGAAACGATAAATTGCATAAAACTATAAATCACATATACAAAACTATAAAATATTTAAAACTATAAATTTACAGTATAAAATTGTTATGTAAATATATCAAACTATAAATTCTTAAAATAATAAATTAACTATATAGAATTAAAAATTAATTTTATAAAACTATAAATTAATTTTTTTAAACTATAAATTAATTATAGCTATAAATTAACTATATAAAACTAACAATTGATCATATAAAACTATAAATTACTTAAAACTATAAAATAACTATATAAAACTAAAAATACCAATATAAAACCGTGAACTACATAAAACTATAAATCAACTAATAAAAACAAAAATTAATTATATAAAACTATAAGTTACTTAAAACTATCAATTAACTATATAAAATTTATCATTGACGGTGGAAATATACTAATTTTATTTAATAAATGCTATCGAGGTTAAAAAATTTATAAAACAAACTAAGGGACTAGGAGAAACCAGAAGAAAATTTTTGACATTTCCAGGCTGACCGACTTGGGTCTAAAAGAATAAAAAACACGAAAACTTGTCTTTTTAGGATGACTAACAAAGTTCAATTTAAATCTTATTAACCATGTTTTTACATTTCGTTTTAATTGTACGTTTACCCCGTATTTACAATTGAGGTCAAATATCAAGTGTGTACATATCGAAAGGATCGCCTGAATTTCTAATAGTGAAACTCGCGGAATGTCAGTTTTTAATATAGTTAATCTGAAATCAAATCGCGATGGCACAACCCATGGTTATTTGAGGAAGTTGGCCAACCGGCGATCCCCATCGGGAAAAGCCTTTCGATTCGAGCATAACCTACATAACTCCCATCTGAGGCCTGCTCCCCTTTTTTAAACGATTCAACGCCTTTGCCACGCTTCATTTGTCTCTCCTTGCTGCAATTATGACGAAGTGATAATGTGAAAGGAAAAATTGAATTTCATACATTTCACTTACTTTACGTTTATTGGTTTTAACGACGTGGCCACTAGAAAGGCTGCATGCTGCTAAACGTTCACAACATAAGTTCATTTAAAATATTTATTCAGTATTTAAATCATATTTAATAAATACGTCTAATACACTAATAGAGTCATACATTTTTTTTAAAACTTGTTTAATTTGAATGTTGTTCTCAACCATCAGTGATCACTCAGATTTGTATTTTTCATAAATATTTAACGATGACGACAGGTTTTTGGACAAGAAAATCTTTCTGCCCTTTTAATTACAGAATAAATTGTTGAGTTTGGTAACAGTGGTAACAAGGTTTAAACAATTATGCATGAGTTCAAAAATTAGCAAAATACTCACTTAACATTATTTTTTTACTATAATTATATCGTTCTTTATTGTTATATATGATAAAAATATTTAATTAACTATTCATCAGCAGTAACTAAGGCGGTTCAAAATTTCACTGACTCAACATGTTAAATGTTTTTATACAATTATTTCACTAGTTTTGCTAATTTAGAACTCCGGTATCGATTAGCATAGAGTGTTTTACACTCAGAATCCTGTCGACTTCGCGCTGGCTGTATACTTCCTTTAATAATAAGAGCCATGGATAAAGGTTTAAGAATAAAAATAATATCAAATGAAATAAACGAAGGAAAAGATTAACTGAAAGAGATCTTCAGGTGTACCGGAATGGATGGGTATAATGATACTTTTTGTGCAAATGGGAGTAATCAGTACAAAAGAAAACAAAGCATTATTTACTGTTTATTTTGACTACGACCACTCTTAATTATCAACAACTAATATACAAAGATAATTTTAAAGCAAATAAATTGTTAAATTTCTCCGTTAATGTAGTTATTAGTTTGAATTTCATTATGAAATAGAGTCATGTCCGATGTTTTGGACCCGGCATCCGCACGTTTTGGGGTAAATGTCATTTTTGTGAAAAGGACCACTTTGTCATAGTCGTTTTCCAAACGTTTTCGTTCGCTTCTTTCACTATTATATTTAGTGTTTTTTTTGTGTGTTCTTTTGTTTTAGTGTTGTCACCTATATTGGTGGTGCACTATGGTTTTTATTGTGTTCGTCTGTCAGTCATGAAGTTTAGAGCTACCTTTTTCTCTTTCCTTTTTTATGCCGTGGGGGCAGTAAGATCCACTTCAAGATCGCATGTACTTTTAGTTAAAAACGTAAAAATGCAAAATAGCAAACTGAAAAATATAAAATCACGTAGTTGGATGTAATAAATTTTGTGTATATGTAGCAGCATAAAATTGAAAACACGACTAATGATCATAGCACCCAAGACGGTTTTACTCACAATCTTTATCGACTGTGATAGTAGGTTGAAGTATTGCAGTATTGCATATCCCAAACCTTGCTTATTTTTGTAATTATTTCCTGTTGCGTTTTGACAGATGTATAAAAGTAAAGATTAAGAAAGATCAGAAGTTAAAAAAACAAGCAGGAAAATGTTATTTCGTTAGCTATAAAATTTAAACGAAGTAAAATAACAAATAGAGAGAATATAATAAGCAAATTTTGTGGGGCAGAAAAAATTGAAAGATTTCCATTAAATAGGTACCAAAAAATACAGACGCTTCTAAATATTTTTTTAAAATAATAACTTGATATAAAATTAATAGTTGTCTTAAACATAAAAACAACATTAAGTGTTACTTTTACGCTAAAAATAAAGAAACTCAATTTATTTCCTTTATGAGCCAACTTATCCAGTGAGTTAGTTAATCGGTGTTTTAGATTGTTTTCTTTGATGAAACAATACATTTTAGTAAAACATAATAGTTTTTTCTTAAAAGCACGGTTTTAATCTCGTCTGGGCAGATGCTTTGTCCAACGGCGGACATAGCGACGGCCATGTATTCCGAGTCGTGAAGGTGGCAAGCTGTACCATCTGTACCGGTGTACCGGAATTCTTGATCATAAGAATCTCTCTGCTAGAGACGGACCGTGCTTTTCCGCACTACGGAACGTCTGGCTTCGTTGATAGATAGTCAAATCCAAGTGGTTCTTAATAAAGTCCTTAAGGTTGAGCACCAGAAATAAAGGCTTCATGGAAACAGTCTCAAGACGTGCCAAATCAGGATCTCTACTACTGGCGAGACATCGAGGAAAAGATGACTATTCTCCAATGAGCATCTGCAATCTCCAATGGACACTTGAACCATGGGGGGGGAGGGTGTTAACTGCACTATGGTATATTGAGGAAGCTCATTCGCTTCATTTATTGGGATCGTAGCTCGAGTCACCCTAGGAGGATGTAAGGATTATCACAATGAATTGGCTAGCACGTTCTCCTGACATGAATCCTTCAGAACACTTAAGTGACATGACAAAGAGACAGTTTAGACATTGACTTTAATGCGATCAAATTAATGTAACGACAAAAAAATATACATAGTTTGAAATAATAAAATGCGAGTGAGTGTTAGTGTGGGTGTTTGTGCTTGTCTTTGACTGTATAAAGGATAACCAGCAAAGCAATGCATTTCGATTTTTATTGACTTGGTACAACTTATAAATGGTCTTACCCGATGGCTACTTGAAGAATCAACACTTACTCAATGAAATGTGAAAATTTATTAACCTATTATAATTATTTGTTGTTAAAATGATTTAAAATTAAAGGATTATTTGTGTATAAACATGGAAAAGAGGTTTATTGTTAATGACAGGGTATGTTGTCGGTCATAGAAACCCTTTTAATTTTTGCTCCAGTTCAACGTCTCAGACCAGGATGTTATTCAGTTGTCTTGATATGTGAAGCACATGTGGCATTTTAAGAAGGCCGAATGGAAAAACAAGATGAATCGAACGGGTTAGTTGTCATAAACCATAAATATTCATTGCGTACAAGGCGGATAAAATTTGCTCAGAACAATGGGCCTCGTTTTAAGCTGTCGATCTCTTTACGAAGTCAAAAGGCGAAAAGGATTTGCAACGCGATTAATCATAGTGTACGCTCCTGCAGTTATAAATAATTAGATTTTATTCGAATTTTCTGCAGGGATGATGGACCAATAAAATATTTTTAGTTAATAACTGCCAAGTCCCCCGTCTAATTAAATCTTTGTTAATGGGAGTATAATTTGTTCAATGAAACTTTTTATTCTCTTGTAGATACAAGGTCACTGTCTGAAACGTTTTAACATAGAAATACTCCTCTTCATTCCTATATAAGGAAGAATAAAGGAGGATTATAAGAGTCGGACTGAATAGCATCAGACCTGCGGTGTAGAGACTATGAGTCACAAGGACAGGTAACGAGTACCTGGAACTGGGTAAAAATTCGGCAGACAAACCGTCTTCGTCCTTGAAGAAAACTCAGGACCACATCATGAATGTATAAATTTGCATTTTGATTCAATTCTTGGACTGTTAATGTTTTGAGAATAACTCTATTTTTCAATATTGCTTGGGACTTGTTTATTCCCAAAAGGATTGGTTTATAAGAAAAGCATTCCCTAGATCACTATCTTTGGCCAAACAGAAGTGAAAGTAAGTTTTTTGTTTCGTACGACGCCTTGGAACAAACTTTCAGCCAATTTGGCAGCCCGGAATAGTTTGACGTAAATCAAGTCCTATTAAAACAAACCAAAAAAAAAAAAAAAAAAAAAAAGGAAATCTAAAACCTTCCCAATTACAATCGGTGTCAAGTTGGCTATTAAGAGGGGGGAAGCTGATCAGACTTAACGGACTTATCAAATCAAAGAAAGGTTTTAATTCAATTTTAACATTGTTAACTATCAAAATTGCATTTTCCACACGTTAAACATCTAAACACCACACATAAAAAAACTATTTTCCAGTCAGTGAAATAAGTAAAAAAATACATTTAATGTACAATCTATATATATTTTAACCCCGAAACTCGGTTGTTATCTATTCATTTTTTCCATCAATACAAAACCCTGAATTTAATTGTATGGAAAAATCGAAGTTAACTAACTAATCGCTCGAACGATACTTTTTAAAAAAATAATAAACTTTATTGTCAAAACTGTTCGTTTAATTTTAAACCGACAGAATGGCGGGCAAGAGGCTATCGTATGAGTAAGGCAAGGATATTTGGGGATTAGGATTTGTAGAAATGATAATCGATGGAGTGAGTGTGGTGTTCAACAATTTCTAAAAGGATAGTTCCTACTCACAGTAAGTTGTTTTGCACCGATCCGGATTTCGAGTCTTTTAGCTCATCATCAGATTAAATCAAATTTCAACCTGATGATGAGCTAGAAGGTTTTAGGATTTGTATACTAGTTTAAAGAAATGCCGATTAAGATGATGAGCGGCAGTCTGGACTCGCCAGTCTTTGCTGACGTGTTGGTCTGAAGGGAGGTTGCTCCATAACTTCGATGATATGATCCATATCCTGCCCGGTATTACCGCAACTCGTCGATGTTTCGAGTCCAAATCTGTACGTGTAGTTTACATTAGGTCCATGTCCGGTAAATGCTTAGTAAGCTTGGGCGTGATCCTCGTAAACTTCAATCCGATCCTGTTCTCAACTCCTATAAAAGTTTTTTCGTTGAACTACTGTATGGAGGATTCCGTTTCTAAACGGTCTCCTCAAAAATGTGTTTTCTAATACGGAATTAGGGAAAACTGTGTCCACCGGTAGCTGGCTGTCTTGCGCAGCCTTCTTAGCCAGCAGAACTGCTTCTGCCTTGCCTAGGATGTCAACATGGGCTTTTACCCAAAGCAAGCCCAATTCCTCATCGCGGAGTTGCTTTACGTCTTCTGTAATTAATATATAGTAAGATACGATACCAGCCAGCTCTGTAAATAATAGCTGTTTTGGATTCCCACCGAATGTTTACAGTGAATTTACCACAATGACCTTTAAATCGCGAGTCTTTCAGCCTGGTTATTTAGGGATTAGGATTTGTAGAAATGATAATCGATGGAGTGAGTGTGGTGTTCAATAATTTCTAAAAGGATAGTTCCTACTCACATTCAATTCCGACAAATTTTTCCGGAGTGGATTTTTTTGCTGATGCAGTGAATGATAGATTAACATCCGACAATTTCAACCTTCTTACTAACATCCGTTTACTTGCATAACATTTTTATCACCTGGCCATGAATCGGCAATTTCTTCAGTAGAACGTGGCCATGAATTATAACGCATTGCAGATCATATTCACCCTCTAGGCCCTCCAGAATTTGGTTCCCATGGATTTCATTATTTTTGGTGAGCTCATGAATTCACTGTCAATGACGTCTTTGTTTATGAGATTATTTTTAAACCTTTGATCATTATATCCCAAAAAAGGCTTTATGCTCTTGTTCATATTATCAATTTACCGTGATTCCTTTCACAATTTCGGGCAGCATAGGTCATCCTGGGAAGGACGATTGCCGAAATTACAGGATTTGTGAATAAACTCAGTCGTTCTTTCCTGGATAGTGAACAAGATCGGGCTGTTAATTCAACACATCATACCCGGTAGTACGTATGCTGACGCCTATTATCCTCATGCATCTCACGATAAACAGGGTTTAAACCAGTGATAAAGGCTTTTTGGTTTTTACTAGAAATATAACGCAAACTATTGCGAATTTGAGGAGCCACGCATAAATGAACGTCTATCTGCGGAAAAATACTGGCAGTGGCTTCTGGCCCAGACAAATATAATCCTCACACTTTCAGTGTTTGTCACAGTTTCAAAGTCAGTGATATGTCCGTAGCCTCCCATTAAATTATTCTAGCAGTATAACTTATAAAAAGTTCTGTTAAATTCCATGTTTTTTATTAACATGATTTGTGGTAACGCTTGTCGGCTTACAACTACCAAGCATAAAGTTCGTACATTAATTTTCCTGGGAAACCACTGTGGCTGAAAGTAGCAAAACGATGTGATTTGGTTATTATATCAAATCGGCTGATCACGGAAGTACGGGTGACACAGAGGATTGCCATTTTACGTGTTGCGACTTAAAAAGTTGCTTTTAATAAGAGAAAGAAGCAAGGTTATCCTTTATCTCATTTAGAATGAGACTCGGTGTCAAAACATATTTTCAGCCAAATGCATTACAACCGTTGTTCGTCGTGTTTTTTTAAAGGTCAAGTCTGTCAATAAATCAAGATAGGACCTTGTCCAAATTAATTTCCACTTCTTCTTTCCAACACATTTACGTGCAGCACACACTCTGACTAGCGTTTCTACCAACTAATTCCTCTTATTTGGATGGCAATTATCGCTCTGACTTCGACGTCCGTCAAGGTTCCTTGGGTCGTGGGCGTCGGCCGCAATTAATATTGTCCGGAAAAAAAGCAATGTGTGGGAAGAGTTAATAGTGCCTAGTTGGAGTCTAGTAGGTATGACATTAATACGGACTGGGCTGAAGATAATTACACCGTGAGATCCGGGTTTGGGCAAAAAAAGAGCTGGGCAACAAATAGGTCAGCTGCCCCGAGCGGTATTCCCTTTGTCACACACAAGTTTTTCTACGAAGATGAGTGAAACCGAAGAATCCTAACACGGCGGTCGAAATTTCTTTAGAAAACACACTGAACAAAATCTATTGAGTAACAAGGAAAAATCTCTTTGATGATGGTAAAAAGATGCTAGAACGAAAACGTAACGATTTCCTTTTCATAAAACATAGTTTATTATTTTTAAAAAAATGGGATTTCCTTTTGGGAAGTTTGTTGTTAAGCAAAAATAGATTTGTAAATTAAATACAAGTGAAAAAAAGCCACGGTTTTAGGATAAAAGCCTGAAGAAAACGATGTAAGTTGATGAGATATTTATTGGAGGATGGGTAGCCATCACTACGAATGTGGATCAATGTGTCGAATGGTCAGCCTTGTGCATTGAATATAGGATGCGATCAAGGATACCCTATGGGACTACAGCTTAACAGGATAGTGAGACGATTGTAACCTGGCCGAACTGAAAGAAACGGGCAGTCAGGTATGATGTATAAGGGCGTACGTGAAGGGAAAAGGATGATCTCAAGCTTCTCCGGATGCCACCCTGTCAAAGACTTGTCCAAAGAAACCACCCGAGCAGTACTGTTTCAGCTCGAGAAGAGGAACATTACGGAGAAAGGTGGCATTCTTGGATAGTGGAGTGGTATTTATGGATATTTATATTTATTCTTTTACGATGGGAAAGATTCTCTCCAGAAGAAGGCTTTCGAGGATATTTCCTAGGATAGTTAAAATCTATCGGGCGCTAGAACTGAGGTAGGGGTTAGGTTTAAGGAGCTTTGGAGTTATGGAAGTTTTCCGTTATAAGGGACATTAAGAAGTTCTTAGGGCAGCTTAATAAAGATATATTAAGAAAAGGATTGCATCTTTCGTAATAAGATTTCTGAACCTTTTTATCTCAACTAAAACCCTTAATTAATTTAATATATTAATTGGTCTGGGCCTCTGAAGGATGAAAAGATTTTAACGGAATGAAATGGTGGAGTGGTTGGACTAATTCATTTTCTTTTCTGATGATCTGGATCTATTATGTTAGGACGGATATTTTGGAAAAGTGTTAGAAAAAGAAGGCTTTTTCTTCGTCTGACCTGGTCCATGATCCATCCACTAGTTTTTTCTCACGAAAGCTTTCGCACCTGGTCTCTCGGAGGGAGAGGTCAAGGAAAACTGTATTGATCAGAAAAACCCACCATGGTGAACATAGATAGGATCGGTTTCGTGTCTCCCCAAAGTGATTTGTCCGCAATCGTAGCTTTAGTTGTGTATGTTTGAGATTGTTCTGTACTTAATATGTAAAATACAATTTTTACTTTACTACCCTATCTAATTAAAAGTGAGTTAATTGGTTACAGTTAGTAGCGTTCCGCCTTATCATGCTTTTAAATATCACTGTATGGCTGTGGTTACGTTCTGTACTGCTTCCTAATTGCCAGTTTTAGCGTATAACAAAATGCATTGGCCCAGGAACCTTTCTAGTTTATTTTTTTCATAAAATAGTTCGCAATGTAAAATTGACTGTTCCAGCGGAATAACAAAGCGTCCCTAGAAACCCTTGGACAAAATCGTGCTCGGACTTTTCACCCACTGTTCCACAGTAGTTTTTGAGAACATTCGTAGCCACCGAGCGAAATACTTGTTTTTCTCATGCAAATGTAGATTATCCGGCTGAGATTAAGCTTTACCTGGCAGCTTTCATTTTTTTTATGCCCGTGCATACCTGGAAATCTGCCGCACTTTGGTGTTTCTTAATGCATAATGGGCTTAATCCCACGAATCGAGCGCAATACCACCCAATGCTTAATTAAGCTTTAACTTTTATTCAAAAACTTAAGTATGCGGAAAATTTTAAAGCAAGAAATTGAAGATATGTTAAATTTGAAATTTCTGTCAATTGTGGTATGATATATCAAGTTTCTATTTTGTGGTTTATCCTTACAGCATTAATGGAGTTACGGGATTAGTCGGCCTACTCGAACTCCTTAAAGGGCCATGCGTGGGCGAATTAAAGTTCTTAGGGTAGTACCAAAAAAACCTTCATAAGCTCTCTTTTGAAACCTAACGACAGATAAGGAATAAAGATTTTAGTTCGTCCGTCTTATAGAGATTTACTAACGCAATATGCTTAGATAAACACATTCAATAGAAATACAAGAACAAGACAAATTATCATTTGCACAAGCTAAATCCGAAGAAATTGCCTTTCCCTTCTTATACCCTGACATCTTACCTTTGAGATTTGCTTTTTGTACGGTTAACGGTACGAATATGTATATTGAAATGGGACCATTTGAAAAACCGTTGTAAATAGGTTTTATTTTTTCCCAACTTCAAGATTGCAAAGATTTGGATTCCATTGCCCATACGATTTATGATCCGCATTATTTCGCTATAGGATTTCACGTAAAATTGAAACAAATAAATTTTCGAGTTCATTTAACACCATTTGCCTAAAGTCATACGAATTTAACGTACATTAACGTTTATTCAATTAGTAATGGATTTAATTAAAAGTCGATTTAACTCGGTTAATTTGTTAAAACAAATTTAATTCCGCTATATCATGACAGTGAAATGACACATGATGTGATGATCATGATTTTTACATGACTAAAACAGTCCATCGTTCCCTAAACATTGTCACTCCTGATTTGACAAAATATATTCCCCCTTAAAACGAAGTTTACCATTTTTTTTATGTTGCGGGTATCAGACATGAAGGTTTCAAGCTTTCGAGTTATTGGAAAAGTGCAAAGTTATTTGGTTAGAAAACAGTTTGCATTGCCAACTCCGACGCCAAAATATGCATATATCTGGAAACAGCTGTAGAACCACTTTTCATTTATAGGTTAAGAAGCCATTTTGAATATGTAACTAAAATCAATGGAAGGTCACGAAGAAAAACTATCTAGGTGTACAGCGGTAGGTAACTGGCACGATCTTGAAGTAGTCCTGACTTCAGATGATATATTTCCTGGAGAACTCGTGTGGACTATTAAATAGCCGCTTTAATGAACATATTAGAATTTAAAAAGTACGAAGTATTGACACGGCATTTTTTGACTTGTAAAGACTTAGTCCTGAGAGAGCTTCGCTGGTCTTTTAAATTTCCCCGTGAGGTGTTATATTTATTTGCGTGCTTTTGAAGAAGTATTTCACTTCTTGGCTGAATGTTCAGTACTGAATGACAGAAGCGTTTTAGTTGTGTAGTAGAGAAAAATTCCTTCAAATGGTGAATGGATTATATAGACTCATATCCGGGTACGGTATGCTTAACTTTTGCTTAAATTTTCCCTGAATTTTTAATTAGTATGTGACCAAGTCCATTGTATTTTATTTATTTACATTAATACCATTATAAAGGAGAGAAATTTATTTTGGCAACAACCTTCAGCGGGAAGATATTCCCTCCGTGCTTTAATGATTACGTCAATTATTTCGTTGTTAATTATGTACACATTTATCAATAAGAGTATGTCTATCTATGTATCAACCAGTCCATTGTGCTTTGTGATCTGGAGACATTATGTTTTCCCATCGTGGAAGAATTTCGCCATTTTCCCACTATTCATGACTGACAACCATCCCACAACAATTTATATTTGGGTACAGGATTATTGCGCAATTGCTGCTTAGAACAGTCAAAACGTATTAAACATGGAATCCTTCAAAATTTACAAATAATGTATTATTCAGCTTGGATGTGGGGCATAAATCAGAACATTAATTGTCCAAATTATACGTCTACCCGACATGCAATTTTTCAAAGTTTGCCTGAACCGTTTGATTTAGAGACAGGGATACTGTTACGTGATACTATTTGCCCTTAAAGACCGTTTAGTGGCACGGTTCGATTAGGGCTGATTAATGTTCTCCAATGTTGAATTCAGCTACAGTGATAAAAAGTTTCATTAGCCAAAATGTGCCTTACTTTTTTAATAACACAAAGACACCGCCGTTAACAATGGCGATTAATTGATTATCACTACAAAGGACACCTACCAGAGTGATTTGAACTTTCACCGAACGGAAAAAATTGAGGACTGGGGCGAGAGAAAACATGTTGACATTCAATGAAAATGGTACAGTGACGTGATGATCGTTTTAAATTAAATCCATCAACACTGGTTTTCATGCAACGACTCCGACATACGCTTCTTTTGTGTCATTATTGTTTGTGTTTTTCCAAATAATTGTTTCAGAGAGCAGATTCTATTGGCAATTTTATCTTATGAATCAATAGGTATTAGTATAATTATATTACTAGTGGAGTTATTAGATTATCTATCGTTTAAAAAATGAATCCGCACAAAGACTATAATGGAACGAGTATCTACACGTCATGCAGATAAATCTGTACATGGATATGTCTTATGACGGCTATTTCAACACACTCGCAAATTATCAGGGAACGGTTATTTATTAATTTGAGGATCGTTTTTATTTGGAAGCTCATTACGACCGCGTCGAGTCACAGGCGTCAATCGCGTCGCGTCACACGCGTCAAACTCATCAATCACGTCGCGTCACAGGCGTCAAAAGCGTCAATCGCGTCGCGACTTTAAAAACACCTGCCCGCCAGTTCGTTCTCGCCTAACCTTGGTAAACAGTGAACCGACGCACGGTCGTGGTAACACACACACGCACGCGCGTGGTAACAATTTCCGTGTTAAACTTGCGGACTGACCCCCAGCATAAGACATATCCATATCAAAATTCGATTACGAAAACATACGCACGAGATTCTTCTAGTCATGAAATTTACACCTTATATACTTGTTAAATTTTTACCAAATCTCTTCCTGAAAAATTGAAAGACTATGATTAATTTTAAAAAGGGGAAAAGAAACGCTTGAATTGCATGCATGACTTTGCGCGGAAATCCAAGTTTAGTAATTAGTGAAAAAAAGCAATTACATTTTTGTATAAATGGCACTGATTTATCTCCAAGACGTGAGTTCAAAATAACAATCACTCTTTAGCATTGTTTTCTAGTCATAATTTTAAACAATCGCGTTATTACATATTTGGTTTTACCGAAGTTCAATTTCCGCCATATTAGAAAGAACACATTTGCATTTGATGAAATGCTTCTTTTGACACATTGAGAATTAAAACAGAAAAGCAATCTTGGTTATATTCTCGTTGATAGTAACTTTATTCTTAAATTAAACCAGAATATGATTTTCTACAATGTCCATGTAAACAGGGTGATTTTGGATTTGTCTACTTTTGTGGTTGGGAAGTTAGTGCAAAGAATTTGACATCAACACGCACATAACTCCTACCCCAAAACTCGGGCGACTGCCGACTCCACATGCCGCTGTTGGGTTTCAGCAGTTCACCGATTATTTTCACCGGCTAGCATCTGACATTGCGATCATTTCGTTCCGGACCCTTGGCCAGAGGATCTTTAACGTCCGTACCTGGGCTATATGGAGCCCTTACCGGACGTGGCCGATTCTCAAAATAAGAGCTGACGCATCTCAGCCTGAGCGTTGATGTAGAGACTTCGCACCTCCAAAGGCTGTTACCACCTCACTCTCATCTTGTCCTAATTGGAATGTCGCATGCAAAGAGCGAGCAAGTCGAAATACATCGGCCTACTCTCCCGCATACTCCCTAGATAGAGAAGCCGAACTCTATCTCTCTGAGTGTGGAGGCTTCCCCAGCGTAGAAACATCCGGGAACGCCCCGACAACGGTTTCGGAGTTAAGTGAGATTGCTACCCACCTCCTAGTTGAACACTGCGTACGGTCAAAAGGTCTCATAGCTGACATTGCTACGACATTGACATTAGCTGACATTGCGATCAGCTAATAACATTACTTCTTTCAAACATGACATACGCAGATAGACATATTCTGACATTAAACAAGTTTTTGAAAGAAACCACGCCTCGATCTGGAGGGATTGTAGTGTCCGGAGGTTTAATCAAATTTATTTTTTAAACAAGCGATATCATGGTTTTTTGTGCATTTTTAAACTATTGTACAAAGTTACATCACAATTCAGCCCAAAATATTTAAAATACACTCCAAATGAGACCTGGTATGTAAGACATCCAGTAACATGAATGAACCTTCTGTTTTAATCGACTAACCAAGCAACTCCGCTATCTTTGTTGCTGTTACATTAAATAATAATACTTGATGACCTTTCTGAGATTACCAGGCAGACCAGATTACATGTAGATGACTACCAAATTTACCTTAACTACTTTATCATATAAAAGCTATATTTTTTTTTAGAATTTAGGAGGAGTAAAACTCAATAAGCCCTTGGGGGGCTAATAAAAGGGTATAAACGCCAACGTGGAAAAGTCCCAGGGTATTGTGTTTGGATCAAGTTCCTTACTTCCTATACATCCTTTTACGATTAACAATCTCCATATTTCCTTGTGCACCACTCTCAAGAAAGCTGGGATTGTCTTTCAACAACATATCACGTGGCTGGGATGACGGACCGATGAAGCAGGAAATGAGGTTTCTCCTCTTTATTATGCTTAAATTCATAGTGTTCTCTATCCCCTAATTTAATTATGGATTCGTGGAGAACGGAGGATTCACCGAGGAGTTTGAATTGCTTTTAGGTACTTGAATCTTGCAACGGTTTGCCCTTCTTGCCTCCTTCAATCAAATGTTATCTTCCCATCCGACCCTACATGTATGAGCTCATCTTCAGAACCTCCGAAAATTCATATCAAACTTTCCTGTTTTCAGATCGCTATCTTCCTTTTTTCTGCTTTAAATTTGGTATGTCAACCTTCTGTAAAGTTTCTCGACTTGGTCCGTTCGTTGATGAGTAGTGCAGATATATCGTCAAGGTAGGATATTATATAGTATGTTTGATTTTTAAAACAATTCTATCCTTTGAAATAATAATTTTCTGGAATTTTAAATTAAATTAGAATTAACCGTTGATGCGGCATCAATATACAATATTCATGGTAGAGCACAACATTAAAAAAGATATTCAATCTTGGTTAATTTCGCTACAAAATCGAATAGGGTCTCTGTCTTTTTATTTTGAGCTTTATTGCTATGAAAACGTGACGTTCACACAATAACCGACCGCATTTAGGTTCATTAAAATCCTGATTGTTTCCCTTCCATCGTATCTGAATTACATACTGCATATCATGAATTCTTTACGTGTTCAGCGTGTCGGGCAAAGCCGCAAACAAATCTACCTAAGGTTTATGTAGTCAATTGTTTTTAATTTCAAATAAACTGTCGAAAAGTCATCAATCATTTTATATCACGAATGTCGAGCGATGTCGAAAATTTATAGAAGGAATCAGGAAATCTTGCTAAATGGACGTGTTTATGGTTGGAAGGACCATTGTGTGCAATTGATCGTGATCAATCTGGCCCGCCTGTTCTCGCTCTTTGTCCGAAAGGGTTCCTATAGATCAAGGAATAAGCATTTGTTATGTCGTATAAGTCGTTAGACGACGTGAGTTTGCTCTCGAATTATATTCTCTTTAGTGTAAAAAAAAACCTTGAATTATTTTTTTGATAAGAGGTAATCCGAGAATGTATACCATTGAAATTAATCGAGCCGATATATCATATTACTAGTTATTTCCTTTTTTCACACGTCTCCCTACCCTGTGAATATTGTCGTATTTTTCATTTAAAAGGCTAAATAGGGAAACTTTTGATTCTCGGTTGTGTGAATTACAGCAGATTCTCTACACTTTTTCGTAGAAAAACGACTTTCTATTATATATTACTAATTTTATAGAGAATGGGAAGAAACTATCTGTATCATAAAATCAAGTTATGATTTTTAGTCACGAATATTCGACAAAACGCGTAAGAACTCCATTGACATTTTGCTGTAAATAATTGAGTCTTTATTTGGACAAACATAGAAAAATAATTACATTCACTAATTTCGTGGTCCGGTTGGACAGTTAATATGTTACAATTAATTAAAGTCTTTTAGTTGAGATAAAAAGTCAATGGTACGAGCGGGATTCGAACCCACGAACTTCGGCTAGATACGCCGCTGTTATACCACTAAATCTAAATCATTAAATTTAATTTCAAACCGAAATTAGTGAATTTAATGATTTAAAATGAAGTATACTTTTCTCAAGCTCTCCGTGGCCATTTCATTTGTCGTCGAGAATCCAATCTGATTACTCGACATTTTGAAAAATGGCAAAAAGGTGAGGAAACATGGGAAGTTGGTGTCCGAGTGGATCGAAGTCAGGATAGCTCAAGTGGCAGAGTAGCGCGTACCTCGCGGAAGATCGTAGGTTCGAATCCCTCTCGCGCCATTGACTTTTTATCTCAACTGAAAAGACCTTAATTAATTGTAATAGAAAAATAACTTGAATTTATACTTTCCTATTGTTTTTGTAGATCGGTGAATGAAAATGAAGCCTATTTTCGACAATTTGAATTCTCTGAAGGTGTTCAGCAAAGTTCCATTAGGGTTTTTAAAAAATTTTATAGGTTTGATTCAAATTTTCTGCAAGAACCTGTTCACACTAAATCACTAAGAGGCATTGATTATGAAAAAAATTATGAAAAACGTATGTAATTTATCCTCAGAGAGACAGAACAGTTGGTGATAGTTTCATAAGCAAACAATTTCGTCTTTTTTTCGGCCGTACAAAAAAAAAAAAAATTCTTGAACCTCTTGAGCACCATTGAACTCACTCTTCCTCTTAGGTGTTATGGTTTCTTAAGAGCCCTCTTTCCCTCTTGAAAAAAAATTATAAATGTGGCGTCCTGTCCATAAACCAAAAGGGGCAATAAAACTTCACGACGTTCTTATCTCTCCGAGAGATCATTGAACAGAAATTTTGATTTAACAAACAAAAACATCGGGTTAGTGGTTTTTAAACAGGACGGAACATCTGCTAGGTAGAGAATGCTTGGAAGCGGATTTTTTTGCTTTAATTTTACCCCTCTACACAATTAGAAACACGGAAGTCTTTCAACTTGTTATTAACTTTGTTAAAATCGGCTTAATATGTCGGCTGTCCCGGATGCTGTCGGACCCAGGGAATAAAAACGACAATTGAAAATGTTTACATGACGGGGATTATTATAATTTTTTCACCAATCCCAAAGAGTCCTAATTAGAAACATAATAATTCACCGATTGAACCAATTTGGGAATCATTTAAACTGAGAGGATGCAATATAATTTAACTTATGACTTTTAATGATGATCTCGCTTTAGTATCTGTGATGATACTACGTTCCTGTTTATTATTTAAACAAAATACACCAAATGAATATCATTGACCCCACAATCACATCCGTGTTTTTAATTTTCAGTGGTTTTTCTTTTTGTTGGATGTCTCTGGATGTCAAGCGGTTTAGGTGAATTTTCCCGTTTAGCCTTTCTATTGTATAATTTATATATAAGTATGGAAACATTTAATAAAACCGATTGATCCCGATTCTAAACTCTTAATTCCACGATGACCATTTGGACTTTCGCTCTGGACCTTCTGCAGCCATGCATGTGCTTCTTTGCAGAGGCGAATCAGGTGCTTTCATTTAACAAGAATACTGGGGTCCTGTATTGATATGTCACGAGGGATTGACCGCGTATATCTTTGTGCTAAATTTGATGCAGAGATGTAAATGTAAATTTTCTGGGTATGGTAAGGTTTTGTTTGACAGAATTATCGTTTGTGGAAAGTCTTGTTTTTGGCTACTTCAAGGGCATATTGGCTATTAAGGTCATTGTCAATAGTAATGTTGGATATATTGAAGGAGAGGATTTTAGATTGGAATGATTGGATACGTTGGCGGTTGGAATGTGTTGTTGTTCCCTAAAGTTCGTTGCCGCATGTCAAAATCTACCTCAGAATGATAATATAAATGAGTCGGTGTGTAGAGTCAATTTTGACCTTCCATCAGCCTTTTTAGAAGTACGAAGCATCTATTTAGTTCTTGCCTTTCGAATCGCGTGAATTCCGTGTAAGTTGTTATTTTGCCAATGTGTTATCCAAGATAGCATGACACAATTCGAGAGAGGAGGGTGAAAGTGCCACTCATTTTTGAATTTTTCTTGTTACCTTCCACAGCTTGAACCACTGCCGAAGGGGTGACATGGGTTTCTGGTTGAGATTATGGGAAGTATAAAGATAGTATCACAAACGCTGGGGTTGTCTGTGGTAAATGTACTAAGGTACGGCATAGTAATACACTTTACCTGCGTATAAAGTATCTGTCGGTTAGGTAGGATTTGAATGGGTAAAAGGAAGAACACCGTTATGTTTCAGTTAAGCGCCCATCGCCACATTTGATCTAACGCCTCTTCACTTCAAGGTACTGGAGCACTCCTTCGCTCAAGACCGGTAGCGAAATTGAATACAATGCGATTGTACTTCTGCATAATAGAAAGACAACTGGTACAACCGGCAACAGAAATTGACATCCTGCAGAACAACTTACTGTGAGTAGGAACTATCCTTTTGGAAGGTATTGAACACCACACTCACCCCATCATTTAACATTCCTGCAGGACTTTACTGAAATAGATTTTGCTATATCAGACAAAATTATGGATCCACCGACGAACCAATATCTAAAATATCCTTTCGTTTCCGTTACTAATTTTCATAATGACTTCAATATACCCTCCGTTAAGGAACTAATTTTAGCTCAACCTCAAAACCCTTCAGGCGTCCGAAATACCCTTCCTGGGGTAATATTTGGGGAATATATCCATGTAATATTGCAAAATAACGATGCCTAAAATTGAAAAACATCGAAGGAAAACATGACTGCATTGTGACAATTGGGGAAAAACGGCGATGTCGAAAAAATATTCAACTATCAAAGCTTGTAAACACGTTCGTGACACATGAACACGCACACCTAGTATTTAGGCTATTAGCAAATTTTAAAGATAGAATAGTCTGCATTTTTTTATATAATCGCATATAAAAAAAACATTTATTATGAATTTATATATGCAAAATGATACTATTTGATTTTTTGATTGAACCGGAACTTCTTCTATTGCCCAAGTGTTAAGAGTGGTGCACTAGTAAGACGTTTGATCTTCTGGCCATAATCAATGTCCGCACAACTCGCTGTTCGTTTTGTCCAGACAGGTTTCCAGTTCTAGAACTGGAAATATCCAAAATTTCAGCAACAAGTTGTACAGTTTAAAAAATGGCTTTGCGTATCCCTTTAAAACGTTGCTTTTCTAAGTAATTGACACAGGAGGTGCAATTTTATCCGTTTATCTGTGGAGAATTGTATTTTCACTTGTAAATACATAATGGCTACCAAACCAAAAGTAAAAGGGATAATAGACTTTGTTGGAAGAGTCTGTACTATGTACAACCGTTAAATTTTGAAAAACTTTCATTTTCCTTGACGAATGTTTTCGCCGGATTTCTAACGTCGTGACAAAAACTTGAACTTTCTTCATTTATAAATTTTTTGTACTGTTTGAGCATCACAGTTAAGCCAATATGGATAAATTATAATTATCTGAATTAACCAATTAGCTCTTTGTTATACCGGCTCTTTACATAAAACGGTAAAAACATACAGTGTCTCATGTCATCAATGTCTAACATGAACTTCAAATCAATCAGGTTAGTGAAGTTGTAGGATTGTTTGGCTTTTTCCTTCATCGTCCTGACCTGCCCGTCCACGTGTTGTCAGTACCGTTTCGAAATGATGTAGATGATTGACATCAAAAACAGCAGTTATGGTTCAACAAAGAGGCAAATAATAATGAAAATAAATGCATCAGGCAATTCAGAAAAATACAAACCGTTCAGTACTTTATTACAAATCTCCCAATAACGATTTTCGTTCCATATAAAAATACGGTTTCAGCAAAGAACATGTAATTCATTAATTTAAACATATTGTGTGTTAACGGCCAATCTTTACAATTGTGAAATTCAACATAAACTTTTATATTATAAAATGTATAGGCATTCGATATTTCGGTTGTGATTGATACTTCTAGGAGTTCTGCAATTGGATGAACATTTGTTGTTGTCGTGCCACCAAATTGCTGTATCTGATTTTCTGCTTGGCTGGTTAGACTTTTAGTAGCGCTTATTACGCTTTTAAGGAAGTTCAACATCACCTAGAAAAGCAGTGAAACATGAACAAATATTACTTGTTTACTGAATAATCTATGAGACGTACTAACAATTTTGAAAATCCTGTCATATGTCTAATATGTTTTGTTTTGTCGAAAATTGAGACATAATAAAAAGAACTGACGCTTTGGATTAATTATTTCAATTTATTTTGAACTAATATAAATTCCCGATAATTGCTCATTTTGGCGCTAAAAAATTAGTCCATGGATATTCAAAAAATCCAAATAAAGGCAATCTTTGAATATTATTAATTACGCATTTTTTATGGTTTTGATTAGTTTACATTTCTAATCTTGAAACAGCGCCTTTTTAAACGAGAGTAACTACCTTCTTTTTAATGTTATGTGTTCATTTTCAAAGCACTTCACTATCACATATTCCACCTTTCTAAAGAATCCAATTTCAGCAATACGTATTAGAAAGAACTCATTTACACTTTTGACGAATGACTTTGATTTATCCTCACGTCGTAAGACGGAAAACGGAATAGTTACCTTGGTATTCTGTTAATTATACAGTTCGTGCCATTTCTAAAACAAAAAAAAACGCTGTATCACTTTATTTTATTTTTGACAGAAATCAATTTTTTTACTTTAAGACAGGTTGCATTTATACTTTTTGAGTAATAACAGTAACTTACCTTGAAGTTGAATGTGTTAAAAAAATAATTATGTTGGTAATTTTCTGTTTATATTATCATGTTTCAATTTATTTTTAACAGAATCACATAGTTTCATTGCAATATTAATCTAATTCCCAGAACATTAGACAAATATTCCGACTTTTTGTGATAAATTATCGAATTACAACGTCGACGTTTTGTGATAAAATATCGAGCAAATATACCGACTTTTTGTGATAAAAAATAGAACTACAACATCCGCATTTTGTAACAAAATATCGAGCAAGTATACCGACATTT
>CM077105.1:11747544-11764892 GCA_039619505.1 Cimex hemipterus
AACAATACCCACTTTTTGTGATAAAAAGTCGAACTACGAACATCCGCGTTTTGTAATAAATATCGAGCAACAACACCGACGTTTTGTGATAAAATATTTAGCAGCAACACCAATATGTTGTGATTAAACATTGAACAACAACATAAATGTGAGGGAATCAAGTCATTGATATTACAAAATCATCCCAAAAATTGCGACGTTTTGTGGTAACTGGATATAGTTTTTATATTAACACTGTTTTTGCACAATATTTTATTACAAAACGTCAGTGTTATTGATACAATTGTTTCAATCAAAAAGTCGTTGGTGTTTGATTTTGTAATTGTAATTAGACTGTTTAAAATTAAGGTTCGACATTGTCTTCTGTACAAAGGCACGCGAGCATTTTCATTTTAAGGAACACGATACACTTCATCCAAAGTCGGACGATTCATATGCAAATACCCTTCGACTTTCCATCGGTTCGAAATCATTGTGATTTCGGGCGGCTGAACTCTCGGCGATAAGGACAATTGAAATATTCATGATAGTTCCGGTCTTTTGTTGCCGATTTCTTTCCTCGGCTTTCGCGAATTCCCCTCACGTACAAGGGGACGGACATATTTGCAACTTGTTATGTCGAAACTGTAACCGCAAGAAAATACTATACTTTCTACCTGTTGGCAGAAGGCATTGGTTACAAATGATGGATGACCATTTCTGAACTTGAGAGAAACATCTGCCTCCGAAAAGCCCGGGATATTTGGTAAAAATTTACCAATTTACTGCACAGCCAAATATGAAATTTACATACAATAAATGCACGAATTATACTATACAAACTTATTAAAAAAGTAACGATCAGTGCCTGCAAAATATAAATGCATAAACTAAAGATTCCCCATTTTAAGAAAATCTAAAATCCGGAACTATATTAATATTACTTTGAATCAGGTGTTTTGAGATCAAAGTGGCAGAAAATGTCGCAGAGGTTCAACCATATCTTAAGGGTGGCCGTGCTCGTTAATACCGTTTCTGATGTAGGGATTATAAGCCCGCTGAAACTGATGCATCTGCTCATTTCGTCCAGTCTTGGTGCTAGACGCCTTCAAGCTGAATATAATTGTCCGACGAGGATCACTTTGAAGCTAGTCGTGGGTTAGGTAAAATCCTAAGTATTTTCTCCTGGTGAAAGTACACCCTAACACCAAGGAGCTTACTTGAATTACAAGAAGCTGACCTTACATTAAATGAAACAGAAAACGCCTAATTACTAAGAACGAAAGGGACATTAGTAATACTTACAACAACTGAAGGCGAATACTTTTAAGACAATTAATAACATATTTACATAGACCTTGCTCTAATAACAAAGGTATGCTATTCAGAGGCCACTTCTTGAGCACACCTTTTAGTGAGCTCAGAGGACACTCGATTATAATTTGCTTCCATGTCTGACGCACCTTGTCACAGCTGCAGTTGGGATCGGTCAGGATTTGTAAATAAGCTTTATTCTTTCTGTATCCGCGAAGGGCTTAAGTTATATAAGTGTTTATCCTTGCTAGAGAGCAGGCTGTTTGGCTGATGATACTCGAGAAGAACTTTTTTGCGTGGTTCCCTTTAGACGTTCCAACCCAGATGGCCTCCCACGTTCGTAGGATAACTTCAGCCCGAATGTAAGAACGGGGTACCTTGCAGAATGTCTCCTCAAGGTAAAGTAGGTTAAAGGGTCTCAGGTCATCACTGCCTCGGACAGATAGTGGTTGACCATTCCAAGTCTATTTGAACTTTTTTGTACAGAATTATAATATCACTTCACTTAATATTATAAATTTATTACATATCGAAATGTAAACCTTTAAAATTACAAAAAAGAAACAGTAAATTTAGAAGTCAAATTGTTATTCACATAGGTTTCACCCTAGCTAAGGCAGACATCCCCATCAACACAGATTTATCCGTCGACCGTGTAGCCCATTACAAAAAATTAGTTGTTCCGTGTCCTGGGAACTCTGTAAAAAGATGTACTGTTAAGTTTTAATACAAAATAACAGAAAAACGAGCTCAAACGCTTACTTGTTTATTATTCAGATATCGTGAGAAGCGGTCTGGTGCGATGTAGGTTTCAGAAAACCATTGTCTTTATCGTGCCACGGTTCAATCTTTATTGAGATCATCTTAAGGGCTCAAAGAGTTTGTCTTCTGTGTACTTGTGCCATTCTTGCGTTTCGTGTTGAGAGTGCTGAATAATTATCGATTAACGGTCATTAATCTCTACACATTTCTTGTTTATGTTGGCTGTCCTTTAGTCGGGGTTTCTGTTTGGTCTGATATTTTGGTAAAAAAAATAATAATTTGAAATATAATATACAATTTTTTAAGGTTAAACTAACATATAACAAAATGCTGCCTTTTCCGTTGTCTTTCGGGCGCAATCATCTACTTAACCTAACAATTCATAAACTGCCCTAATCTACCATAACCCTTACTAACTAAACCTGACCTATTTCTAACAAAACGTTATCTAGCCTTACCTGGCGTAATCTAACCCTACCCATGCGCACCCATTTAGTTACGTTGAACTAACCTCGTAACTAACACCAGGAAAATACAAAACGCAACAACGCACATATAATAACTGATAATGGATATAACCGCCACCGAGACCCATCAATGAACACGAAGACCACGCCCCCTAACACAACGCCTCCAGCGACAAGCGGAGGCAATACTATATAAACCTTACTCAGACAAAACAGACAGTTTTTCACTGAAGATGGCGTAATGCCGAAACGCGTCTCAAAAAAGAAAAAAACGGTTCAACATGAATTTTATAGAGTTGTATATATAATGTATATAATGTACAATCAAATAATATTTTTTGAACTATGAAATTATTTATTAAACGGTAAAAGTAAATTTTAGAAACAAAAATATTACATACACGTTAAATATTTATGGTAGATTCAAAAAAGATTTTAATAAATAAAATAAAACCTTATTTCTTTTTAGTTTTTCGGCATTAGACAATTAGAGATATCTATGAAGGATTAAAGAATTACAATGAATCTTTAACTAGATTTGAAAGATATACGGATAAATAGGATGGTAAAAATAAATAAAAAAATACTAGAAATAATTTTAGTGTGAGAATTATTTAGAAAAAATGGTTAGATGGATGAATCAAGTCGGAGAAAGTTGTACCAATATTTTGTGTTATTTTAACTCGGAAATTGGAATCCTTGAAAATATTGGTATTCTTTTGTAAAATAAAATATAAACTTAGGAATGAATAATGTTGTAATTTTTAAATGATATGTCCTTTTCTGATGCGTGTAACACAGAAACTGCGCCTATTCGTGTATAAAATATTAAATGTACGGTCGAAAGCGTTAATTGTCGGTTTTCAAAGGATTTTTTTTTTTGAAACGTATGCTCCGATGTAAAATGCAAACAACCTTACGTGATAGCATTTACGTCCGCGATGAAATGGCAAGGACGTCTTCTCCGACCGGCGGAACGTTTTTCGCCACTTTCACATATTTACACAACTGACCGGGATGCATTTACGTGGGAGTTGATAACAATGCAACTTTTTTTTTTATGCAGTACGTACATGTTTGAAGGCATTTGGTAAATTTCAAATAAAGCCGAGTCAAGGCAAACGGCAAACTTTGGTCAGTTTAAGCAAGCATGTGTCAAAAATATAGGTATACAAAACACCGTGTAGAAAAATGAAGATTCCCATCGCCTTTGTACACCGGGCAAGATCTGTTTCGCCCTGCTTCCCTTACAAATTGCTCTTAAGAAACACTATCTGAGATCTGCGAAACTTTTCCCCAGGTTGAGTTTAAAAATTGTTCTTGCGTTATTCTATACTGACCTAATATTAATATTGCTAATTACGTAAGTCTTTTTGTACAAGAATAATGTTCTTGTTTAAACGGTCTGTATGAATTTCTGATATAATTGTTTAGTTTCTTTGTTCAACACTCCTTCTTTTTAACATGTACCAAACTCGATGTTTTCTTCAAATCAGAAGAAACATTGTTTTTTAGACAGGGTATAATGGAATTTAAAATCAGTAGAGAGAATTATTTAGATATCGTGAGATGCTGTCTGTGTGATGTACGTTTCACCTTTTCTTTATCGTGCCAACGTTTCGATCTTTATTGAGATCATCTTCAGGGCTCCAAGTGTTTGTCTTCTGTGTACTTGTCACATCCTTGCGTGTCGTGTTGAGAGTGCCCTCCCTCGCAAGAGTAGAGAGAGAGATGAACAATTATTACTATTTTAAGTCCTCTAAACGGAAGTATAGTATACTGCATGAAGATGAATCAATTCGAAAGAAAGCTCGTATAGAATTGGGTTGCTTGGTAAATAACGATATTTTGAATTTTTAGCTGTTCTAGATGGCTTTAATTTAGCTAAGGAACTCCCGTATTAATCTCGTCAGTGATTGTTGTGATTTTTTTGAGAGATTGCTGTAAGGTGCTGAGAGGTTGGCCGCGATGAATTGGCAGGTGATAAGTAAGAAATTGTTTGGATCAACTGAAAACTGGTAGAGGATAGAGAAGACCATAGGTAGGTAAGGAGAAAAATGGTAGACAGTAGAAAAGGTCTGTAATCCTTTTTAAAAAGATGGTTCCTACTCACAGTAAGTTGTTTCGCAACGATCCGGATTTCGAGTCAGTTAGCTCATCATCAAGTTGAATGATTTCTACAAACACCTGATGATGATCTAAGGGCTCGAAATCCGGACGTTGCGAAACAACTTAGTGTGAGTAGGAACCATTTTTTAAAAAAGATTGAACACACTCCTTAATTTTTAATTTCTATTAAGGTCTATGATTGTGATGATGACTTTTATCAGGAGTATTTGTGCTGAATTGTGCGTGGATGTAGATAAGGCCCTAATCCTCATCGATATAGTTTTTTAGCTTTTTTAGCCAAAGCTTAGAATGAATTAGAATCTAGTAAAATATGGTCATGAAAAAACGGTGCCTACATCGCAGTTCATGGCTGAATAACATTGTGTCTTTCTGGAAATCGTAAAAACACTCCTATTGGGATGTCTCTATTAGAAAATTATATTGAATTCACTAATTTTCGTGGTCCGCTTGACCAATTGATATTATTCAATTAATAGTTTTTAGTTGAGATAAAAAAGTCAGTATCACGGGCGGGATTCGAACCACGACCTTCAGCTTGATACGCCGCTACTCTACCACTTGAGGAGGTTGAAGGGAAAATGGCAAAAAGGAGGGAAAATTCAAAAGGTGGGGTGGAGATGGGAAGTTAGTGCCTGAATGGATGACTGAAGTCACGAAAGCTCAAGTGGTAGAGTAGCGGTGGATCAAGCCGAAGGCCGTGGGTTCGAACCTCAACTAAAAACCTTAATTAATTATATTGAATTTTAACTGGAATTAGTAATTATTTTCAAAAATCGTTCGATATAGGAGGTTTTAAAAATAAAATTGATCAACCAGTAATACAGCAATACTGAGGAAATATAAGCAGTCAGCTTTCTACGTGAATGCTATACTTCTTGTTATTTATCTATGGATGTATAAAAGAAAGCATTCCTTTTTTGTTTAGATTTTTGAAGAACGCTATTTTAACATACTACGGCTTTAATTATTATAATCTAGTAACTGTAAAACAGGATTGGAAAAATGTTTGATCTTTCATGAAAAGGAACAACAATTGGGCATCTTTCCGTTGAAAAAGAGGACCACAATAGCCGCCCGGACAGGGCAATGTTCGTAAAATTTCCGGTCGACAATCGGCACCACCGTCAAAGCAATTCATTCTATGTCAACTCCATCTGAAAAAAGTATTAAAAAAAGAAATCAAACTAAGGATAATTAAGAGATTTTGACTGAGGATGTCAACACAACAAGGACGATCATAATCAATGTTGACATCTTCACGCGGACACAGCTCGTTCACAATTAATAAATCAGATCCGCCTACTCACAACCGATTGTAACAATTTGTTTTCACGGCGTCATCATTAGACGAAAACTAATTTATTCCTAATCTATAAATGATTGTTTTTGCGCACACCTATCCGGATGGTTAATCGAGGCTGCTGGTGGAGGTCGCAATGCCTTAAAAAGCATGTGACGTTTTTGTTTTCTAAACATATATCTTCCGACCTGTAATCTTCTCTTTATTCCAGGGACAAAAGGAAAAGTTACTGGGAATAGTTTCCCCGATTCTATACTGTCCCTAAATTAGTCGACTCACTTATCTTCCAAATGGGTGATTAACCCCCAATGGGAACATAAACATAATTATGTTTTTTCCCGCTCATTCACTAACTATTTCAATTCATTCATACCATACATACAAAGATTAAGCAATTGAAACAATTAATGCGGTCAACAGACCACGAAAGATAATGGATCCAATAAGTAAAAGTATAGCTTCAGTAACAGCTCCCCATGGCCACTTCATATGCCGCTGCGAATCGCATCCTGGTTACGAGACATTTGAAAAAAAAAGCAAAAAGGAAAATTGGAAAGGTTGTATGTTGAGATGGGAGGTTGGTGTCCGAGTGGATCGAAATCGAGATAGCTCAATTGGCTAGAACAGCGGCGAATTGAGCCGAAAGTCGTGGGTTCGAATCCCGCTCGTGACACTAATTTTCATTTAACCAAAAAACTTACAGAAAAAGCTTAATTAATTGGAGAAGTAATTCAGCCAATAGACCACTAAATACAATGGATTTAATAATTAAAAATAAGTATAGCTCCACTAACAGCTCCCCGAGGCCACGTCCTATGTCGCCGAAAATCTAAACCAGATTATACAACATTTGAAAAAAAGGGCAAAAAGGAGGGAAAATTATAAAGGTTGTAGGTTGAGATGGGAAGTTGGTGTCCTAGTAGATATAAGTCGAGATAGCACAAGTGGCTAGAGCAGCGGCGAATTGAACCGAAAGTCGTGGGTTCGAATCCCGCTCGTGACACTAACTTTTTCATTTCAACCAAAAAACGTACAGAAAAAGACTAATTGATTGGAGATGTAATTTGGTCAATAGACCATTAAATATAATGGATTTAATAATTATGTGAATTTGATGTGTTTTGAGATATAACGCAATCGTTGGTACATTTTAGTACATACGCTACTGTAAAAACAGCATAAAAAGAGTAACTAATTTATGTAATATTGATGAGGTATGTTTTTAAACTTTCAGTAAAGTAAAGGAAATCGTAAAGTTGCATGTGTAGAGCATTGGGAAATTAAACAATAACCACACTCATTCGGTTTCTTTGATTACTCGAGAGGCATTTTGAAACGTCCCGCACCGTAAGGTCTGTTATAGTGACAGTCATGCCGGCGCTAATGTTTGCACTCAATCAACCCCGACACTTTGACATGGAATAAGTGTTTTCCGCAGTCCGCAGTTTAAAAGGAGGAGGTGTTTGATATTAGAGGAGTGAGGCGGCCGTTTGAATAGCCCGAGGGAAGAGTGGGATATGTCCCGGGAAGGGGAAGGACATGGGCGGTCAGCGACCCCTCATAACGGCCATCCCAACCATAACACTTTCAACCTTCCGAAGAGGAAGAATCAAAATAAAAATGGATCGCGGGCTTTTAAACCGGCAAACGATCCGTGGGTCTCGAAAAACGTTTTATTTGAGGAAGGTTACGGTTGCGGGTCATATCTGATTCCTTTTTTTGAAACCGTTGCTTACTTTCGCGATGTCTGCGTTCTTCTTACGTCCTTTTAGCCTGAGATTCCAACCTACTTCCCATTGACCTGAACTTTAGAAATGACGGCCTTATTTGAATTTAAATGCTGAAAAATCTGTCATATTAAATACTGAAGCTTTTACGTTTTGTCGTGCTACCTACGTAATTTTTAGGTAGACTTGCAATAATTCTAAATCTTTTATATATTATATATTTATTCCATATCTAACATTTCAAAGGAAAACGCCTTGCATAAAATAACGTAGATCCTATGAGTAATATTAAGTTTTAGGAATGTTCAATTAAAGAAAAGATCATCCAACAACACGCATATCTTTATATTTTCATTTATTACGTTTATTTAATTATTTTTTGAGCCGGGTTCTACCAAATGTGGAGTCATATCGGCTATCCAGTCACAGAAATAATAACGTCCTGGGAACTCGATAATCCGCCTGCGACTCTCCTCAATCATACCCGTACAATAATCGCAAATACACACAGTATATAAAATTTATATATGTGAGGAAACATGGGACTCAACATTTGTCCTGCCCACCCAGTACAATCTTTATGCTAGGGCTCACGCCTACTCGCTCCCAGTAAGGTGCCAAGACATTGAAGAAACACTGAACACCTGAACATCTTTATTTCTAAAATTCCATTGGTATCCCTTTCCTTTACAAAAGTTATGACAACAATGTAATACTCTTTGAGGGGATTATCCCTGCGGGGACTGGACAGATACCGGGGACAAAATGGATAAAAAAACACCCCGAGATGAACCTTGGTTTGGAACGCATCTTGCAACATCGAACACCGTCTGCAAAACGACGAGCGGGCCCTTTACATTGTGAACATCTTTTTAAGTCCAATTTGCAAGGTGAGTATCGCCTTGGTCCCTGTATCAACTCAGACGTCCTGTCCAGCCAAAGACTACAGCCTTCACTACCTCGTAGTACACCATAAGTTTTTCTTTTTATTATTATTTTTCGACATTATTATCATTACTTTGCTCTGCCAATACATTGTTATGGTTAGGTAAAAACGTCAATGGCACGAGCGGGATTCGAACCCACGATCTCGGCTTGTTACACCGCTGCTCTACCACTTGATCTATCGTGACCTCGGTCCACCCATCTCAACCGCACCTTTTGAATTTTCCCTTCTTTTTGTCATTTTTCAAATGTCCTTTAGTCGGATTGGATTCTCGACGAAAAATGAAATGGAAATCTATCAGGCTCACATTAGGCAAGATTTAAAATATATTGTATATTTCATGGTGAATTATGATGAATGTCCACCAAACTAATGGAAAAGATTCAGCAAAATTTATTAAATTCACTAGTTTTTTTGGTCCGCTTGACCCATTAATATCCTTCAATTAATTAAGGTCATGGGTTCGAATCCCGCTAGGGACACGGACTTTTTTATGTATACTAAAACCCTTAATTATTTGAAATTCAGCAAAACGTTCTGCTATTACTATATCTCAAAAAATTTTCTTCTTTTTAGCACCAGACGCCATAAAACGGTTTTTTTAATATCGTATTTATATAAAAGTCTGAGAAAAATAATATCACGAAGTTGAAAAAATACGATAATGCATGATTGCAATATATTGTCTTTAAGTCTGCCAGTAGAGTAGAGAGATGTGTAGATCGCAAATAACGCAAAGACTCTGAACGTGGTTAAAGACACATCTATCAGAAAAACCCAGCACAAATAAGTAGAAGTATTCCAGATTGATTTTTCTATTTTTTTTATTAAGATCAAAATTAATAAAAAATAATTTAATAACAAAGCATTTTTCCAAATATTACGCAAAATCTTTAGCGATTTTGTATATTGTAGTACTAGCTCATGGCCAATATCTGATTTCAAAACAAGCCGGCCAAAAAAATGGCATTCTATGGCATACTTCTGGCTGATTCCAAGTGGTTTTCGAGGCGCAGCAACCGAGACCCGCAAATAACGACCTCAGCCGATTGAAAACACAATTTTCAGGATCATTAAACATTGCTCATTGTAATATTGGTAACATAACACTACACAACGACCTAATTTTACCCTTTCGTCATTCCTCTGTGAGCGTTTTAATCTATGATTTCTTTACGAGATGTTTTAATTTCTAACACTGAAATGGCGTGGTAAGATCGACAAAATTTCACGTATTTACAGTATCTTAATTATGGGATATAGTAAAATAATATTGAAGGAATGGAACAAAAAGTGTGCGTACTTGTTGGACGCTTTTTAAATCAAATTTAAAAGCATACATGTTTAAAAGCTTCAAAAAACAAAAAACAATACACTATCTAACAGAAAACTTATGAACACGGAATAGAAAATTAAATAACAAAACGAACATAACAGAAAGTTTTGAACAGCACTGCATTTAATAACAAAACATCCAAGAAAACATACCATTAAACTGCTAAATAGGAAAAAATAAAAAACAAACTATCGACTGTATGCCAGAAAACTTGTCAAAATGGTTTTACAGAATTAATTAAGTAAAAATCACTCAATAATAGAATACAACACAACAAGAAGACTTACACAATGACTCAATAAATATTAGAAACCTAATTAAATCGATTCATACATTGCTACATTATGTGAAAAAAATAACTTATTAAATTAGTAAAACCTGTAAAAAATGTGAATTAACAAAAAACAATAAATATCACAAAATGAAAAACATAACAATAATTTAATTACAAGAAAATGAATAAATGGCAGAGACACAAAATAATTTTAAGAAGTAAAAACCATTCATTCATGCACAGCGATATGACATGAAAAACAACAGAACATTAACGAAAACAGTTAGAAATCTAAATACAAAACGTTCCTTTACAATAAACAACACGACAAACGTAAAACATACTAATTACCAAACACTCAATAAACGACTTAAAAAGAACCACAAATAATAAACATGTCGTCAAATACGAAAAGAAAAACGTAACAAACGCTGATTATTTAAAATAGTCAATAAATGGTAGAGACCCAACAAAAATAGTAAAACAGCATTACCGGAAAAAGGAGCATAAAAAGTACCGTACATAATCTGAATAAAAAAACGTCAAAACACAATAAATAACATTAAACTGACAAACGAAACAAAACACAAATTTACGTAATAAATGTGGAGAGATTCGTGACCGTTAATCGATAATTACTCAGATATTGTGAGATGCGGCCGGTCTGGTGTGATGTAGGTTTTAGAAAAATATTTTCTTTATCGAGCTCACGTTACGATCTTTATTGAGATCATCTTCAGGGCCTGGGATTCACAAACATTGTTTACATTTAACAAATACATTATTAAATTCACTTTTCCGCATCCTAAATGTATTTGTTAAATGTAAACAATGTTTGTGAATCCCAGGCCCTGAAGATGATCTCAATAAAGATCGAAACGTTCACACGATAAAGAAAATATTTTTCTGAAGCCTACATCACACCAGCCCGCATCTCACGATATCTGAATAAAATGAGATAATAAATAAAACACTCCTAAAACACTATAAATAGCACAATAAAAAAAAATTAATGAATGCATATTTATTTATGCGTAAGTGTGCACATTTTTCACATCAAGTGGTATTCATACACGCTCTCTATAACGACCCAAAGAATGGCATTTAATTACGCGGGACACATCAAGTAACCTTTCTCTACGCTGAGTTTGTCGCAAAAGTAAACTTCCTTGTGTCAAAATCGCATCGATTATTGTTCGGGCGGGCAATATTTCATTCTTAAATATTTTTTCTTATTTACGTACCATTTACTAAAACTCGTCATTCTTCTTCATACTTCGCAACTATGTAAATAACCTAATGAATTTTCTATAGGCTACTCAGTTTTCCGCCATCAGCCCTCTCACGTTGCACACTCACACTAATAAATACATTCAATCTCAATATTAAAATAAATACAACCATCAGGTACTGTACACAGTTCAGTTTGCCACAAAATTGTACTCACTGCCCTACTCAAGAGCAATTTTCACATCGGTTGGCATTTCTACATGCACAAGAGTACGATTCCTTAGTTGTATATAGTAATTAAATTATTACTGAAGAGTTTGAGTAACCTGGGCGGATTCCGGCCCAATAGTATGGGTCCTCGCATGGCCTATTCTTGTTCGGATGAGTAACATTCCCGTTCTAACTAGGTCCACCTTTGAGAGCTTCTCTATCAATTCTACCTAAAATAGTATAAGGCTGTTAAAATCAAAACTTAATATTACAAAAATATCACAATAGAAAAAACATGCACACACTAAGAATAATATTTAAAAAAAAGTACGTGTGTGTGTGTGTGTGTGTGTGGATTGAATACTTTAAAATTTAGATTTAAAGTAGCAATAAATACTTAATTCACAATGAATTTGGATGGACTCACAGTTTTGTCGTCGATCTATAAATCATAAATACCATACTGGAAATCTTCCAATTTACGAAATATAACTTGCGGTTACTATTCTGGGCTGGTTGAAATGTTGAAATAACTTCTTAAACAAAACGCCCGTACATTCGTTCGAATGCACCCCATTTACAAACAGCCTGAAATAAATGGGCCCGAGAATGCAAAACAGGAGATCGCCGTTGATAAACAGGCACACATCTATACAGTTCACACCTACGGGTTCAAACCGGAAATATCTCTTTTCAAGATCAATTCCGTTGGCCGATGAATAAAGTCTCTGAAATTCTGAAAACCAATACCCTGGTTTTATGGCCGGTATAAACAATTTTTACTTCAAGTAGCTCTTAGAATAAATAGTATAATTTAAGTATATAAATCCAGTATCTATTTCTTTCTCACACTCGTATAGAAGCACATATAAAACGGCTTACCAACACTCGCAAGGCATAATAAAATACAAATTGTTTGGGATTATAATAAATCTTAGCGGTTATTTTTTGGTCTGTTTTCCCCATTGGAACGTTTGATGCATATCCATGCTAGCCCAGTGAACTCAGTTTTGGGGAAAATTAGAATAACTTTTATATTTGTATTTTCACGTTTTTCGTCTATTTAGGACTATAAGACTATCAAATGAAATAACAAAAATCTTAAACTTTTTTTTTTAAATAAAAGAATCCGAGTTCTGGAATATTTTTTGTCAAAAGTATCGAAGCAATTTATTATCCCTTCGGAAGAAGCGAGTAAACTATAAGTTTATAAGTGATTTTCCTAGGCTTTTTAATTTTTTCCTCTTAACATTTCTTTCCACATGAGCTCTTTTTTAATTTTTTACTGATTTCAGAAAAATAAAACCCAAATGAATTATTTATTTTATATTTTTTGAGAATCCTCTAGCTTTATATGAAATTTCCGTCTTCTCGTAAATATCCCCGACTATCTTTTTACCGAGGTTTTGTCCCTGGTCTTTTGAAAATGGTTTGCTTTCTATCTTACTCCTTACTCGTTCCAATTCCAATTTTTTGACATATTCAGAACATAATTTTCACGGTTCCATTCTGAAGAAATCGAAGACAAGAAGAATATTGCTGTCTGTGGATGTAGCCATTGTATGCAAACGAAGAAAAAAAAAAAAAAATATATATATATATATATATATATATATATATATTATCTAGTAATCAAGTGATGTTCCAACATAATTATCGATTGTTACTTATTGACTGAACCGTGCCAGAGGGCCCATGATTTCTGTACGACACGAATTAACAAGTTTTCTGGTTTTTCTTGTAATCAATAATAATGTTTTCACGAAAAATCTATAAAATTTTTAAAACAATTTATGTATTATACTTTTGATAGGTCCTAGGTATGATGATGATATTTCAGGGTGTTGTATACTGCGCCCTTTAAGAGCTATTGTATCCCCCGTTCTCTGCCTAGAGCACATCGGTGAGTCCTATTTCATCAAGGAACTTGATTAATAGGCCCGGTTTTATTGGTTGAAGTTCTTCTATGGTCACATTGTACATCCCAAAACACTTCCTCCTGCGGGTTAATGTTGCTCCGCAGTTTGTTAGCAGATGTGTTGGTGTTTCCTATGCTTCTTTGCAGAATCTGCATGTGCCATCCTGGATTATTCCAATTTTCTTTAGATGTCCATTTAATCTACAGTGTCCTGTTAGGAATCCTGTTAGGATTTGCAGTTTATTCCTGCCTCCTTTGACACATTCTGTAATTTCTTTCTTCCCAAAATTGGTTAGAAGATTCTTGGATTGTCTGTGTCCAATAAGCGAACTCCAATGTTCCCTTATTTTCTTTTTGTCCTTCTGTCTGAGATGTTCATTGATAGTGTGGATTCCTATGCCACAGAAGGGGGAACACCAAGAATCTCGGTCATTTCAAACACTACGTTCTATAATGCATTGAGCTGATTGGTTGAAGCGCCGAACACGAATTGAAAGAACCATGGCAGTCTCTCTTAGATTTTTCCTTAGGTCGGAAGATTCTTGAATTGAAGAATTTTTTTTTAACGGCAGTGAGCCTTTGTTTTATTCTAGTTTTTTTTTTTATATTAATGAATGCGTTTGGTGATTTATTTCTCAGTTAAAAATAATGTGCTGAAGCACGGCAGAGCCGCTAATCTTTTGTTGTTGTTCATTTTTATATACAATTGTAATCGAATCATTTATTTTTTAAATTCCTTGTCACTACTCTTCGGACGGGTGATCGATCCACAAAATTTAGGTTGTTGAGACCCAATAAATCACAACCTAAATTTTGACAAAGAGATACCATTTCCACTCAAGTCAAATACCTGGGACTATATCTCGACTGCTGTAGAATCCCCACACTAGACTTAACAGCAACTTAATACAAGAAATGGACAACTGCTAAGACTTTTAAGGCAGAAATCGACTTTGAAAATTAAGACAAAACTAACACCGTACAAGACTACACTAAACCAATATGGACATACGCAGTAGAACTGTGAGGCACTGCTAAGCCTTCCAATATCCAGCCATCCTTCCAATCGAATGTCCTTAGACAAATTGTCAAAGCACCTCATTGTGTCACTAACCTCACTATCAACAAAGACTACAACATTCCTTTTGTCAACGAACGAATCCGGTCCAGATTTCAAACCTTCCATACCAACCTTTCGAGCCATCCTAACCGTACTGCTCGAGCCCTATCCACTCATTCCCATCATGACAACCCGCCTCGTCCAACGATGGCCTCGGGACCTCCTTGGCACCTAGTCATACACACTGAGTGCCAGCAATGGCTGTCTCCCAAAAGCATGTGTTGTACCGGTGTAGAACTAGAATAAGTGCTGTGTGATATATCATTCATGTGTACATAATGTGTAGCATCCAATCTACTAATTAATTTGAAAACTATTTTGTTTTGTTTTTTAATAGTTTTGGGTATATAGTTGGTGTGTTAAGACTTTCCTGACTGGGGTGTCCGTCGCTCGGATTCCCCTCCTGAAAACGTATTTCCTTATATGAAGCTGTTTTCCCAGGGGTTTTCTACAGTTTCCCGCAAGTGACCATGGGATTTCAGGTTATAAATATAAGCAAACTGGGGCTGTTAATATTATCAATGTCACAAAATGTGAAAACAAATTTTTTAGGTCAACTAAGTCTCGATCTCGGCATATCTTGATTCTTCTATATTGGTCAGTATTTACCATGAATATTTTAATATCAATTGCCACTGGATTGGAGTAAAATTCAATCTTTGTCTTTATGTTCAAATAGTTTAAGTTCTGACTACAATGTGTGAACCAATATTTATAATTGCCATTGAATTTTACAAGACTTTTATTGCTAATAAAATTTATTTTAGGAATTTTTTGTTTATTGTATAACTGCGTTAGATGCTTCATAATTTTTTTGTATAAATTGACGTGTGGTGGACTTAGAAAGTCTGTTGAGAATGTGTTGTAAGAACGGGTCGTTTTAGCTCCCCGCGTTTACCGCTAACATAATCACACCTTTTATAATATGCTCTACTTCTCTTTGACAATTCTTTTCTTTGGCTCAATTGAGAAGATTCTACCCACCTCTCCAGCGGCCATCTCACTTGACAGCTGAAAATACTTTCCCGGCCGGATGGAAAAACAATTTCCTTAAGTGTTTTCAGCATTGTACTTTTTTCCATCCCGTTAGGTGGACTTATCATGAGTGTTTAAAAAAAACTCTTTTTAACTGATTTAAAAAAAATGTAAATCACACACACAATACCGTTTTGTAGTTGCAAGATAATCTGCTCAGTATTAACGCTGTTTAATTGTATTTGTCACGTAAAAAATTTCATTTCAAGATTAAGTTTTTTAAATGATATAAATTTGTGCAAAATGTATACTGGCCAATTTCACTGGAATCAGATTTCTTATAACAATGGAAATATCAGATCAAACCATTTCCAGAGTTAATTTTCTGTTAATATCATGAACCATATTCTAATGGCAAAATAAATAATTTTATCGTTAATCGATAAAATCGATAATTATTAAGATAATTGTGAGATGCAGTCTGAGTGATTTAGGTTTCAGAAAAAAGATTTTCTTTATCGTGCCAACGTTTCGATCTTTTATTGAGATAATCTTCAGGGCTTGGGATTTATAAAAATTGTTTACATTTAAAAAATACATATAGCATGTGGAAAAGTGAATTAATACAATGCAAAATGTATTTTATATTCAATACAAAGCATTTCTACGCACTCAAAGTGTTTGTCTTCTGTGTAATTGTGCCATTCTTGCGTGTCGTGTCCAGAGGCCCAGTGAGATTTTGCTGTTTTATGTTGAGGTATGTTGGATTTTGAATGGGGTGGGGAAGGAAGTCGGTATAGAAAAGTCAATTTTGTATAAGGCGTCGGCTTCTTTGAAGCGAAAAGAGCCGACAAAGGGAAACAACTTGTCCGAAATGTTTCGACCGGATTATCCTTTCAGGATTATATAGAAAGGGATAAACAGGGAAAGGAAAACTAGATTGTTGGACAATTAGACTATGCGAAAAGTATTTGATGTATATTATTTATATTGAATTTGATTAACGATATTGGCGTAGCTACGACTGAGTTTACATGTCTCTGTTCTGTAATTGATGCTGTTTTTATCCCTGTAGATGTAAACCATTTTTTAAATGTAAATAATGTTTGTAAATTCCAGGCCCTGAAGATGATCTCAATAAAAGATCGAAACGTTGGGACGATAAAGAAAATTTTTTCTGAAACCTACATCACACCGCATCTCACGATATCTGAATAATCAATTTGACTGTTTTTTTAACGTGTCTATAATTTTGTTATTGGGTTGTACATATATTCATATATACATAAATAAACGGATACACATAAAGAAGGATGGTTGGGTGATTGATTGTAAGAATAAATTATGAAAGAATAGATAGTACAAAGATAAGTGGGTATGTAGGCAAATGTATAGATAAATGAATAAATATATTTGGTCGATGAGTAGATAGATGGATGGATAGTTGGGAGGAAAGATGGATTGGTAGGTAGAGGGTCAAATATATATATACAGATGGATGAATGTATGGGTTTTCTGATAGTTACATCACACCAGACCTCATCTCACGATATCTGAATAATTATCTGTTAACGGCCACTAATCTGTCTACACACACACACACACACACACACACACACACACACACACACACACACACACACACACACACACACACACA
>CM077105.1:11764902-11812995 GCA_039619505.1 Cimex hemipterus
ACACACACACACACACACACACACACACACACACACACACACACACAGATATAGACCATCTGTCAGTAAGAACTATTTTTTTAAATATTGAACGAAACACACACTTCCATATAGATTAGTTAGATGGGTAGATAGATGTTTGAATGATAGATAAATGGATAGATGGAATAATCTATTTGTATGTAGATTATCTATTGGTATAGATGTGAAGATAGGTTGAGGAATGGGTGTACGGATCGATTAGCTAAGTGGAAACAACGTTGGCGATATGCTAACTATTAACAAATTTATCGTAATCTAATCTGGCAGATTTTTAATCTGAGAAACAGAAAAGCCATAAGGATTGTTAAGTAGGTTCATAGATGTACAATATATCCTTATCTTGTGCAACCCTTCACATTCTTCCCTTATCTCATCTGCCCGTGTTCGGTAACACGAAACCCTTCTTTCGTTACATCCCTCGAGCCTTGCCAATATTAATATTTTTAATCTAATTCATTCCGGACTTTCGTCGTATTAAAACAGGAGATTCCCTAATTGCAATTGGTTACTCTAGTTTTGTATTCTGACGTGTAATAAATAGTGTTTTTTTTTTTTTGACTTCATTTATTTGTATCTACAACTGTACATGCATGATATACAACCAGCAGATTGGATTTCAGACTGTGTGTTTGGCATTATGGGCGTTATAGAGAAAGCTACCCACTGGCAGCCGCTCTGGATTAATGAAATGATATTAATCATTTAAGAGGTCTCTTATCCATACTCTTTTCAGACGTTTACGTGGTAATTGTGGGGAATGGAGTGATTGTATTTGTGTGTTGGTGTGATTTTGTAATTTACTATGAAAACGTCTGTAATATGTTTTGATGGATGAAAAAACTGTTGGGATTTGAAGATCTCTGTGAAGTGTATTATTGTTTACATAAAATGGGGCAGAAACAATTAGTCTTAAAATTTTGGATTGAAAACTTTGTAATCTTTGAATATTGGAATACTTGGCCGATCCATATACTTGGCACCCATACATCCAAATTGGTTTGAGTAGGTATATGTATGTCGAAAGTTTTGATTTTAATGGTAATTTTGATTGTCTGTTGAGTAGGTAATAAAGAATTTTAAATCGTTTGTTCAGTGTCTGTTTTTTTAATCGTGTGTGTGGATTCCAAGTTAGTCTTCTATCAAATGTAAGTCCTAAATAGTTAACTTTGTCGGATTGTGGAATAGGTTCATTGTAAAAGTATATGCTAGGGCAAGTCTCACGACGGAGTGTAAAGGTGATATGTTGTGACTTTGAGGGATTAAACTTTATTTTCCAAAGATTGCTCCATTTCTCAATTGTTGATATGTGGTTTTATAACATGAGTGAAGCTTGTGTAGAAGAGAGATGGCTTGTTAATATGGCGGTGTCATCTGCGTATGTGGCGGTAAGTGTATTCTCATTTGTGGGCATATCAGAAGTAAAAATTGTGTACAACAGCGGAGCGAGTATTGTTCTTTAAAAAAAAACACAAAAACATTTCAACGCAAAATCAAAACTTACATATGTGAGGGAGAAGTGCAAAAAATAAAATAAAATAAAATAAAAACCGAAGGCGGAATGTTTTAAATTAAATATATTTGCAACCAGATTGATCAAATTATTTGAATAATTCGAAAATTGTAATGCATAGATTTTTTTTCTCTTACTGTGCTCATTTTGCAACTGGTAAAATGTGTGACCTTATTCACCCTGGCGTGACGGTTTCTCCAGGTCATCAACATTTGATCGCAGGCAACTATTTTAATGAAATGTTCATCATTTAGATTTTAAAATCGGCCTATATACAGAGGAGAGTCATTTCGTCGAGGGCTCTGCCTGCGCGATTTTTTTTCTTAAACTAGAGATCTACAGTCCTCTGACTGTATGAGCGGCTCATCGGTTTCCCATCAAATCATCAACCTCCGTACAGATACTTTTTCATCATTATTTCAAACCTAAATCTTTGCTAAACTATTCATCGAAAATTCTGTAAATTGGAACGTTAAAACTAGTTAAACATAAACGCAATAATTTTTATACAATACTGTCCGTGAAATCTTCTTTGGCGCAAGAGAAAAAAGTGTAATTTTTGGTTAGTTTTGAATCAATAGTAACAACCAATTCAATAAAATTTTAATATTTTTTTTCAACGGTTAACGTTGACACTTGAAATTTTAAATTATTGCACTACATATAGAGTGTACTTTGTTATCTTAGTATGATGTAGATTGTCGGTAGAAAAGACTAAAACACTAGAAAAAAATGGTTAGGGGTGGTTGATGATTGATTATTGATGATGATCTTCAAAAACACCAGCACCCGGAAGATTCATACAACCTCGTAGTTGAAATACCCTTGTAAAAAATATAATAAAAAAATGTATTCCCCTAAAATCTTGAAAGTTGTTTAAAAAACCTAGTACTGGAAGACTTTCATAAATGTTCGACCAATTAGTTTCGATTTTGAGCAACTTTTTGGACACTTGATACAAATATAAAAAAGTAACGAGTATCTTCACTGCATGCAGATACATTTGTACATGGATATGTCTTATGATGGCTATTTAAACACACTCGCAAATTATCAGGGAACGCTTATTTATTAATTTGAGGATCGTTTTTATTTGGAACCTCATTACAACCGCGTCGCGTCACATGCGTCAAAAGCGGCAATCGCGTCCCGTCACATGCGTCAATCGTGTCGCGTCACATGCGACAAAAGCGGCAATTGCGTCGCGTCAAAAGCGTCAATCGCGTCGTGTCATAAGAATCAATCGCGTCACGACTTTAAAAACACCTGCTCACCAATTCGTTCTCGCCTAACCTTGGAAACAGTGCACACACGCACTGTCGTGGTAACATTTTCCACACTAAACTTTCAGACTGACCCCCAGCTGTAAGACATATGTATGTCAAAAATATGGATTGCGCTAAGCCGAAATAAACTGATTTTAGGGTTGATATTAATGAAATGCGTTTTAAAAAGATAGTTTTAGAACTTTCTTAACCTGATGATGAGCTAAAGGGCTCGAAATCCGGTAGTAACAAAAGAACTTGCTGTGAGTAGGAACTATCTTTTTAAGAAGGATTGAACACCACACTCACTCCATCATTTATCATTTCTATTAATGAAATTCTTCTAAGTCTACTCGGACAAGTGGGAGTGGATCGAGGTCGTCACGGTAGCTCAAGTGGTAGAGCAGTGGCATATCTAGCCGAAGATCGTGGGGTTCGAATCCCGCTCGTGTCATTGGCTTTTTTAATCTCAACTAAATACTTAAAAGAAATTAGTTAAGCCAGTGGTCATCATCATCGATCAACTGTATAAACAGAAGTAAAGTTTTCCATTGACATCCTAGAATTGTTTACCGTAGCTTACGCGGTCGGAATATGAAGATATTCCGAGTTAAGGGAATTTTCCTTAATTATCATTTCGTCTATTAGGACTTTTTATTGTCTTTGTTGATTTTTTTTTTTTCACAAAATAAAAGATGATTCTTATCGGGCATTTCAAAGATGGCGACTTTCACAATGAAGTCTCATTGTGGGAATGGAAATATTTTTGGGGGATTATACAATATAATTATCCTGTTTTCTTTTGATTTCTCTATTCTTGCATTATAATCTTGCACTATGACAACTAGATGTCTATATTATTATTTTATGCAGACCGTGAAAATAAAGCTCTGCCAAGATCTGGCCGAGATAATCCGATTCCTGTCGTCATGCTCTCATTGTTCCTATCTCAGTCTTGAGCCAAAGGTCGATTTTTCGGCTCGGGAAATTTATGGAGGTCCGCAATTATTTCGATTTTAATTACGGAAAAGAAGTTAAGAGAATGGTACACTTTAATTTATTACATGAATGGTGAGGGAACGATAGGAAAAGGGTGCTCATGCTGAACCGACATCGGGTCCGTCTTCTCTCGCGGGTTTGTCGAACTACTCGGGCAAATTGATAGCCGGTTCCTCGTTAAAGATGGTGCACTGTTAAAACGCGACCCAGGGTCGGCACGGGCGGCGAGTGGCTTAACAGAGCCACACGAGGGCCAGTGCACTACGTCCTGTCTGCACGGACGTGGCGTTGTTTGGCCGTCTGTACCACGGAGTTACTAAATTGTTTTCAAATTCAGCCCTAGACACATTGGGAATCGTTTCGTCGTGGCGTGTGGTGTCGCCCCTGGCAGGAACTTTGACAGTGGATGTCTTCTATTTGTGACCTTCGTGAAGTTTGGTCGAGAGTTACTACCCTGGCCTCTCGGGAGCCGTTGCGACCGGACGACAGCGTGTAGGCGTTCAGGACGCGATGATTACCCTGAATAATCTCTCGAATGCGTGAGTAAGCGAATGGGAGCGGGTAATCCGGCTGGTCTGACTCGAGTATGCATTGCATTGTTGAGTAAGGTATACGCCGGTTCAGCATGAGTTCATGCAGTTCCAGACTAACAACCCAACCTCATCAATTGTTACTGCTTTAAATGATAGAAAAATGTGTGAATGCTAACCGTTTATTAAATGAAAACCAAATGGGCTTTTTGCAAAAGGTTTTTAACTAGAGATAATTTGATATTATGCCTGAGATTCTACAAGCCAACATTAAAACTCTAATGTTTTACTGACAATGCAAACATACCAGCCATCAAATATCCAAAACTATATTTTTACCTTAATAAAAAGACAGTCATACAATTAAAATTCAACACAAATTTAATATTATTCAATCTGAAGTGTTCAAAAGAAATTAAGACGGAAAAATTCATTAACTGTATGATTTGTGGAAGGTTATTAATGCTACATTGCGAGATTTTACATCCGAAATGTCCTTATGGATGATCTGGGTGATTTTGTTCCTGTGTTTTTCTCTTTTTGGGGCAGTGTCCTACTCTGGGTAAAATTCGGCTGTTTCATATTCTGACGCAAGGCACGCGTACAGGGGCTAGTTGATGGAAGAATCAATTTTTAATTTGCCAATTAAATAAGATGGTTATTATGTAAGATGTAAATTTGTTATGCTTTGTTCATTTTACCTACATCATTTATATATTAATTTTTTCTTTTTGATAAGATATTGCATATAAAATTACTTTATATAAAAAAAAGACCTCCAGCAGAAGGATTCATTGTCTAATTAATGCTGCAAATTGTATAGTATAATCCAAGCCGTAATTTTATTTTGTACATTTGAAATAAAGTATTGTTTCTTATTAATATTACAATGGTTACTCTTCAAATGAGATTAAACCTAAAATTGGCATATTTTACCAATTTATTGAATCTATTAGATTCTAGTGTTATTTTTTTCCCTTCAGGTTTCCCTAGAGGTGAACCGTTAGGCTATTAGAAATCGAAAAGCTTTAGGAATTAGACTGTTTAAAACGATAATGGGCATGAAGGATAACGATTGAAATATAGGAGTATGGTGAAAATTCTCAAGGACATAATTTACAGTCATAACCCGTTCGTCTTCCCGAGACGTCTACATTTTTGAAGGAACCGAACATCGTAAATCACCGAAACGCCGATCGCTTTTCGTTCGGTCCGGGACGGGCAAGGGGATGATGCCCAATTTTTAAATCCTCCCCACGAACTGTCTGTAATTAGACGAATTATCGGATGGGCTCTCGTATGCCGGGGCGGGACAGGTAATAAATAATTGAAGAGGTTCGCTTCTTCCGTCCGGTGGATGTGGGTCAGCCAAGTCGAGGGCAACACTCCAGCAACTCTGTAATCAATGCCACGCCGCTGGATTCCGACGGGGATCTTATGGGGTATTGTTTCCTCTTTCGACCTGTTCAACCCGACTGCCGGACAGCTGACTCCTTGAGCAATGATGCTGTAACGTGCTAGTTAACGAACTTCGTTATATATTTAGAA
Source organism: Cimex hemipterus (assembly GCA_039619505.1). NCBI lineage: Eukaryota > Metazoa > Arthropoda > Insecta > Hemiptera > Cimicidae > Cimex > Cimex hemipterus. Next base: position 11,770,797 of record CM077105.1, read on the forward strand.
AATTTTACTGTCTTAAATTAAAAGTCTCCTACGTTTCTTGTTGTTTTGTGAACTAACTTCCAAGTTTTCGAACTGTACCTTTTTGTAAAAACGTTGTAGGCTACATGGCCAAGCGTCAATCGCGTCGCGTCATAAGAATCAATCGCGTCGCGTCATAAGAATCCATCGCGACGCGACTTTAAAAACACCTGCCTACCAGTTCGTTCTCCCGTATACAGTACACCGACACACGGTCGTGGTAACAGACACACGCGCGGGAATGGTAACAACTTCCGTGTTAAACTTTCGGACTGACCCCCAGCCGTAAGACATATCCATGTCAAAAACATAAAGTCGTTGAAGATCAGTCTTTCGAGTTATTTTTATATTTGCCTACGCATTCCACAAATAGATCGTCAGGGCTAACAACAATGCATTTTAAATTTAATATAAATGCAAATAAGCAATAAAATACATTCAAAGAGAAATAGCTAGACGTTATATTTATTTCTTTATTTTACATAATAACTAGGTATAAAGATTAATAGTTCACTTAAAACTCAATATGATTAAGTTGTTGTTTATCTTTATAGAGTGTTATTAATTCTTTCACACTCTTTAGATTAAAAATAAAGAAAATCAGTTCATTTCGTAGTCTTTTCAGAGCCAACCTTTCGAGAGATTATGATCATTTTTCCAATTTCACTATTTGGTCCGCTTGACCAATTAAATCTTTCAATTAATTAAGGTTTTTAGTTGAGATAAAAAGTCGTGACACGAGCGGGATTCGAACCCAAGACCCCGCTACTCTACCACTCGAGCTGCAGTGACTTCGATCCACTCGGACACTAACCTCCTATCTCAACCCCACCTTTGAATAGAAATGAATATAATTTTATTATTATTTTGAATAAAATCTAATATTTTAACTTTTAGATCCGAAACCGTTCATAATAAACAATCTAATAGAAATAGAATATAGAATATATAGAAAACCCACAAGTACAGACACTATGTTACCAGCCGATTATTCCCACCAACGGTCTGAAAAGGATGCTGGTTTCATTTGGCTCATAGGCCGGATGTTAAAACGTACGTTAACACCTGATAACTATAAAAAAAGAATTAGTAATTATTAAAACCTTAGCAAAAAAACAAAAAACAAAGGGTATCAAGAAATATTTATTGATAAGTTGCTAGTTAAAATAATAAAAAAATTAACTTTAAACGAATCAACAATGGGACTCAGCCACCCCACGACTGGAGCATTAGGTTTCCATTGTTTTCCTATACATAGGTAAATTATCGGAAAAAGTTTTAGAATAGCTTTTAGAAGTAGACAAAAGTACGCCAAAAGCGTGGTTTACCAACTCAATTGTATTGATTGTGATATTAAATGTATAGGGCAAAGCGGTAGAGAAATAAAAACAAGAGTAAAATAACAATTGCCCAAATCGAGCAAATTTTCGGAATTTAAGGACATCTAAAAGAAACAAAACATAATTTCAATTCAAATTTAAATACAAGAGTCTTACATATTTTCAACAAAGGGAAAGAACTAGATTGGTTTGAGAAATTTTGAAATTAAAAAATGTAAAATCTAACATGGTGATAAATTATTTGTGTTATCATTTCCGCGTTGACCTCGTTCAAATTGAACAACATTAAAAAAATCTGTTCGTTGTTGACGGGTTCACTTTGGCAATGCATATCGATAGACGTAGTTGTGGAAGTCTTTCAACCTGATGATGAGCTAAAAGGCTCGAAATCCTGATCGTTGACAAACAATTTACTATGAGCAGGAACTATCTTTTTAAAAAGGATTCCACCTTTGAATTTTCCCTCCTTTTTTGTCACTTTTCAAACGTCGCGTAATCTATTTGATTCTCGGCGACAAATGAAATTTCCACGAATAGCTTTAGTGAAGTATACTTCATTTTAACTTATTAATTCACTAGTTTTCGTCGTCCGCTTGACCGATTATCATCTTTCAATTGGTTAGGGTTTTCAGTTGACATAAAAAATTGGAGGTTCGAATCCCGCTCTTGACACTGACTTTTTATCTCAACTAAAAACCTTAATTAATCAATTTTGTAAATATTCTTCTTAGATGAAACAATAAATATGATGCAAAATTTTTCTTAAAGCATTCTTCCTATTAATTCATTAATCATTAATGTTCAAAATTACTTTTCCTCGATTTTCCACTACCTTGTTGGTCACCTATTGATGGTTTTTGTGTTCTCGATGTGGTAAACAAATTTAGGTTATGCCGATATAAGTCTTGTTTTCTTAATTAATCTCTCTCCCTTACCAAACTGACTTAAAATGTTAAATTACTACGTACTGTAAATATCTAATTTTAAATACTTGAATGAGAGGGGTCCGTCCTGGATTTTGTTCTCTGAAATGGTTCCGCTGACTAAAACGTTAGAGAAACCCTGATAAACATTAAACTATATATTCTGTAATTAATACAACAATAGTTTGAACTAAACAAAAAAATACGAGTGTCCGGCTTTTATTTGTGTCTTTGACTGTGCAAAACAGAATATAAATTCACACGAGCAATTGCTGTTTTTGAAACTAGAATCATACCCAGAGGTTAAATTCGCTTACAAAAACCAAATTTATTATTTGCAGCAACATATCCTCTTATATAGTTGGAAGCAAGAAACACACAAAAAAAAATTGATTGACCAGCATAACGGTATAAATTATCACAATGTAAACAGAATATAACATTAAAGATTTTTCTTTATGTTCCAATTCTAACTTTATTATTTATAATGCAAATAAATAAAAATTTTAGAAACTATTAAAAGTTGGCCAATATGTCAAATTTTAGGTAGTAGAGTTTTCCAGTATTTAAGCTGTTTTTAGAAAATGGGTAAATGATCAACTCTAATCATGTATACAGTTGTTCGGCGTTTGATGGCTGTGTTTATGGAAGTGTTTACACATGTTCCGATGTGGGAATGTTTTTAGACTATGTTTACGGTGGTGTAATTTTGCTAAATATTGTTTCGTTGGTACGACTATTTTCCACCATGTCTGATTGGGTCTTTCTCGCCTGTCCCTTGGAGAGTTTCGTCTCTGAGCCATCTATAGACGAATCCGGTCGTTGAACTCGTTCTTTTAAGTAGTTTTCTGTTGAAAGGAAACACGGAGGGATTGGCTGTTAGCATTATATGCTGTCAACACTATGATCATTATAGATCATCTCTGGATCCACCTATTCTCGCTTTTGTGTCGTCCGAAGTTTCTTTTTTACTTTCTTTTTTGTTTTGTTTTTGCTTTATGGTATCACTCGACTAATGTCTTCTTGAAGTCCGAAAGGCCGATTTGTAGGGCACCGGGAGTTTTCTGGAGCGATTAAGCCCGTTCGGTGTGGAGTGGTTTTTAACCCGGGACAACTGTACAGCTAAACGTGACGGTGACTGATGTACGGCTTCGGAAGCCTCTCGTGTTCGTTATCCATTTACGTCTGGAGGCTCTTCTCCTTTACTGGATACGATTTTCGATAGTAAACCGGAGCCGATTTCCCGAGCTTCGTTTGCAAATACGGTCGGTATTGATGAATGGCCCGTGACGAAATATCACCTATGAAGATCCCGTATTTGCTTTGTCAATTGGGTTCCGGTAGAAAATTCCATCCAGAACCGCTATCAGAGCAGAATGTCGCGATGTGGTCGCCCGTTTTTTTCTCTCCTCTCGATTCGGTTTTTGCGGAGCGAAAACTCACTTTGTGTAATTTGAACATGCGGGGGGGGGGTTAGACGAGGACGCAAAGAGAAAATGTGATATGAATAACGGAAATTATAGGCCGTTATATGTAAAGAAAGATTGTAAGCGATTTAATTTGTCTTTCATTATAAATACCGCAAATGCTACATGAAAGACTACATACTTGACAGCTCTAATAACTTAATACAAACTGATATCAAGGAGAAAATATCCATTAGAGATTTTTTCTTCAAATCCTATTTGGCGAATGGTGAAAATTTTTCTGACCATCTGTAAACAAAATGCCATAACATGTACAACACTGGACAGAAAAAAATTGAGAAGTTGTGTCGTCCGGTTTGCCTATATATCAAACACATATTTAATTAATGGACAGAAAACTCAAGTAAATCTAAAATCTCAGAAGGAAGGTTCTTTGAAATAATAAATATAAAGTAATAAGAAAGATAAAAGAACAGTCAATGTCTAACAGGACTTGTCAAAAAAAATTATTATTGAATTGCTTATGTGGTTATAACTACAAAATAAAATACGATTCAAATTAATTCGACAAAAAGGCAATTTATTATTATTATTTTTCGTGCTTGGGTGTCCATTTAATTGTATAGACCAACCGGTCACAACTACCATCAGAATTTTATTACTTGTGGGATAATAATAATAATAATAAAAAGAAACAATTGAATTTCATCATTTTATTAAATTTAATGTAATTTGGCCTTCTGAATTAAGAATTTGAAAAAGAAAATCAAAGCTTGGATGGCAATGGGATAAATTAGATTACGAGTGAATGTTTGGAGTCAGAGCTTTATAGCACTCAGAAGAGATATAGCTAACCTAAAATAGAATGTTTGGATGTTAGGGCGTGAAATGACCTTAGCCGTTAAAACGCCCTTAAAAATTAATAATAATAATAATAAATATATGAATGGTGGAAAAATCAAGATACCTCCCGAATAATAATCGAACTTAAAGAGGTGAAATGGAGTTTCATATCTCCAGCAGCTTCGGCGGCATTTGGGAAGCTGGGGTGAAGTCTTTAAAGTACCATATCACACGAGTATTAAATGGGCATTCCCTAACATATGAAGAGCTTACTACCATAACCACTCGAGCCGAAGCCATCTTGAATTCTCGTTCGTTTTACCCTCCGATATAGACAAAACCAGTATTGGCCAATATATCCGACCGTTATCTCGATTCTCAACCTTGCTACCATTTGAAGAAGAGAAATTTTGAACAGTCAAAATTTGGTGGGCGGTATGTTTGCGCCGGAATAAATATGTTTAAAAAATGTACTTATTTAATATCAGATGTGATTGAATTTAATTATTATTTTATTTAGTTTGTTCGGATATTTATATTTCACTATATGTTTAAAAAAAATTATAATTAATACAAATGGAGTTAAAATACGGTTGGCCCTGAAAACAATCGTGATTTAGTGGGCCTGTTTTCCTCGCTTGTGTTGTGAGAGGTTTTGTACTGTTTGTCCCCTTTTCATAATATATATTAAATTATTTTGAACTGTTTCTTTGAACTGAAAACCTCATTAAACGTAAATCATGGGGCGTCGGTGGCCGCAAGGTTCCGTCTTTGACACGGCGCTCATCACGCGCTCAGGTAAAGGTCCCGGGTTCAAATCCAGCGGCCCTGCATTCGAACCCGACATACTTACAAATGGGCTTTTTTTCAAAAACACCGGCACCCTGAGGGTTTATATGACCTCCGCTGTTGAGAACCCTTGTAAAAAAAAGAAAAAAAAACGTAAATCAAGGGTAACTTGGCTGACGTCTTTTGAAAAGTAATCAACCCGTGAAAATGTTTGGTTTAATTAGAAAAATCAAGGAATTTCTTAATGAATTCCGTTTGATCGGCAATGTTATGTCAATTTGTAGACTTATTGAAGATTGTTTGATTGTTTTGCCCTGTCCTCCAAATCCAGTAAGAACTAATTTGCGTTTTCATAAATCCAGATTATTCATAACTTTAATTTAATTAAGGGTTTTAGTTGATACAAAAAGGCTGACTTTTTTATCAGAGCGGGATTCGAACCCATGACCTTCGGCTACGTACGCCTGTACCACTTGAGCTATCTTCACTTCGATCCACTCGGGCACTAACCTCCCATCACAAACCAACCTTTTGAATTTTCTCTCCCTTTTGCCATTTTTCAAGTGTCATGTAATCTTTATGATTCTCGGCGACAAATGAAATGGTCTAGTAGAGCTTTATTGAAGTATAATTCATTTTGATTATTAAAACGATTAGGTTGAAAAATTGCAAAAACGAGGGAAAATTCAAAAGGTTGAGATGAGACAGTTGGTGCTCGACTGGATCGAGGTCACGATAAATCAAGTGGTAGAGCAGCGGCGTATCTAGCCGAAGAGGTTCGAATCCCGCTCGTGCCATTTACTTTTTATATTAACTTTAAATATTAATTAATTGAAAATGATTAACAATTGTGTAAAATAAGAATAAGAAATGGTATGTTGGATAGAAATTTTTTAAAAGCTGCTAATATTTCTGTTTAAAAAAATTGTACGCAGAACTAAGTCACTTTATTTATAGCAGCTTCCCATTTGGACGCTGATCGCCTTTGATTCTAGTTTGTGTCGGTTAAAACGTTGCTTAGTAGAAAAAATAGTAATCTCTCGATTTGTCGATCTTTAGTTTTCGTAACGTCACTATATAGCTTCTGAGTCGATTTAAATCATGCTGAAAACCAGTTTCAGATCAACACACCGACAGTTATTCACTCGGGATAAAAGAAGTACCGACATTCCGAAAGAGATACGTTCGATTCTTCACAATGTCACGTATCATCATGAATATTCATGTATTAAATGGTGGGATTGTTATGAAGACGAATTTTCGGAAACAATGGGCCGTCAATTGCACGTTAGTTTTTGGCATTGTGATTTTCCGAGTTTTTTTTTTTTTTTTCTATTTTTAAGTTGTGAATAGAGAAAAGACCCGGCTCCTCGGGATTAAGCGATTGTTTCCCCGGATGTACAAACCGCCATAAACGAGTTGCGAAATTCGGGGAATTGTCTTCGCAAAATGGCCGCTCCCTTCACGAGCCGGGTTTGGTAAAATGCGAGATTTGCATAAGACTTGTTTGTAAAAATATTTAACACGTCAATTATAGCTGACTGACAGGTCAGCAACTTGTTTAGCGTGTTTACGAGTTTTGAGATAGGTTCCTGACACCGAGCCGTTTTTCATCGTTCCCTTGATGGCTGATAAAAAGAAATTTGAACAAGGTACACATCAAAAAAGTAATAATTTTGTGTCAAAATATATGCTGTTTCTCGTGTATGAATTGTGGCGACCTCTTTAAACACTTTTAAACTGATTGATTTAGCAGTGATTTCATTTTTCGTATGTTTGTCGAACTGGTATGACTTAAACTGTATACACACAAGCACGAGAAAAATAGCATATATTTCGACATAAATTATTCCTTTTTTGATGTGTAACTTGTTCAAATTTATGTCTGTATATATATATGTTTAGATTATAATACTATATTAAGTCGTGACTTGGTGTGATTTGTCAGAAAATTAATTCAATAGATGAAGTGGGAATAATTCTTTAAAAGATCCTATCCCTAAACGATCTTCAGGTATATGCCATGATTTAACCAAGTTATGAGTACTTATTAATTCACTAGTGTCCGTAGTCTGCTTGACCAATATGTTTCACGTAATTACGGTTTTGAGTTGAGATAAAAGTCAGTGTCACGAGCGGGATTCGAACCCAAGACCTTCGGCTAGATACGCCGCCACTCTACCACTCGAGCTATCGTGACTTCCTTCCATTCGGCCACTACCTTCCCATCTCATTTCTCATTTTTGATCTCAACTAAAAACCTTAATTAATTGAAAGATATTAATTGGTCGAGCGGTCCAAGAAAACTAGTGCATTTAATAATTTAACATGAAGTCGCTTTAAAATACTTACAAACCCCCGTGGCCATTCATTTCTCGCTGAGAAACAAATAGATAACACAACATTTGAAAAATGGCGAAAAGGAGGGAAAATTCAAACGGTGGGGTTCGGGTGCCCGAGTGGATCGAAGTCACGATAGCTCAAATGGTAGAGTAGCGGCGTATCTAGCCGACGGTCGTGGGTTCGAATCCCGCTCGTGACTTTTCATCTAGACCAATATCTAACCTTAATGTTAATTAATTTGAAAACCATTTCACAAAACTTAATCGAATGTTAATAATCTTGTTATTATTTGCGTTACTAAGAAAAATTTTTAGTTATAACACACTGTAATATCTTCAGCATCTACTCCTAATTTCGGTAACTGGTTTTGTTCTAATTGAACATTAAATACATTTTACTTTGCGTGAAACGTTGTAATTTAGTAAATTAATCCCCTTAAAATTCTCCTGCACGGTCCCGCAGCCCGCCGGCAATTTTAACCTTGTGTAATTGAGGTACACTAAATTGACTGGCTTTCTAGCCAGTATCCCCAACTCTGGGTATTGGCAGTCCTTTGGGGATCTGACCTATCCATCCAGTCGCGTAGGCTTAGGGTCCGGGGGTGCCAAAGAGTACACGATTTCAGCCCCAACGCAGTCATTTCCCACACACATTCAAACTTTCACTCATCCTTAAATATTCACTTATTTATGGTTGTCGATTACACGGTATTCCTCCATTACGTTTACGCGTATATTATATAACGTGTAAATATATAACATTTTGGATTCCTTGATCATCTTCCTTTATAAACTAATGAATAATCAGATCTAGTTTCTTTACATACTTTCCAAATTAAACTTTAATGTTCTCCAGCTCTCATCCCGGAAACATAAAATATTCTTCATTTCCGTCCATAAATCTAATTATATAAAAGAAAGTCCCATCAATAAGTTAATACATAGCTAATGGTTATCCACACCCGTCGAACGGAATATTTCTAACGAATAAGCTTTTTCTGCAAAATAAATCATCTAATTGCGCGACGAGAGGGTTTCTGGCATAGGCTATCACACTATACATTAGCACCAACAAATCCATTGACTCTCGATACACACCAGGGAAATGTCAGTTCTATATTCAATAAAACCACCCAGTTTCATCAAAGAATCGGTAGATGGTTAAGAAGAAGGTTCTTGCTGACGTCCCAAAAAATTATTGTCAAGAGGACTGGAACCCATCGGTTCAATCCGCCCCCTACTCTAACCTATTGAGCTATCGTGATTTCGGACCCCAGGGAAACCAACTCCTCTCAACTTACTATTTCTTTTTAAAGTTCTCTCTTTTTGCCATATATGTACTATTTAATTTTGTGTGATAAAGGGAAATTTGAAAAAGTAGTAGATCGAGGGCTCGAGACCCGCTCGTGACAGTAATTTTTCAACTCAACCACACTTTAGAGACAAATTATAAAATATAGACTATATTAACTTGTTAAAAAGGCCATTTAGTATTGTCTTGGCTGCGCTTTGTTAAAAAAATATAGAATTGAAAAGTTTGATGAGCTAGTTTTAACGGATATCGTGATAATTTAATTAATTGAAGAATGTTCACAGTCAATTTTAAAGCCAAACCAGAATAGCTAGTTTATTTAATTTTTTACTATTATAAACAATAATCTATAATAATATTATGGTATACTTCAAAATAATTAAGATTTTTAATTGAGATTAAAAAGTCAGTGCCACGAGCGGAATTCGAACCCACTATTTTCGGCTAGGTCGTGGACGTGGGTTCGAATCCCGCTGGTCATACTGACTTTTCTATGTCAGCTAAAAAAACTCAATTAATTGAAAGATTATTCGGTCAAGCGGGCCACGAAAGCCAGTGAATTTAATAAGTGGAATTACGTTATACATGAGCAAGTTTGCCTGACGAGCCGCAAGCGATTTTCTGCTCTTCAATATTGGTTCCCTTTTGACTTCACAAGTACCATCGTAAAAGACCTATGTCGAATGGAGTAACATTAGGGATATAAGGTCCTGATATATATTAATTAAAATATATGAGGAGAAGTACAAGTTAGAGGTGTGTTCAAACGGGGCTGGGTCTTCTTGACACCTCGAACGGCTTACCCTGGTCAGAAGATAACCAAAAATTGGGCGGAAGAACAGTGACAGATTGGCCAGACAGCCATCTTTCTTTGTTTACAATCCAAGACCACCGCAACGTTTTTTCGATGGTTGAACAAATAAGAAATCAAGCTAAAGACGTGGAACCTATGTTATATATGGGCATATATGGACATATGGACTGAGAGGCGATGGATGGATAAAAGCTCATTGCGGAAACATCGGGAATGAAAAAGCTGATGCATTAGTATACATTAACATAACCTTCCGGGAAGTGCTTTTCGGTTACGTACAGCCTAAGACAAGAGAGGATGACTTGAAATTAGAATAATGACTGGGCGGCAGCAACTAAAGGAAAACGTATTAGTGTTAAATGTTAGTTCAAATGTAAATTGCAAAACCTCCCATGTACTAACGCAGGTCATAGGTGTCCCCCCGTCATAGGCAATCGAAGAAGTTTGTGAAGGAGATCAAACCAAAAGAATCGAAATGGTTATTTTCAAACTCAAAGAGGGGAATTAGGAGGCTGATAGGTATCCTGAGGGACATTGCCCCTTGAGAAGACATCTCTTCATAATGCGTATTATACCAGGCCCCTTTTGCCGTTTCTGCGAAATAAAAGAAAAAACGGCACGACACTACCTAACAGAGTGCGATAGTTGTGCCAGGCATAGATTTGAAACTTTTGAAAGAGCCGACATCACTGATTCAATCCCCGAGATAAAATGGTACAAAATTTTGGGGTTTGTGAACGTGTCCAAGAGGTTTATGCAGGACACGTGAACCGACCAAGTCCCGGACCCTTTTGGGATGGGGTACGAGTCTACTCAGGCATTTAACCCCTCGGGTCTTGGTCGATTAGCTTACCTCTATTGATAGAGATAGATAGACGACCCTACATATCGATGCAAAAACAAGCTTAAAAACACGGTATCACATCCTTAGCAACCGTTGTCGGCAGCAAATGCAAATTTTTTTTAACTTTCTAGACTTTATCAACTCTAAACTAATATGACACATAATGATATACATAGTGATACATAAGTGCCAATATCTGTATTTACACTTAATAATGGTTTGTATTCAACATGTAATACATTTTGGAGCATGCAAATAATGGGAAAAACAAAATTTTATCTTGTATTGTTGCTTTGTTTTGTAAATTTATTACAATGTACAATGTTTTATGGGACAACTTCTACAGACCTCGATTGTTCATAAAATGTTATACGTGTGAAAAACTTATATGTCAATAGACACAACGTAATTATTATATAAACCAAAAGAATTCAAAGGTAGAGGATAGGATACACAGAAATTTGACATAGGTTTGGAAAAAAAGGAATTCTTTCGTACAAAAAAGAAATATTCATTATAAAAGTTTTATATCGTAGGGAGGGAAAAAGGCCTCTTTTTCCAATTAAGTGGAATTCGACGTGGAAGAACCGCTATCCCGTGGGGAGGAGACAGTCCTCGGATTCATAAAAGCCAAGAGGTGGACCAACGTCCGCAAATCCGTTCGGCCCATGTGCGTTCTACTTAAGAACGGTGATTTACGCCCGGTTAAAACCCATTCTCCCACTTCTTTCGGCCCCCATAAAAGTCCTTTCAGGAAGGATTCTTATCCTGGGCCCTGGCAAGTTATGGGACCGTAAAAAAAAATCGGGGAACTTATGTCGTATTTGTGGCCCCACGGGTAAGCCCAAAGGGGTTTTATTGGGTTTCTTAGGAGTTATATATCAAGCGAGGTGTATTTAAAAATAAAAATGTAAATAAACGCTAAATAAAGCAAGTTTCTAAGGTAAATTCTTTGTAAAATCTGAATCATTTGGGTCTATCACCATTTTTGTCTGTCAGACGCGTTTCATCTCCTCGCCATCTTCAGTGCAGGAAGTATGTAGGTGTAATGTATTTGACGTTAGTTAGAAAAAAAAAAATAAAAACATAACTGAATTGACTCTTTGTTGATTGTAAATAACGTTTTCGTTTTATTTTTGTTTTTTCAAAGGGGTCAAGCAATTTTTTTCAAAGTCAAATTCCCGCATAGATATCAATTGTACAGAAGAAAATCAGTTATAAGACGAATTCTAAAGGAAAAATGACAAAAAGGCAAAACAATGTCTAATAATACACTAGGTTAACAAATAAGTATAAACATCTGCTTACAATGAAAAAAAGTATATTTTACTAAATTTTTACTAAATAATTTAAATTTAATTACCTATTGTTATGTATCTTTTTTCTTGACTTTTAACTTTTGGCGTTAGTTATTTTATCGTTAGATTACGATATTAATTAAGTATGTATAATCCACATGGTGGTTATACGTATGCTCTGGTACAATAGATTGTATATTTTGTTCTGAACTGATCTGATGAATGCAATATCTCCTCCAATAGTATTGCATGAACTAGTTAATATATTAATTTAATTAGGACGTCCTCGTTTTGAAGATGTTGAAATTGAAAGCCCTGCAATAAAACATGTTCTAGTCCTACACCAAATGTACAATCCTTTTATTTACTTCACTTGTTTCGTGGACCGCTTGACCAATTAATAGCTTTCAATTAATTAAGGGTTTTAATTCAGACAAAAAAAGTCATTGTCATGAGCGGGATTCGAACCCACGATCTTCAGCTAGATACGCCACTGCTCTACCACTTTGAGCTATCTTTACTTCGATCCACTCGGGCACCAACTATCTCAACCCCCCACCTTTTTAATTTTCCCTCCTTTTTTCCATTTTTCAAAATTCCTGTAATCTATTCGATTCTCGGCGACAAATGAAATGGCCACGGAGTGGTTCGAGGTCGTCGGTTCGAATCCGGCTCGTGATTGACTTTTTTTATCTCTACTAAAAAACTTAATTAATTGAAATTTTTTATTTATCATTTGACCTAGGTTACGAGACCTTAATTGACGTTTAATATTTTTATATACCTACAAAAGAAAACATGCTGCATGATCGTGTGAGTCTAATTACTGACAAATTTTATTTATTCTGGTAATCTTTTTTTTTCCTTCCATGGAGCTTTATAAATAACATGAGATAATATCGGTTTTATTTTAAACGTCAAAGGCATATCCTCAGGTGGTGTTTTCTTTTTATTTGTATCGGCTAAAAATCGCATTTGGCTACTGAAGCGCTCATTATCTTGATGTAACTCGAAAAGCATTATGAAGCCCCGCTTCGGGCTTCTTTGATCATGGGACTTGGATCGGTAGTTACGACATCAAACGGAGATTGATGCAGTATGATAATATTCTTCCGTTCAAATTTGCCGGGTTGTCAGTTTTCAATTGAGGGGAGGGCAGATGAAGAAGAAAAAAAATTGCAATTTTTCTCATGGCGCAAGTCGAAACCGAGAAAAACTTCAGACATGACGGAGCTAAAAGTGAAAACATCTTCCTCACACGCACGTATCATCAAAATCGGCAGCCCTTTCTTCTCGAGAACGTTTACTGGAAATATTGTCGTTCTGCGGAGCTTTTTTCTTTTGTAATTGGATTTTGAAAGGGCCAGAAGCTTAAAGGTGAAAGTATGGGCGGAGGAGATCTCGTTGCAATTAGTTAATTATAAACCTCCATTGTACTTACGAGAGAGTTCCAATTCTCTCGCGTAGAAAACTTCCCGTGAGTTCGGCACCGCCTTTTCAACGATTCTACTAAAATCGTTGCCTTTTACAATCCCCCGAGGACGGAAAAAGACGGCAATTATTCACGACGAAAATGCATACAGAGCAGCACAACCTTTGATGACAGCCGCTGATTGGATTCAGAAATGTAATGAAGAACATTTAAAATAGTCCATAAAACATCAGTTTATGTCAATTGGCATTACAACTATCCAAGCGAGGGGTAATATGCAGTAGCGTTATATACTATTGTACAATAGAACAGTATTGATACAGTAGTACAATATTAGTAGTTTATAATTTATGAAATATTTAAAAATTTATTTATTATTAAAATACGGCTTTTCTTCTTTGCAGGGCAGAATAAACCTCGAAAGCTCGACAAAGGCACGTATGTATTCTTTCCGCTTGGCATCATCCCCAATAATCTTTTAGTATAATATTTCAAGGGATTTATTGATGATGATTATCTATATATGGTCTTGCAAATCCTCCTCTAGCCAGAATGTCTGCCTTTTGCGTACCAATTATATATTGTGTTTCCCCAGATTTAGGAGATTTGGGATGCTTACTGTGTAGTTGTGATTTTTTTACTGCCTATGGCTGATCGACTATCCGAACTTGTGATGATTTTTTTTCAGTGTAACCTCTAGATTATTTAAGGCACAAGCGTTGCTGAATGAATTTCAGCTTGAAAGATCGATGTGTATTTTCCTAACGAGTTTGATTGCTCAAGTTTTTTGCTTGTACAGGTTTTAATTGCTGATTTGTCTGGATTTGATTTCTGGAGCATATACGAGCGTTTCCTCGGTTCTTCTTGTATAAATATTTCCAATGGAGGTAGGTTTAGAAGTTTTTCCAGTGCAATTATCGAGGTTGTTTTCGTTGCTTCTGCGGTATATAATTTTTGTACGAAAGTAGTACGAAAGATTTATGTCGTAAATCTTCAAAAACGTAACGGCAAAAAAACAATTTAATATTTGTCAATTAATTATGGTTTTTATTTGAGATAAAAAAGTCAGTGTCACGAGCGGGATTCGAACCCACGTTCTTCGGCTGGACTCGCCGATGCTCATCCTGAAAAATTAGCAAAATCGAGTGAAAATTCAAAAGGTGGGTTGAGATGGGAAGTCAGTGTCAGAGTGGATCGATGTCACGTTAGCTCAAGTGGTAGAGCAGCGGCGTATCAAGCCGAACGTCGTGGGTTCAAATCCCGCTCGTGACACTGACTGACTTTTTTTAATCTCAACTAAAAACCTTAATTAATTGAAATGAAATAATGTTGATATAATTTTTTGTCACCCTACATAACCATAGACTTTACATTTTTAAGAAAAAGAAAAACCATCTTATTTTAGACTTTGTTTTCGTAAATTACAAAAATTGTGAAAAATAAATTGAACCGGCACCTCCCATCTAAATTCAACAATAAAAGTATTTATAACTCCGTAATCTATGCGTGAAGGTACAACCTTAGTGATTGTAGATAAAATAGTGTCGAAATTATAAAAAAAAAATTTTAATAATTTTTATTAATTTCATTATCATTTTCACGTGATATAGGCTGAAAAAAGATTTCTACCTGTAAGAATGCTGAAATTAGATAATATCGAAAGGATTTATATCAAGAATTACAATTAATTAAGGATTTTAGTTGAGATAAAAAAGTCAATGGTACGAGCGGGATTCGAACCGACGATCTTCGGCTAGATACGCCGCTGCTCTGCCACTTGAATTGTCGTGACCTCGATCCACTCGGACACACAAGTTCGTGCCATTGACTTTTTTTATCTCAACTAAAATCCTTAATTAATTGTAATATATTAATTCGTCAAGCGGACCACGAAGTTAGTGCATATATAAAGAATTTTAATATGGAAGACCGGATACGAAAAATAAATTCGCTTTAATGGCAAACGGGAAACGAGTGGAAAACATAATTTAACAATTTTTTTCCAACGAATTTTGTAAGTAATGGAAGTATTTTTTTTTTAAACGATTAAAGTCAGTTTTCATTGCTTAGTTTTCACCACTAAATTTGTAAGGAATACAATGATCGGAAAAGGTTTTTCCTCAGTCTCAAACATGATCAATAATTTTTTTGTCTAATAGTAGTTATTGCTTACCAATTTAGAAAATAATTTATAATCTAGGGTTAAAAAAGTTTCATGTAAAAAAACAAATTGACATTTTGTTCCAAAATTCGACCTCTTTTAAATTTGAAACTATTAACCCTGGGTTAGTGAGTCCAAAAAACATATCTATTTAAAAAAATTACCTAAATTATTTAAAAAATGTATTGTGCTCTGGTTATAGGGTTCAGTCCATAAACTCTAGGACAAGTGCCTATAATCTTTCTACATAAAATACAAAAACCAATTGCGATAAAATCGTTAATCACACGTCGGTTGCCTCTTCTTGTTTTAATATGCTAATAGAGATTTCGTGAAAATTAATTTATTATTTTGCGCTGCCCATCTAGCACAAAACGCAATCATTTTTGAACTGAATGATGAATAATTTTCATGGCTGAAAAAAATGCTATTTAGTGCTAACAATTTTCGTTTTTGTAATATTAGGCAAATCCTTGATTGTTGGAGCGTTGAGTTAGACAAACCAAGGATTGTTTGCTCGGTTAGTTGGAACTCGTAAATTTATTCCAGCTTTTAATTACGCGCATGCAATCCAATGCATTTTAAATAAATTTAAAAGTAATTTTAAATCTGTAATTTAAAACAGATGTTAATAACACGTGTACTTCCGCTATTTTATGTTAATTTACTTCCGGAAAAGGATGAAGTACGAAGTGACTGTCGGAGAAATGATATTGTAGGTGAAAGTACGTCAGTAAGAGGATGGCTTCATACAAAAGGATAGCGACTTATTAGTCTGAAGTCAATTTGAGCTTTTCGATAATTTCCTTCTCAAAATTCGCCCACTAGAAAGGATGGAAAGCTAAATAAAATGAAGAGTTGTTTCCGAAGGAATGATTAATTAAATATTTAATACATTTACTTTTGAATTTTCTCTTTTTGAAAATTGTACCGTTACCTTACGTTACATAATAATTTTTAAAATCCGACAAATGCAATTTGAGAAGAAGAAACTAAATGGGCATAGTATTTAGAACGGTTCCGTGACATTTGGTGGATTAAGATACAAATTCCATTACATTTTCAACTCCTGTTCGTGATTAGCGGCTCATTCCATAATCACGTAGGTTATTAAGAAGTTTCTTTCGCTAATATTATAAACCTACGATTTGCGCTCGAGCTAATGCCACTCGTCCGAATGGGCGTTAACGACACCAGTGGACGTAATTTCGGATGGCGCATGGTTGGTGGTCGTTACAATTTCGAGAAAAAGGACAAATCGTCTTAATTTCGGTGGGTAGATTTTAATCGATTGCTGGTACATAAAACGTTAACTGCGTTCTAAATACCTTAATTATTTACTGAGAAATCGGCGCACAAGCAGCGAGACTGGTCCGATTGAGTTTCGGGATATAATATTTCAGAATGTTGACAACCTAGGATTTGCTTCTGCCT
The DNA here is from genome assembly GCA_039619505.1 of Cimex hemipterus. Classification (NCBI taxonomy): domain Eukaryota; kingdom Metazoa; phylum Arthropoda; class Insecta; order Hemiptera; family Cimicidae; genus Cimex; species Cimex hemipterus. The sequence goes on from CM077105.1 coordinate 11,787,774, forward strand.
TCTTAGCTTACATATGTTTAGGAAAGGAAAAAAATTAACTTTAGTTAACCTTGAGGCACACTTATTGGACATAAACAATCCATGAATTTTCTAACCAATTTTGGAAAGAAAGAAATCACGGAATGCATCAAAAGAAGCAGGAATAGACTGCGAATCCTAACAGGACACTGCAGACTAAATGGACATTTAAAGAAAATCGGAGTAAACCAAGATGGCACATGCAGATTCTGCAAAGAAGCGGAAGAAACACCAACACATGTATTAACAAACTGCGGAGCAACATTAGCCCGCAGGAGGAAGTGCTTTGGGATGTACAATGTGACCATAGAATAGCTTCAACCAATAAAACCGGGCCTACTAATCAAGTTCCTTGACGAACTAGGACTCACCGATGTGCTTTAAGCAGAGAACGGGGGATACAATAGCTCTTGAAGGGCGCAGTATACACACCCTGAAAACTCTCAATCTAGAATCTAACCTTGAGGCAAAAGTTTATATCATAGTTCAGCTTATTCCAGAAATGCACAATTCTGCAAAAAACACGACATAATAACGATAAAAAAGTCTCTATTTTTCGTAGCCCTCTTGACCAATTGATATCATTAGATTAATTAAGGTTTTAAGTTGAGATAAAAAAAGGAAGCGTCACGAGCGGGATTCGAACCCGAGCTTCATACGCCGGTTCTGTACCACCTGAGCTATCGTGACCTCGATCACTCGGACACTTTCCCTCTCAACCACACCTTTTTAAATTTTTTCTTCCCGTAGCCCAAATTCTACTAGCCTAATCTACCCCAATCTAACCTCTCGCTTATGTGCTCTCCCGTCAACGCAAATTCAACGAAGGTTACTTATAGGGCCGGTCACTGGCTTCGCGGAAAACACCATAAATCCAATTTTTAGGTTATGTAATGAAGAAGATGAAAGTATGATAATATAGGGATTACTCGGGCAAAGGAGTTGTCGAAGACCTTCTACTTCTTAAAAGAAGGATCGAATCAATTGAAATGAACTAAGGGACTAGGTAAAGGTACACAAACCAAATCTTCCTTCCTAGTATCCTCATATCTGTTATCATCATAGAGATAAAGAGGTTCAAAACATTTCCTCTTCCTTCTTTCACCATGCTTTCTATACACGATTAAATATACATAATTATATTAGGTATCCGTATTATTTAGTAGTAAAACCTTAATGATAATTAGTCAATTAAGTACTCACCAATGGAATATTTTCGATGTAGTTGACTTTTGATTGCGAAACTAGTGTAATTTTGTTATATTATGACACATTGTGAAGAAATTATGTTTATATCAAACTTCAAAATTAATATAATTACTGATATTAAATAAACGGCTTTTAACCGATTCCGTTTCATATTTTTGAATTACGCATTTGGTGAATTGCAAAATCATAACCCGCCGGGCAACGAAGCGTTTCCTGTCCCACGTGTAGAATTGAAACGCGGCTAGCTGCCTTTCCTGTTTTTACGTAATTCACCCGGATAAACAAACTTGATTCAGAAATAATAGGAGAATTGTGTAGATGGTATTTTTTCGGTTTTAAATGCCTTCAGTGAAAGTTAAACATCACTTTTCGTCCGCGTAGGAAAATTTCCAGGGCAAAACACACATAAAAAAATACCTTCTTCTCGAAGTAAAAATAAACCAGGTTTTTGTTAGTTAAAAAGATTTTAGGCAGACATTTAACTTTTAATGTATATTGAACGTCTTTTTTTTTAAATTCACTAATTTTGTGGTCCGCATGACCAATTAATACATTAAAATTAATATATAACAATTAATTACGGTTTTTAGTTGAGATGAAAAAAAGTTAATGGCACGAGAGGGATTCGAACCCACGATCTTCGGCTAGATACGCTGCTGCTCTACCACTTGAGCTATCGTGACCTCAATCCACTCGCTGCTAAAGCAGCGGCGTATCTAGCCAAAGATCGTGGGTTTTCATCTCAACTAAAAACCGTAATTAATTGTTATATATTAATTGGTCGAGCGGACCATGAAAACAGTGAAAAATTAAAATTAATTAAGGTTTTTTGGTCGAGATGATTCGTATCTAGCTGAAGATCGTTGGTTCGAATCCCACTCGTTCTATTAAGTTTTTTGATCTCAACCAAAAAACCTTAATTAATTGTAAAATTTTTTAAAAAATTTTTAAAAAAATTTTACACTCTAATTTTGTTCGTTTGTTTCTAAGCAAAACATGAACAACTGCAAAGGATTGTATTTTTTCCAAATGACCAAATTTTAGGAGTAGTTTTAAAAAACAATAGGTTGTGCTTAGTGTAAGTGAACAGAATGAACTGGAAGTACTGGTAAACATTTAAAAACTTGACACAGCCAATGTGATATTTCACTTAAGCGATAATATTCCAAGAAAATTAAAGTTATATGCTGAAATTTATCATCACTAATAAACATACTACTAACGATATGGTTTGATTAGAAAACTTGTTTAATAATCTAATGATTAAATTATCATGGTGTTTCTCTTTTGCTCTTTGTTGTATAATTTTCCACGGATCTGCCACGATTAGTCATTATTGCATGAGATTAAAACTATATGAAACCCCATATCCTTTGGTATATCGAGTTACTTCAAAGCTTTTTTGTATGTCGAAACTATTACGCTCACAATAAAAAATAAAGAAAATATCGGTAAGAGCATGTCAAAAAGAAGATGAAACCTGCGAATGTGTTCTTCCTGGTCGGGCCGAAAGGGATTTGCATAAAACGAATTTACAACATTTCAATTTTTAACTCTCGAAAGCGAATTACCTAACAAACGGGCGAAGAAGGTGCCTAAACGATCAAATTAACTTTTAAAAGAAAAATGACATATACACTTTCAAAAGAATATACGTGTATGATTTTCTGTGGAGATCGTCGTGTTAAAATTACCTTATGAACATTTTATTAATAATTACTGATTTATGTACAGAGTAGAGCCGATCGCTTCTCGTAGACCACCGGCAATTCCAGCTTTTGTAATTTATAATGACTTACCGGCGGGCTTCGGGAATCGCCTACTTCGAGTGTTGGTCAGAGGTCTTATCTCCGGCAACCGAGGTTGGGCTTCAGACGCTATTAACAGCTAGGACATTTCAGACTCCAACGCAATCAGTTCATAAATCCAAGCCCATTCACACTCTCACTCAATCTTAATTACATTTTTTCTTATTTACATACCATTCATTGAATTATGATTGTATTCAATATTTCTTCATAACCTTTTACACACATAAAAAACTAACCAAATTGAAGGCAGGTGAGGTACTCCATATTCCGCATATTTCACACTTCACCTTCACACAATTAAATACATTCACTTTTAACAATCGTTACGGACACAAAACTATCAGCATTGTAGCAGCAAACTCTCAACACGACATGGCACAATTACACAGAAGACAAACACTTTGAGCCCTGAAGATGATCTCAGTGAAAGATCGAACGTTGGCACGACAAAGAAAATGTTTTTCTGATATCTACATCACACCACACCGCATCTCACGATATCTGAATAACTATCAGCATTATACTATAGAACAACACTGTTTCCTCCTATGAACGTAGGTAGTAGCCGTGCTCAAGCACGATTCTCTATCGGGTTGTATTCCTACACCCTCTCTATAAAGAGCCACGAATCGCACCCGTAAACTTGGTGGGACAGATCAAGCGACATTCCTCTACATTCCAGACACATACGCAGACTTTGGTCCAAATGTATGTGTCTGTGTGTCGACCTCTCATGACCTAGGTTTAATCAAATGAGGATGACCCCAGCAACTTTTCAGCAGTATATTCGTATAATCAATCTGTTCTACTGTTTGTCCAACAATTTTCCTTTTCTTCCTATGTGCTCGGTATATGGAGTCGAGGTAGTACCCTTCAACTTAGTGAGACACATACACGCCTTTGGCCCAAAAGAAAGTATCCGTGTACCTTGTATGACCTATTCTCAATCGGTTCATGGTATTTCTCCAGAAAAAGCACAGCGAAAGGGGGGCCGTCGGAGAACTCGTCAGGGACCTGTTTTGACTACCATTTGGTTCATTTTTTCCACACTACCTTATCCGTTCAATATTACGATGTATGTTTTTTTAAAAATCAAAATAACTGCCGCAACATAATTTTTGCATTGATCTTTAATCTAACCTAATGGGGAAAGCGAAGAAATTAAATTTAAAAAAATGCAAATGATTTTAGGTAGTAGTATGTAGTATTTCCAAACGTTTTAAAACATAATTTCTTTTAAGATATATTTATTTTTCTAATGAACCTTACTGAAATAAAAACCACTTTCTGAAACCATTTAATCTGATACAAACTTGAGTCAAAATTCTATAATAATTTTTTTAACGCTTTTATTCTTATTCTTCTCATTTTTTTTTATAAAGGGGATTTTCTTAATAATTGATTTCTACCTTATGATTTTTCCTTTTGGAAGGTGGGATGGTCATCTCAAAAAAAAAAAAAAAAAAAAAACAACATAAAAACAGTTTTTATTCACACGTTTCAGATTTATTTTAACCCTTCCTCAGGTGAGTTAACCAATGGTCAAAAAAATGGCCCACTAATATTTTATAACAGTTTATTTTAAAAAAGAGCCAGTGTTGTACTTCACATTATTCAGACTAGGAATTTTTTTAACTCACTGAGGAAGGGTTAAAATAAATCCGAACGTTTTTGATAAAAACTGGTTGTAGTTTTTTTTAAACGACCTATTATCCCACGTTCAAAAAGGAAAAATCATAAGATTAACTGCTGAGGTCGAAACATCGTTACTCTTATTGATTTCTACTTCAGACTTTTTTTTATTAATCACTTAGAAATATGAAGATAAAGAACCTCTTGGGGGCAGCGGTGGCCGCAAATGTTTAGGCGTAGACACGCGGTCATCACAGTACATCCAGCGGCCCTGCATTCGAACCCGACATATTTATACTTAAAAACATAAACATACTTAAAAATGTTTTTTTTTTTTTTTTTTTTTCAAAAAACACGAGGGTTTATATAACCTCACAGTTGAAATACCTTGCCTAAAAAGCTTTTTACTGACTTTCCTTATTTGCAACATTTTGTATAGATAGTATTCTTTTATAAGTCTTTCAATATTATCTTTAAAAAATTTAGCATGTGGCGTTTTGGTCATAAATAATTTACTCTCGGCATTATCAACCTATCACTAATGTAATTGAATGTCGATTTACGAACTTCAAGTAGTTTATGTAAGAGATAGTAAACTCTTCTGTTGTCAATGAGTTTTCTTTCCTCCCTCGACTTTGGCCTTTCCAGCGAATTCTACGCAATATTTCATTATTGCGATTTCCTTTGGAAATGTGACCGAACATAACGGTTACGTGGGACGAACGACGTTTGGCTTCATGTCAAAAAAAAGTTTCGTTTTCTAACCGTTTGTTATTCAGGTGAGGACGAACGAATAGCTGGTAGAAAAGGGTAAACGTAAAAGAAAGTCGAAATTTGCGTCGAAACTAGACTGCTAAACTGGTTGTTTGACGGCCATTGTCTAATTCATTAACTTATTATTCTACCTTGCACCGACACAACAAAGCAAATAAATGACAAAAAATAATCAAATGGGAATGAAAATTCATGACTAACTAAAAATAACATAATTTGCAATGAAGTACTGCTAAAAAAAGACCTTATAATGGCCAGAGTTGTTCGCTGTCTTAGCTAAACTAACCCTTGCTAAATTTAACCCATGAAAAACACAAGGAATTTTGCAGTGTGTGTTATTCATTTATTTTTCTTAAGTGACCCTAGAACATATTTGTGTTGGTACAACCACGCAAAATTAAACTTTTGAAATAATTAAATTCACTAATTTCGTGGTCCGCTTAACCAATTAATGCATTACACTTAATTCAGGTTTTTTAGGTAAAAAGTCAGTGTCATCAGAGGGATTCGAACTCACGACCTTCGGGCTAGATACGCCGCTGCTCTACTACTTGAGCAATCGTGACCTGGATCCAGTCGAACAGTAACTTCCCATCTCAACCCGAATTTATGAGTTTTCCCTCCTTTTGCCATTTTTTAGTTGATCAGGGAGTTAATGCCCGAGTGGATCGAGATTTTATATCTCAACTAAAAACCTGAATTAATTATTTTGAAACAATCTAGGATTCTTTTGATCTTTCGCTAATAAGCTAACTTAAATAATCCAGAAATTTTTGTGGTTTCGTATCCATTTCTGTTAAATTTATTCCTAAATAATTCCCAAATTTTGTTTTACTCTAAATTTACCTCTTGAAAGAAAAGAGCAATTTTTTGATTTTGGAGCCATTTCTGCTAAACCTAATCTTCGAAATAATCCAGACATTTTGTATTCTTTAAGAAACCCTTGTTAAATTTTACTCTTGCAGCGGTTGTGTGGTGTTGGAAAAATTGCTCAACTCAATCAACGAAATAGTCAAGAAATTTTTTGGTCTTAAAACAACCCTCGCTAAATTAAATTTTTGCAACACTCACGGAATCTTTCTGTATTTAAAGAACCCCTGCCACATTTAACTGAAACAAAAAACCAATTCGTGGTTTTGGAGTCATTTCATCAAATATTACTCTCAGAAAAAAGCCAGAAATTTTTCGTTATTTACACAACCCCGGTTTAATTAAACTTTTGACACAATAAAGGGATAACTTGATCTTTCTGCACTCTCTGCTAAACTTAAACAACGAAGCCATTAGGAAATTTTTTTCTGTCTTTACACAACCGACGTTCAATTCAACTTTTAAAAAAAAGCGAGGAATCGAATTCGAGCAATTTGTGGTTTTGGAACTGTTTCTGCTAAACTTAATCAACGACACAATCTTGCAATATTGAAATCTTTCAACAACTTGTTCAAGATTTATCTTTTGGAACAAACGAGCAATTTTGATGTTTTTACAGCTAATCCTAGAGCAAATCGATATTTTGGTAGTTTGATAACACGTGATAAATTTAACGCTTGAAATAACCAAGATTTGTTTCGCTTTTTATAATTAACTACTAAATTTTCAACTTGCAAGAACAAATGTTTTGTTGTCTTTAAACAAATTTTGTAACCATTAACTCAATCAAGAACCAATATTTTCTACCCTTTTGATAATAACATCTAATTTTGTGTCTGAAAAAAAAACCGTCAATTTTTGTGCTCCTTGGGAAATCAATGTTAAACTTGACCTGTGAAACACCTACATAATTTGGTGGCCTTTAAGCGAACCGTGGCAAATTTAATATTTGGAAATATCGAGGAAATTTGTAATGTTTGATCTTGGTACTACATTGAACTCTTCAACAACTAATATTTTTGAGTAGAAAAACACTAAGGAAAAATTTAATTTTCTCCTCAATCACGAGTTTCTAATATAGCCCTTGGAATAAATATTTTTGGGTCTCTTTTAACAAGAAATCTAACTTTTCTACAACTGATTTTTAGTCACTTTTAGTTTTTTAAGTCTTAATCTATAGGATCACTCGCTAAATTTAACCCTCAAATAAGTAGAGGTCGATTGTGTTCTGGGGTGGCCTATGCTTTTTTGAACTCTTGAACCAATATTTTTTTCTGTTATATTCACTTTACATATAACCCCCTTTAAATATAAATTAAGGTTATTTTTGAGCCTTAAAGCAAACCATCTTATTTTATACCGTTTATAGAACTAATGTTTTTTATATACCTTATTTTTTTAATGTAACTTAACTTGTCAGCTCTCTTCCAGTACAACTGTGGTATTTGAAAGATATCAAAACCAAATAATTTTATTTTCTCGAAAACTAAATTCTACATAGTAATGGCTTTGCTAAATTACTATTAATAGGGCGGAGCGTTGACAGGTTGTTAGCCAAAATGCTTGTTTCATTAAATATTGATCGTATCATAGTTTCGTTTCTGCCATAAATTCTAAGCAATATAGTTTACACATCAAAAACGAGGATGATATGCAAATTAAACTTAATAACTAATTAGATAGGGTCTTACTATGTGGTTATTTGTCGAAACGGGACTTTCTTAATTTTAGTTGAGATTTAAAAAATCAGGGTCACGAACAGGACTCGAACCCGCGACTTTCGGGTAGATACGCCGCTACTCAACCACTTAAGTGTGCCGACCGACGGTCTGATAGCTCAAGTGGTCGAGTAGCGGCGTATCTACCCGAAAGTCGCGGGTTCGAATCCCGCTCGTGAAGGTTGAATTTTTTACCTCAAGTAAAAACCTTAATTAATTGAAATTTTTTTTACAATTGACCTAGGTTGGTGACCCAATGCACGGTTTTGGAGTTCCTCGATATTTTCGAAACAGAAACAATATTTTGGAAAGCTTCTCTTACAAATCATAAATTGTATTATAAATAAAGCAATAATTAAAAATATATTAAATTCACTATTTTTCGTGGTCCGCTTGACCTGTTAATATCAATAAATTAATTAAGGTGTTTAGTTGAGATAAGAAAGTCATTGTCACGAGCGGGATTCGAACCCACGACCTTCGGCTTGATACGCCCCTATTCTACCATTTAACTGTGCCAGAGAGGATCGAAGTCACGAGTACCTCAAGTGGTAGAATAGCGGGGTATCAAGCCTTAATTAATTGAATAATATTAATTGGTCATGTGGACCACGAAAAATAGTGTATTTAATGAATTAAAATGAAATATACCTTCACTAAACCTCTCCGTGGCCATTTGAGAATCGAATATTATTTCACGACATTTGAAAAATGGCAAAAAGGATGGAAAATACGAGAGGTGAGGTTGTGATGGAAGTTGGTGTCCGAGTAGTAGTATAGATAGTATAGATCAAGTGGTAGAGTGGCGGCCAATCTAGCCGAAGGTCTTGGGTTCGAATCCCGCCTGTGACACACCTGTTTATCACAACTGAAATCTTTAATTAATTGAAAGGTATTAATCGTTCAAGCGGACCACGAAAACTAGTGACGTTTTATTGTTATAATTAATTAAACCTTTTAGTCGAGATAAATAGATAATAGAAAAAAAGCTACTGGCACGAGCGGGATTCGAACCCACCATCTTCGGCTAGATGCGCCGCTGCTCTATCACTTCAGCTATCGTGACCTCGATCCACTTGAAATCAACTTCCTATCTCAACCACACCTTATGAGTTTTACCTCCTTTATAAACCTTAATTAATTGTAATGTATCAATCGGTCAAGCGGACCCATAAATTTTGAATTATTATTTTTATTATCTCTCTCAAATCGATTTAATTTTTTTTTTAAAGAGAAAAGTTACAGTTGCAAAGCCCACTCCCGAGAAATTTACAGCGAGTGGGTGAGGCGTGCATAGTAAAAGTAAGTTATTAGCGGGAATAGCGTTGAGTATTGAGTAGGTGAATATGGAATACACTGGTGGAGTGAATGCAACCAGACTGCAGTGTGGAATGCCATATCTATGTTTTGTGTGTATTCTGTAGTTGACAACTTGAGGTACACACGAGAACAGGCACAAGGGATGTCGACTGAGTTTATACATAAAACCAGTGAGAAGGAGGAAAACGCGCGCAAGGCCGGAGATGCCTTCAGCTTTTGCTTAAATTGCTTAAAATCGAATTTATTTATATACTATTAAAAGAGGAACCTGAGCTATTAACCTCATACGAATTTCGAAAATGAATTTACATAATAGTTTTTCCGATACGTTCTACCGCTGAAATAGAAGCAAAAAGGAAAACTGTTAACTCGCAAAGTAAGCTGTTCAAGGATGCCTTGAGAAGTAGTGTAAAAGGATAAAAAAGAAGTAACAGGAGTGGTGGCGTTTGCATAATAAATGTGGTTTTAAAAAGACATTTATATGCCAAACGGCTTTAAACGTATAACACTTGGAAAATAAACAAATGATTGCTTAAATTAACGTTCTATTCCTTTTATCAGAACTTTGATCTATTTAACACAGACATCCGGAAAATTCCAATAGGTAGAAAGATTTAGCAATTGAAAAATTTTGCGTTTGATTTTATAATTAAAACACTTTACCGAAAGATACCGTTGGTTTTTATAACTGTCCAAACAAATGCTTTTTCCGACTTTGAACGTTGTTTTGCTACTACTGCTAATGTCATTGAATAGTGAGATTAGAAGGGCTGTTGATATTATGAGCATTAATAAAACCACTACGATAAGAAAAGTTTATAGAGCTGATTTCCTAAACGGTTTATCACTACACTATCTATGGACACGGCCAGACGTATAATCAATTTTACTGCTTGTGATCATGTCTCGATGGAAAATCTAATTATGCTTATTTATTATTTCCCACTACCTCGTGCTGTATATCGATAAGAGACTGTCTTGGAAAGAATAAAAACATCACTGGCTAGATAAAACACCCTCGCGTTCAAAATTGACTCTTAACAACAAACCATTGATTTATGGGACGGTGATATATATCCAGTTAGTGGAGTTCAACGAAACAATTCATCTATCATCGCGTCCAGATTTTCCAATCCAAAACCCTCAGAAAAAAAGTATTTACCTGTCTAATCACACAATCCCCAAGAACCTTATAAAAGATATTACAAACCAGGATACACGAAATTCTTTCGGTACACACCAATTCCTTAATTTTAAACCTAGCATCCCCAATAATCCCCCCAAGGAGATAAAAGCGGCAGTGCCTCGCTGGCCAACAGGTAGAATGTAGACTCCGCCAATAATTTCGGCCAGAAATTTCAACATCGGATTATTGATTCTTCTAACCCTCGTGCCAAATTTTCTTTTATTTTATAGCTGTCAGATTTTGTCTTGGATTTCTTTATTTGTAACTGCCAATAATTATATAGAAATCGTGAGATGCGGTTTGGTGCGATGAAGGTATCAGAAAAACATTTTCTTTATCGTGCGGACGTTCGGTCTTTATTGAGATCATCTTCAGTGCCTGGGATTTACATTGTTTACATTAATCATTTTAATGTAAATCATTTTTCATGTTTAATCATTTCCAATTTTAGTTTAAGCATTTTTTAAGGCATTCCGACTATTCATCATCACCAGTGATGGTTTTATCCGACAATAGTATGTGCCCGAAATGCCGAGTCCTATTTCACAGAAAATCTGCACGTTTACCAAAATCATGTATGTATGTTTGTATGTATAATTATTTACTTAGAAATCGTGAGATGCGGTCTGGTGTGTTGTGAGTTTCAGAAAACATTTTCTTTATCGTGCGGACGTTTCGATCTTTATTGAGATCATCTTTAGGGCTCAAAGTGTTTCTCTTCTGTGTAGATGTGCCATTCTTGTTGTTGCTTAGTTTTCCAGCATTCTGGAGAGTTTGGCTGTGCAATTAATCTTAGACTTATTCAGCATTATCCTTTTAAAATGTTAAAATTTGCTTATTCCAGTCGGTTATTTTCTAACTGTCAGTATCTTCAGAGTTTGGTTTGTTGTTAAAAAAAACGTATGTCCTGCCAGAGCAGCAAGGAAGATGATTATTGAAAACATTCAATTCCGGATTCACCTTCCAACTCCCGTCAAGAAGAAGAAATCTCACAATTTAAGAGATTTGAATTCTTGATTTTAGAGTTTTCGAGCATCTGACTATAGTAGCCTACTTTCTTCTTGCATTTCGTCATATTCTTAGATTAAGTCTGTCCGTTTATCGGCCCGCATGTCTTTTCAGCATTTCCCCATTGTATTGACTGATCTGGGTTTTATCTTTGTTTGTTCCAGTCGGTTATTGCATAACTGCGGTCATCATCACAGATTTGAACCTGCCCTTAAGAATTACTAACGAATAAACGCACTGACCGATCAATCAAACTTAAGAAAACTCGTGTGAAAAACCGGTACAGGGAAGTGTCCAAATTCCATATTCATTCCCTCAGGCCCCGAGAGGAATTGTCACAACCTAAAAGATGTTAATAGTTGTAATTCGAGAGTTTTCGAGCATTCTGCTCAGCCTGTTCTAGCCTAATTTGGTTCTGAAGTTTGCTACTTGGTTGGCCTGTGCATTAATCCTGTGCATATGTCCTTTCTTTGATCCCTTTTATGTAAATTAAATGTGGGTTTTATCGTTGTTTATTCCAGTCAGTTATTGCGTAATTGATTTACCTCCAGAGTTCGGTTTGTTCTTAATCCTATGTAGATTTATCCCACTCCCCGATAGTCCTCAAGAAGTAGTAATTTCACAACCTAGGATATTTCGATTTTTTTATTTATTATTTTTTACTTTTATACAGATTAAATTTGAATATAATCGTTGTTTTTCCTACTTGGTTGTGGGCTGTAAGTTTCTGACGCCCAAACCCGTCGACCTATCAATCAAACATAGGAAAACTCACCTCTGATAGGCCAGAAATGCGTGTTGCCGGATGATTAGGAACGACCTAACTTTGCCATTCACCACCCAGTATATTCAACAAGAATTCCCTTCCCAGCATAATACAAATAATCATCTGATTGCTCGCAGTAATCGTTCTTTTTTTTTTTGCACTAGTTGTTAGATTCTTTACAAGGACGATGAAATAGAGATTATATTAGCAGAGGCAGTTATGTCCTCTGGAATGAGTGCCGAAACGAAACAACCGCTATCAGAAAGGGCGTAAAAACTTTTAATTGCCGGCCGGTGACAACGGTAAAGCAACATTCCCCCCCCAGGCTGTTATGCTCTCAAGCAAGGCATTGTTTTTCACCATCAGACCTTGTCCCCGCAGCGGGCGTTAGTTCAGATAATTTTACATGGTTTTTATACTTTGAAAGGTTATTATCGACTGCTTGCGGTTCAGTGGCGGTTTAGCAGAATGAAAAATACAATTAACTTGTCACTTAGGCTCGTAAAAACCGTGTACTAGATATGCCAGCTTTCAAACCTGATGACCAAAAGGACCCCTGCTTCTTTGGGTGTGGTCTTGTAACGAAAACGACTCTGCTCAACTTGTGAGCAAAATGAAAAAAAAAACATTTAAAAAAACATTAATAAAATATTTTTCAATGTACACTATTTTCCAAAAATCATAAACATGTTGAATAAGAATAATATAAATAAGATGAATCATGTACATAATTATTAGGAGATCGTGAAATGCGGTCTAGTGTGACGTAGTTTTAGAAAAAATTAATTATTCAGAAATCGTGAGATGCGGACTCGTGTGACGTAGTTTTAGAAAAACTAATTATTCAAAAATCGTGAGATACGGTCTAGTGTGACGTAGTTCTAGAAAAACTAATTATTCAGAAATCGTGAGATGCGGTCTGGTGTGATGTAGGTTTCACAAAAACATTTTCTTTATCGTGCCAACATTCAATCTTTTTGAGATCATCTTCAGAGCGTGGGATTTGTAAGTGTTGATATTTTACAAATACATGAGCGATGTGAAAAAAAATGAATTTATACTATCCTAGAAAATTTTATATAAAAAAATGGATGTATATAATGTTAGGAAATTTTAAATTAAAAAATGAATTTATACAATCATACAATCAGCTCTAATCTTAATCCTTTACTACCAGAGAATTCTTTTTTCACCCGCTCGATAATCCACCGTAACGATTGAGAGTGAACTGGAGACAGTGAGCACATGAGAAAAACCGCGTCGAACCTGGGCACCTTCCCCCAAAAATAATTAATTGAATTTAGTTATCCTAATGGAATTAATATGAACATCGACCGAAACATTACATGAAAAAAATCTAACAAGCTTTTCATCAGGAAGCTTTTCATCATACTTTATTACGAAAGATATTTCATATAGAAAAAATTATAGTACTGTAACAACTGCGGTACAGAAATTGAATAAAGTTTTCCGTCTGGCGTTCAGGCAGTAATTTAACTTCTCGTTCCTGATTGAAAGATTGTGCAGATAATCAAAATTCAAATTTTACAATTAAGCAACTTTCTTCTAAAATTGGAGAATACATTAACACAAAAATATACCGAATTGCAATTATCTTAAAATAGTTCTTTACAAAAATCATTTTTGAAAATATGTCCGCCTAGAATTTGAATTGCTAAGTATGAGACTTGTTAGCGTTCATTAAATATCTTCCGAACATTGCAAAGAATACATAAAAAGCCTCGGCCTAGGAATAAAATTACACACCGTTTAGGACGAAATTACTTTTCAGATAGGAAAATGCAGTAAATTCGCTTTTTCATTGCATAAGGCGCATAATGAAGATATTCGAGAGAAGAAAGTCATTTTTGACGGGCTTTCTTATCCCCTTAGCGGATCATGATGAGAAAACGATTGCCGAAAAGTATCACCTAGCTAGTAGTTTTCTATTAGAAGGAGGCCAATTTCCCCTCTATATTTATAGGACATTTCAAAATATTAAAAAAAAAAACAGGAAGTGAATACGTTCGTTTAATTTGATCAAACAGTTCAATAGTTCTGTTAGATCAAATATTCTTTTGATTTTATTGCAAGGGACCGGTGTTGTCTTTTTCATTTATTGTCGTATTACTGTCATTTCACATGTAAAGGAACAAACAGTACACTCGTATTTTGCGGTTATTTCAAATTATATGTATTAAATATTTTTATCGTTACATTAATTACAAACTATTTATTTTTATGTAAACCAAATTAAACGAGTTCAGAAATTCATTAGCTTTAATAAAAAATAATAATTGTGGTTTGAAAGAAAATTCGTCAAAACACATGTTGAAGGTGCTCAACGCTTGATGAAGGCACCATGTCTATCATGTCCCCAGAATTTCTGGCCAGTTAATTTGGTAATGCCGCCTAATAATGGGTGACATGCGGACGAGAATCGCCATCCAATAACACGATGTTATCTCCTACGACTGAATAGGACAATAGCTTACAGAAGAACGTCCCCTTCGCATCTTAGGTAAGTCGAGGATCCACTCTGTATGATAAACAGTTCTGTACGGGTATGGACCTATTGATTGAAATGGCTGTTGACTCACGCATATCGACTCCCCAAATCAAGACACTTATCTATGAAAAGAACATAGCCCGTTGTTCAAATGTGTCTCCGATAATAGAGAAGCCGAGGCAAGCACTAAACTATCCTCACGACGCCTTCTGATGACTGCGTAGAGCTCACCCTTGAGCTCCAGACATGCAGTATCCGCCGATGCCGATTGCCGCCGAATATTTCCCAAGTCTCTAGATGCTGGTCTTGGCATTAGCTAAATAGCGTGCCTACGTATACACACATGCGGGTTTGTATACCCCCCTTGTTGTTGCGGAAACAGGGTATACGTAGAGGACTGGTGTCTCCTAACAATAATTTACATGAGATAAATAAAGGAAGTACCTTCTGTAAAGTTACAAATAAAAAAAAAAGGCTAGAAATCTACGCACAATGTATGCGAGTAAGGCAGGCCAGAAAAAAAATTACGAGAATATCAAACAACAATAACAATAATGTTATCGTGAGGTCTCTGCTTGGAGGGAGAGGAGGTGATTATAAAGATGGGTAATAAAGATTAAGTGGTAGAGTAGCGGCGTATCAAGCCGAAAGTCGCGGGTTCGAATCCCGCTCGTGACACTGACTTTTTTATCTCAAGTAAAAACCTTAATTAATTAAACAAATAATAATAATAATAAAACGATTCTCTTTATACGGCATTAACTCCAAATATAGAGGAAGTAAAAAACTGCTGCATGGGGTCAATCCATTCCTTACAAGAAAAACGATTGTTATTGTATAAACTAAAACATCTATACTAGCTAGCAATCGTTTATTAAGTACAAATAAGTACCATTAGATATGAGTACATATACATTAACTTTTGATTTTCATAACAGTTGGAATTTGGTCAAAAGTATGCCCAGTTATTCTCCGAATGTGCGGATGGTTTGACTGAGGTTATTTCACGAATATTCGTGCCCTTTGTAGGGGGCATGAAAACCGACAAAAAGCCGAGCACGGCGAGCGCCGGATGCTGTTATTCGGCGAATAGCCGAACGTCCATCTACTTGGCATTCGGCGAAAATTTGCTGAATTCCGCGAATGCCGCATGTCTGAAGTCGCCTTTACAATAATTGTTGAGTTGACTACCTAAAATGACGTTTCCTAAGAGCAATAAAACTCTTCCTTTCTATCGAGATTTACGGTAGATGATAGTGCCCAGGACTGGGGCTATGTGACGCTAAATCGTCGTTGGTCAAAGCATCTGTCCGCTCTAAATTCCACTTTGAGAAAAAACCAAAACATTGTAACTCATAATTACCTCTTCATAAAAGAAAACAAACTAAGAAACCAATAAACGCACTCGACACTGAACACTCGGCTCTGGAAAGGATGAAATTGAACTGAATCTACAGAGTGTAAAAGGATTTATAGCGCTCTAAAAAAGTAAAGAACAATAAATTTATTAATGTTGTGTTTATGTTTTAAGTCAAATATTAATCTTTTCACCTAGTTATTACAGGGAGTAACAAATAATTTTATATTATCTTTAAGTGTACATCGCCTAGTTTCCTAGTTTTCGGTGAAAACCCTGTCATGGATAGTTGTGATTAACCATCTAGAGTCAAAAGGAAGAGAACCATGTCAAATTACCGTGTTTTTTTTTAAGCCGTGTTCCGTCCGATCGCATTATGGAACTTTGCACAGTGACCTTTCCTCCGAACGGTAACCGTCAGATGAGGGCACCCATTTCCAACCCATCAATTTGATTTTTTTTTTTCTTTCAAGAACGATAAGAACGTGGAGCTGACGGTGGGTATTACTTATAATAACCTGAAGTTATGCGAACTTTTCTATTAGAAAAAACAACTCGCCTTTAAGCGGCTCAGCTATTTTTAAATCTTTAAATTAAGATTATTTGTGAAAGATTATACTAATCTGAATATTTCCCGAAGGATAGAGATAGGGTGAGAATGCAAGAGGAAGCCGGGGGGGAGGGAGAGAGAGAGAGAGAGAGAGAGAGAGAGAGAGAGAGAGAGAGAGAGAAAGAGAAAGAGAGAGAGAGGGGGGGCAGAGAGAGAGAGAGAGCTCTTTTAAAATTTCACCCTATTAATTTCACATTAAAAAATATGTGGAAATCTTACTATTTCGGCAATCATTGGCAGTATAATTTTTTTTGGTACCGGGCATACTCGCCATATACGGGCTAAATTTAGAAAACAAATCCAGGTTGTAAAGATTAGCAATGGTTTTTAGATCATCAACCACCGGCCAAAAATAGGAAACATGAGAAGAGTCTACAAATTAGTAGTGGGATTCTTCCAATATTTTGAAGTTCAACATTGGCGGGCCAGCGTGTTGGGTTCTTTGATTAAAGATCAAGGTCGGAAGTTTTATCCAAGTGGAAATTCCTCATCCTGAAATGTCATTTGTTTTAGTCCTTGCGATTCAAACTAATCTATCTCCTTCACGCCTTCGTTTTTCACATTTGTTTTTCGCAATTAGTCGGCACATTTGAAAAAAAACACAAAGCTGTTTTGGAACTGAGTCTTCCGGAACCCGGGTTACAAAAACTAACGGCAATCACTCTGATAAAAAAAGTCACACTGAATCCTACTGAAATTTGATTAATTTGAAATGTCGCGTGTATTGAATTTCTGTTTGTAAAATATTAAATTACAAAAATATGTTTACATTCGTTAAATCCAAGTCAAATATTAAACGATTTCATTCTCAAAACTGAAGTCAATAAATACGTAGAATAAATAAGAAATAGGTAGTTTTTGACACAAATATATTGTTTTATCAATTAACATTTGATTTAAGCAATATTGAATACTTTATTTTTTTATAGTCTTTTGTCATGCAATTTTCAGTTTTTTACCTACCTGATAAGTTTGAGAACTCTTCTTGTCTTGTCCATGGGTCACAAGAAACACTAGAAAGGTGCTATTCTAGTTATAGAGAGTAATTTTACTTTTAAGCCTTTTTTTTGTGTTAGATAATCGCATTAGAATATTTTGAAATGTGTAGAAGCAAGCCAATACCAAGAATGCACAATTAATTTTTTTTCATACGTCGAATTTTCTTCGTATAATTTTTATGTTTTGATAAGGATAGGACAATTTCGTTATGTGCACCATTAGTAAACATATAGCTTTCGTTATATTCTTATTAGTTAAAGACGTTTTACGTTTGTTATTATGTGTCACAGTGGTTAAAATCCGTGTAATCTTGGAAAGAAAGCAAGAAGGAACGAATCACGTCAGAACCCTGCTCTTTTCTTTTTTAAAGAATATGAAAAGATGATTTTATGCAAATAAATATCTAGTTTATTGTGATAATATCTTAGCCGTTAAGATTTGTGGCATCTTTAATGTGAAGAATTATTTATTCAGAAATCGTGAGATGCCGGTCTGGTGTGGTGTAGGTTTCAAAAAACCATTTTCTTTATCGTGCCAACGTTTCGATCTTTATTGAAATCATCTTCAGGGCTTCAATTTCTGAAAAATTATCGACTAACTGTCAATAATTACTCCACATTTAATGAGAAATTTGTTTAAATCTGCCGTGCATTTTTGTCAACATAACAGATTGAAATAAATTTGTAAATATGAACGCAGCAAAACCAAAAAATATTGGATTTTTTTTTTAGCAAACAGTAAAACAGTTTATAAGAATGTACGGTTATTGGGGTTATCCGTGTGTCGGTGTGTCCCACTAGCTGAAGGTTGAAATTTTTTGGCTCCGTATAGAGAGGGTGTAGGAATACCACCAGATATGAGAATTATGCTCTCGCACAGCTGCGCGTGTAGGGTTCCTATTTTTGAAGAAGGTTATTTTAGTGTATATATTGCCTGCTTCTTTGTGCCCATTGCGTTTGTAGAGAGTGAATGCATTTATTTGAGCGAAGGTGTAAGAAGCCCGATAGAGGAATATTGATATATTTTCCAACCTAAATGAGTAATAAAATAAAGTAGTATACTATTTTCTATTTTAAAAATTTTACTTTATTATCTAGTGGATGCTTCCCCGGTCGGGGGGCGGGTGCTCCAGGCAAGGCCACTCGCTAGAATTGCGCCAGGATAAAGTCAGCCAGCCAAACATCATCAGCAACTGTACCTTCTCCTTATCACATTCGATTTCCCTCTGCTTAAATGGATATTTATGTATTTACGAGTACCTTGCAACCTTTGGCCATGAAAAATAATCAAGCCAAGCCAAAAAAGTAGATTAATACGTAGAGAGAGAAAAAAATTAGAATCCACCTAAAAATGGGGGAATTTATTATTCCTAAACAGAATAAATTACTTTGTTTCCTTAAACAGCTATTAAATAAACCATAAACCAGATCTGGACTAACTAATACAACAAAAATTCCTTCTTCATGCAGTCTTTTCCGTAAACCTACAATTTTACTTGTTGATCGTGATTTTCGTGAATCGTTGATCCAGCGACAACCATCCGCCGAGTCCTGTTCCAGTCCTGCCGAAATCCGCCCCCCCCCCAAAAAAAAATCTCCGGAGAATCGGGGCCGCTTCTATTCGGAAAACCACGAACGGACAGTCCTCGCTCATCGCCGTGGTCTGGTGAGGAAGGCGCCCGGTGGGAATGGCCAAAAATGAAAATACCCACGAAGAAAAATCCGGACGAGACGTTTTCCGGAGAATCTCTATCGGATGCCAACTCGTAAGTGTTTTATCGCACTGTTCTCCTCGACGACCTCTGGCTCGGTCCAACCGGTCGCGTTATCGCTTAATCCCCGTCACTAAATACACACTCTTAATAATAACACTGATTGCTGATTTTCACCAATTTCCTACGTACATTGATTTTAATTAATAAAAATTTATCCATCTAATAATTAGGTGGCATTCCTCCTTACAAGAAAAGGAAACTGATCAAGGCGTGAAAATAAAAAAAAAAAATTGATTTTGGGGCAAAAAACAATCCAACATTATAAAATCCTTTCTTTTTGGTCACAATTGGAGTGATAGTATGAATGGATGGACAAGTTCCTTACGTTGGGTGCTGAACTGTCTAAGTACCTCCAGAGCCCACCTAGGCGCCTGGATAGATAACACCATGGTCCGGACCTTCAACACCCCGGATGGGTGCTAGTTGAATGGTCGGTGGATTACGACCAGTGATAGGCTCAACATTCTGCATCTGCATGTGATGATTTGAGCTTATGGCATGCCCAAAAGCCAGGGTATTAGTATTAGCCTCCAACCTTTGGAGAGCCGAATGCTTTGGCATTTTCAACTTGACGCGCCCTCGAACTGAATCTCTCTGAAATGGACCGATATCTTCCTTCGGAATACGAGCAAATGTACGGGTAGAGCTATGGAGTAGTAGCCAAAGGGTAACCTCTACGTACACATGCGGTATCAAACAATAATTTTATCCTTTTCATCAAATATGGTATTTGATGGTGGACGTGTATGGCTAAACTGAAGTAAGAAATGAACTCAACAAAAAGCATGCGTGAAAAGAAGAGCATGCTAATTTCATTACAATTTTACACTTGAATGGAAGCATTGCTGACAGGTGTTTAGACATCACTCAACATCTGGCATGACAGCTGGTACTGCTGTGTACACCTAAAATGTAAATCCGCTTACGCCACTTTGAGACAATAGTTAAAAGGAAATCGCTATATACAAAAAGTAAATGTAAAAATCAAGTAATTATACGTGGTAGTGAAGCCTAAGGAATACGATAAAACCAAGGGTATTTACGTTTTGTGCTGTTTGAGGGGAAGAACTTTCAATAGGGAAAGCCCCCACTCCTCGGAAGGTCTTGGATCCACCTCAGGAACGGTGTTCGTGATTTGGTAATCGACAAGCCTAAAACAATAATACAATAGGTAGTTACGAACAAGGAAATTAGAACGCAGATATATAGGGGGTGACGGTAGCCGCAACGGTTTAGGCTCATCGCTGTAAGGTGAAGGTACAGGCTTGTAATCCAGCGGCCCTGCATTCGTACCCGACATGCTTACAAATAGTGACTGAGAATTATATATATCGATATAACAAATAGTATTGACGTCCACAATCGTCATATAATGATTCTGATTCGATTCAAAGGTTAAATACAATATTGTTAATTGGGCATTTGTTGCAATGTGATTGTTAGGCTATGTAGGACCGGAAATTGTTTTCATTCCCTACTCGTCGTTCCGTTGGTCGGAGTCATGTTTTCGCCGTTTTTTCAAGTTTATCGCATAATCATGTAGCACTCGGTTCCGAGAAGTGACGGCTATATTGTTCCAGTTGAGGTCGTAAACGGCCAGCCGGTCGTACTGGAATGACCTCTGGCCGGAGGACGGATAGAAAATCGTTTGAGGTCAAGGATGCCGGGCCGGGACGGCCACCTCCTTATTTACAAATTATAAACGGGGCATTAGCGGAAAAGTGATTGTGTCCGATCATGATGATCCGAAAGGCGGGATCTTTGAACGGAGAAAACCCCTGCCCGCCCACCCCACTGGAAAAAATGTGGATTCAATAACAAGCGTACTCTCCCTCTCACATCAAATAAGGATAAGGCGAAAACTTTTCTTTCATTCGTGGAGATCAGTCACGCTTGTAAAATCCTTTATAATGATTAGCGTCGTTACGAAATCACTTACGCAACAGGAATGGTGAGAACCGTAAAAAATGGTTAAATCATAAAATAACGTAATTTGGACTATAATTGGATCATGATTTATAACCATCAAAGAGCATTTTCAACAAGAAAACGTTGACACTTTCACGCCTTCAAAGGTTAACAAATCATCAACACTCCCTGCGAGGACACCATTATTTTCTTTTTAAGACTCCATTAAGATTTTGCAACCCTATCTGTTCTGAGTTCAAACCCTTAGTTAATGGAATTTCATTTAAGATTAATTCCCATAGAAAGCGACACACAATGAGTAGTGTTACACACCTGCTTAACGAACTAGACAAACCAATTACCTACAAAAAGATGGTGTATCATCCAGAAAAAAAGGTTATGAAAAAATGGGAGAGAGCATCTTTCTCGGTTTCGGTCGTAGCTTTGTGTTTGTGCTTGACACCCAAGGGCATCTTTCCCAATACACAGTCGCATCCTTAAATCTAAATTGGCCTACAGACACTAGGGTGTGGGTCGGATCCGCACACATCTCTTAGTACAAGGGGGTCGTGGGAGTTTCTCGGGGTAACGTGTTCCGCCCTCTACACATTATATCCTGTTGATATCCTTTCCCTACACCTCTATCCGAACATACACTGTTAGCACTGCCCTTCTATCCACTAACTCCTACTCTGTCACAGCTCACCGATCCTTCCAGCACTTCCATGTTCCATCGAACAATGGTGTACAACCTTGGTTAATCTTGGTAGTTTATCGGACAGAAAGAAAAAAAACATAACGTCAAGTTGTTTTGGGAGGTTTGTACATATATCAGACAGTTATTATTAGAGATTTGCTCGGATTATCATACTCTGCATAAATTAAAATCTCTCCAAAATTAATAATACACAAGTTTAAAGAAATTTTCATATATGTGAGGAATTTCGACAAAGTTGAATCGATGGCTAGGGTTTTGGTAAACCCTGTTTAGAAAAAGATACTTCCTACTCACAGTGAGTTGTTTTGGAACCATCTGGTTGTCGGCAATTTAGCTCATCACCAGGTTCAAAGAATTCTACAACCTGATGATGAGCTAAAAGCTCGAAATTCTGATCATGCAAAAACGATGAGTAGGAACTACGTTTTATCCTGGCCATGATGATAGCACCAAAAGATCTGCCATTATGACCAAACATGACTGCCAATGTGACTGGACCATACGGACTACCTTCACAGAATTAACATAATTCTGACACTGATTTTCTGTTAGAATTAAAAAATAATCGTTAATTATTATTATTAGTGCAAATTATTTGTGAATTCTGAAAGGACGATAACTCATAAAATATTATAAATCAATAATACTTAAAAATGTTAGAAATATAAAATTACATAATATATTTATATAAGGAACAAGCTGTGCCGCCATATTGATCGTCCAATTAGCCTCTCCAGAAGATGGTTCCTTTCATGACAACCTAATCAAAGTTGCTAGGATGAGGAGAATCGCTTACCAAAAACACTGGCAAAGGCGGTAACAGAAATCAAGAAATTATAAACAAGTCATTCTTCCAATTCTATCTGATTATAATTATTTCTGTGTTAAAATTTGAACAAAAGACACTTCGTGAAGTGATGTGTCAGAAGGCAATTTTTCCTTAGTATTGGAATGAATTACAATTAATTAAGGTTTTGAATTGTGATAAAAAATGTCAATGACACGAGCGGGATTCGAACCCACGATCTTCGGCTAGATACACTGCCGTCAAATGTCGCGTAATTGAAAAATCTCAAAAAGTATGGAAAAATCAAAAAGTGGTGTTAAGAGGGACAGGTGGTGTCCGAGTGGATCGAGTTCACGATAGCTTAAGTGGTAGAGCAACGGCGTAACACGCCGAAGATCATGGGTTCGAATCCCGCTCGTGTCAGTGACTTTTTATCTCAACTCAAAACCTTAATTAATTGGTCAAGAGGACCACGAAATTTATGAATTTATTGGAATGAATTGGAAATGAAATGGTAAGAAAAACTCTCAGATGACTGGTTCTTCTGTCGACCCCATTTATAGACAATCAATTAGAATTTCGTTTAAAAATGTTTCCGCAATGAGTTTAAAAAACGTTTCCTCCGGAGTGATGTAGGATATATAGAGCAGAACGAATAGACTAATTTATTTTGTATAAAAAAATTAATTCCTGGGGAAAATTATACCGAAACACGAAAGCCCTGTCCAAAAAAATCCCTTCTTGGCCATATTTAAAGCGAAGAAAGTGAAGAACGGTCCGAGAGCTGAAGAATGTACTGATGGCGGCGTTAGAACGCTTTACGCTTTTCAAATCTTGACAAGTTGAACGCTGACAGACTAACCGCCTCATTTTATTACTCTCATTCTACGACATAAAATAAATCTTCATTCTTTTTTTTTTATAGTCGAGAACGTTCGGTTAAAAATTCATATCGTCATCCATATATGGTGTCATCCGAAAGCAGTAACGTTGAAATATTAAAATGTGAAAGTGTGAGGATCTCTGATTGCTTTCCCTGAAATAGTGCAGTGAAATAATACTAAACCTTGAAATTTTTCATTTATTAATTAAATTATTAATCTTTCATAGCATTAATTAAGACAAATCTGGTCAGGAAAATCTTATGTACAATCCTAGGTTCACTGTTTAAATAATTTTATAACATTTTCATTAGATAATAAACCATGTAAATGCCTGGATAAATTGGTTTTATCTTATACAAAAACTGTTCTAAATACATCATCAATGATTTAAAAAAAAAAAACTCTTAACATTAATATCAGCTTATATACACGGCCAAGGTGGCTGAACTATGTATGAAAAAGTTGATGCTCGGGATTGGACTGTTGTGAATTCATGTTGAACAGACCCTGGATTTATTAATTTAGGCCTTGCCAAGGCGGTCAACACAAAGGCAAATTCCCAAGATACAATGGACAAAAATTAGTTTTAATTTACATGTTGATTCTTTAGTTTCCATCTGAGTAAGCTCGTTTATAAATTTAGAATTTTACGCAACTTTACGAAAATTGAACTCTTAAGAGCAATATATTTCTCTCTTGCACAATCCATAATAGCCTGTGGTATTTTTTAAAATATTTTTTTACGAGGGTTCGCAACAACGGAGGTCATATCAACCCTCAGGGTGACGGTATTAAAATAAAATAAAATAAACTATTTGTAACTATGCCGTGTTAGAATGCAGGGTCTCGGGATTCGAACCCGGGACCTTTCTTACAGTGATGAGCGCTGTGCCAACGCCTAAACGTTCTGGCCACCGACACCCCAAGCCTATGGTATAGTTTCCTGGGGAGGTGGTAATAAATTCTTCAGTAAGACTCTAGATGTAACTATAAACTCACTTCTTAAAATTATTTTATGTAAACCGTATAGAAATAATAATACGAAAAATTATACAGTGAATTTAAAGTAATGCATCTATACCAAAACTTTCTTAAGTTGTTCATGTGTTTTGTACAAACATAAAAAAAAATCTCGTAACTAGTTACATCAATGAATACACCAAAGACCCAATTCATTGGCTAGGTCATATTTTTACTATGTAAAAACTAGAGAATATTATAATCAATACGGAACTTCACCTTTTTTTTTTTTTTTTAAAGAGAGGCTCATTAGTGAAAATTTTAAAACTACAATGAAGGAAACAAAATTTATAATATCGAAAATTTTAAATTGCAGTTTTTTTTTTTTTTTTTTTTTTTTTTTT
>CM077105.1:11826760-11854921 GCA_039619505.1 Cimex hemipterus
TCTCTCTCTCTCTCTCTCTCTCTCTCTCTCTCTCTCTCTCTCTCTCTTCCTCCTCTTCACCAATCCTTTCAAATCCTCTCCTCTCTCATCTCTTCACTTCTCCTTTCCTATCCTCCCCTCTACTTTTCTCTATTCTCCTTTCCTCTTCTCTCCACACCACTCTCTTTCTCCCTCTAGTTTGTCGGTCTTGTAGATATTTTTTCTTAGTAATTTTCCTGTCGTTTTATTGGTTTGTGTTATTTTTACGCCTAATTAGTTGAATGAGCTAGTTTGGACATTTCTTTCCCGTTGTTTGTGAATGTGGTCCATTGATTGTGATTTTGGCGTTGTTTAGTTTTCGTGTCCGTGCTTTGTTGGTGACATCAGTGGTGTGTATTATTTGTTGCGGTGTACATCCTTTTAAATTCGTATGCGTCTTTGGATAGAGGGATTGGCTTTAGTCTGTGTGGTTGGTTTGCTTGTTTTTGGTAAATATCAAATTGAAGTTTGATGCTTTTTTTAATTAATTCGAAGTTTCGCAAATTTATTTCATTTATTTACGTTTGTGAAATGTGATTGTGTTTTGTGTAATGAGTTCAGATCTGTCAGTAGGTGTTCATACTGTTGTTGATATCTGCTGCGGGAATGGCTTCTGTACATGTGTGAGATGTTATGTATTATCATTATTTCGGAGAAGTATTTCTCTTCAAAATTTTGTAAAAATACTTCTGCGAGGAAGGCTCATGTTGGATTACTATTATTACATTCCCATGAACTAGTTCCATTATGATATACTAATCCTAATAAATAAATTATCATAATTTGTGACCGAAATATTAAAATAATTGATAATTATTAAGTATTCAAGTCTAAAAATTCTGTCACAGATGCCGGTGTTTCATACAAAATCCTTATTTTCCTAATATGGAAAATCTGGGGCACTATAAATTGAGTTTCACTATAACAAATTTTCCAAAAACTTCCTTTGTGAATTTAAGTATATTGTGCAGTGTTGGCGCCAGCCATCTCATTTCAGATATATTTTGTTTTGGATTATTGTAATCCCTAATCCTATTCCTACGCTCCTTACAAACCCAGTCCTGCTCTTTCTCATGTTTTTCTCCCGTTAATAAAAGTCTAAAATAACGCGACCACGAAAAACCCTCAGTCCTGCTGCATCGATCTCTTCCACCGGAATCCATCGGCTATTCTGCGGCGAAGCCAGGAGAATCGGGCCCGAACTCCCTTCGCTTCTTGCAACCGGCGTCTGAGGGAAGGTGGTAAGTCTCCTATGAATTTCCCCCTTCATTTATTTAAGTTCATAATTTTTTTTTCTTTTTTTTTCAGTTTATTTTTTAACTTTTCATTTAAATAATAATTAATTTTTTTACACGGCATTGGCCGTAACATGCAGTTTTATTTTGAGGTCTGCGTGATAATAAACCGGAATGTAGGTGCTGTGCTGTGTATGTGTCAACACCAAAGACTTTTGAACCTTATTTCCCTTACACCTTATCACCCCTGTGGCCATTAGACGATGGACTCTCCAACATTGTTTTGCCACATGCACTACAGATCAAAAGCCCTATTATTTAACGAGTTTTACAGAACGATTTGTATGTAGGAAAGCTCCACAAAATTTATCCGGCTGTATGACGATTGCAATGGCGCAAAACTTTCCTCCGATAGGCCCTTCTCAAAAGCTCTTTCTCAATTTCTTCAACCTTTCCAGTGTGCAGTACACGATGAGATGTAAGACCAGATTGCGGGAAAGACAAATTACAACCTTTCAACTTTACCTTCTTCGTCTGTCTTGATCTAGGGGTTGTTAAAGGTGGTATTCTTTTTTTGTCGCAATAAAATGTTTATTTCCAAGCATAGAAAAGTTTTTTAACAATCGTTTACTTTTCGCTTCTCCAAAAGTTAAATATTTCCTGATTTTTCATTCTAATATGCCAGTTGTTTAGAAATCGTGAGATGCGGTCAAGTGTGATGTACGTTTCAGAAAAACATTTTCTTTATCCTGCCAACGTTTCGATCTTTATTGAGATCACCTTCGCAAGATTGGCACAATTACACAGAAGACAAACACTTTGAGCCCTGAAGATGATCTCAATTAAGATCGAAACGTTGTCACGATAAAGAAAATGGTTTTTTGGAACCTACATCACACCAGACCGCATCTCACGATTTCTAAATAATTATGTAATCAATATGTTCTTAATATATTTTTCCTTCCGAAAAATTTCACAACTCTTTCATTTTAGATAAAGAAAAATAAGTTTTTAATTTTTTTTGTTATTCATATATCGTGAGATGCAGTCTGGTGTGATGTACGTTTCGGAAAAACATTTTCTTTATCGTGCCAACGTTTCGATCTTTATTGAGATCATCTTCAGCGCTCAGAGTGTTCGTCTTCTGTGTGATTGTGCCTGTCTGGACGAGAGTGCCAGTGAGATTTTGCTATTTTTGTTTATATGCGTTGGATTTTGAAGGGCGTGGGGGAAGGATGTCGGCATTAAAATGACATTTTTGTATGACGCGTCGTCCTACTTCACACCAAACCGCATCTCACGATTTCTAAATAAATATCGATTACAGGTCACTAATTACCACACATAATCCGAAGAGAAGATTTTGTGAACTTAGTGGGCGCATTGATTTTTAAAAAGATGTAGCTGTATTCAATATTTTTTTTTCTTATTTTTTCATTATGTTAATTATTTATTAGTTTTGGTTTTGTGAGTGATGGTGTTAGAATAGAATGTGCGACGAGCGCTCGTTCCTCGCCTCGGCCTCGCTTGCGCGGAATTTTTGGGACGATAAAAATTCTTATTTATATAAATGGACAATTGATTATGTGTAATATCTTCAAAGGGAGCAGGTAGAAATTAATAAAATTCCCAGCATGTGTTTTACGAGTAGGAAAAAAGTTTGTGCCACAGATTACTTACCCATGCTTTTCTGTTTCTAGGTTTAGTGTGTATTCTTTTCAGGAATAAAAGCAGTTAGTGCTCTATACAGCATGGGATAGTTGAATGGCACAGGAAGGACAAATTCCTAAATATCTATCCCACTCTACCTAACGAGTAACACCTCATAGTTCATACAAATTGTCATTATGACCCTGTCAAATCATTGTCACTATGGCTGGACAAATCTAAGTAGGTTTTGTTAAATTTATTTAGTCTGTTGACAAATAGTTTTTTAAACTTTATTAGACAACTTTATGAAAATAACTCCACGTTTCGTTGAATACATTTAAAAAATGAAGGTTGATTTTCCCACCCTTGATTTTGTAACTGCTCCAGTTCATTGTGAATTTCCGAATAACGGAACCTGGAAAAGCTGAAATTTGCAGTCTTTGGCCAGATTACCAATTTTCTCCTGCCGCAAGATAACATTTTGGTTTCGAAGATTAAGCAGTAATCCTGGTAATTGTCATGCTGCTTAAATGCTCTTTTAGTATAGTTTTTTTTTTTTTTTTTTTTTTTTTTTGTGATGTTGTTGATTCATGTTTTTTATTTGGCTGTCTATTAAAATGTCACGTCTGTTTATGGAGTTAAGTACTATAAATTTTACATCTGAACAATTTTATTTTTATGGTCGTGTTGTAAAAACAATCCGTTCGTTAACGTCCCACTCGGGTTCCACTTCCTACGATGCGCCCGACGCGCATTGCTAAAGTTCGTTGAGCCAAAACACGGCTGAGGAACTGTTCAAAAATTCCACCAAAACTTATGCAATTAATCGTGTGCCCGGTGTTATTTAATGTTGACGTGTATAAACACGTTGTGGGCCGTCGACCCGAATCAAGTCGAACCCGTCTGAGACAACTTTTACTCCTTAGCTTCCCCGACATGCTTTCTAAACCCTGTTTTGACTAATTAGACAATATTTACAAAACCAGCGGGCGGCCCCGACCTTAATTGTCAATGGTGATAAACATTCGTAAACAATGAGGGAATGCCGGCGGAGAAAACTAACTCATAGGCAACGTATCCATTTGGTGGTAGGTTTTTTTTGGCCTGTGCGCTTGTTAAATTGATCACCACTGGATTACTTCTGTCTGTCTACTATATTGCAAGAGTGTTACTTGCACCGTTTTTTACAAGTTGACACGAATTTGCCATGTTATCAGTCCTGAGTTCGAATCGTGGCTGATCCCTGGATTTTGATTTTTTTTTTTAATTGAAAAACTTATTGTTAAGTGGTTCTGAACCCTCGTCAGCTACACCCAACGATTATTTAGACGCCCTCCTTTATGATTTACAATTTACAATTCCGGTATGGAATTTCATGTGTCATTCTGAGTCGGGTATGGAGATAGATTCAGTCTTTGTCTAGAAACCGCCCGAGGTAGGATGACAGGAACGGACTGGAGAAAAAGTGATGAGTTGTAACGTTTAATCCACAATTTTTTAACCATTGTACCATGTAGCTGCGTCTTGTGAGTTCTTCAGGAACTAAAATGGCGCGGGAGTTGAAATGTAGATTGGCAATGTCATCAGTTTGGATGATGGTGTCGGGACGGGAAGAGATAGGCATAATGAATACCATTAATGGACCGAAGGCGCAACCTTGATATAGTCCGCTTTGTACAAAAAATGCGACAGGATTTAATCCGTATTTTAAAGTACCTGTCACTAAACAAAACTGAAAGATGTGGAAGATATGTCAGGTTACATACGTTCTAATGACGTTTTCGCCAGGAACGGATGTGAGGTTACAGTAGATGGAAGGTAGAGTAACGCAAAGAAGGATGAAGGTTGTGTTTTAGGATTCTGTACAGTGTGTATACTTTTTTAACTTGTATTGTGGGCGTTGGATGATGGCAATGTCATCAAAGGATGTTGCGATAGTGGCGTCCGGATGGGAAGCGATATTAGCAGTATATATAGCATACGGTAAAGTTCCTAGTACGGTACAGTAGAAGGGGAGTGAGAGCAATACCTGTAGGATTGGAGAATGAGGAAATGAGTAGAGGGTAAGTCTGCCTTGAGGATTCAAAGCAAACCAGGTGCGCCAGTTCGATCGAACGCCTGTGCTTAATCGAGAACGACCCCAAGCTGCATTCCTTCCTCTCAAGGGAGGATGTGATGATGTGCACAATCCGGTACCACTATTGAACAGTGCAGTAATGATGCCAAATCCAACACGATGGTCAGGAATGATACTAAAATATTTATCGTTAGTGAATGGGAGGTTGGTTTTTGAGTGAACTATGAAAATGAATATGGCGTCGAAGAAATGAATGATGCATAGAGTTGGGTTATAAACTCTAATTAACAAAATCATTGCTTTTGTTGTTTTTTTGTTTAAGAAGGCAAATATAATTAAAGTCAAATCACGAACCTACTTGAGGAGAAGATTTTTATATATTGGCTTGTAATTTACTTTGTTCAACATGGTTGGATAACTAGGTGGGAGGTCCATGTCCATCCATATGTTCGCCTCGTACAAATTTCCAAAGCGGTCGTTGCAAACATTTTTATAAATAATTCAGAGGAACAAAACGGCGAGTTAAAGTTAAAATATGCCCATTAAATAACCAAATGGTGACGGACGGCCAGAGAATGGTCCATTTGAATTCAGGAAACTTGCCAACGGGGCTGTTACTTGTGGAATTTTAATCATTCCGTTTAAACCGAACGTCAACAGAGAATTAAAACT
The DNA here is from genome assembly GCA_039619505.1 of Cimex hemipterus. Taxonomy (NCBI): domain Eukaryota; kingdom Metazoa; phylum Arthropoda; class Insecta; order Hemiptera; family Cimicidae; genus Cimex; species Cimex hemipterus. The sequence goes on from CM077105.1 coordinate 11,832,413, forward strand.
TTCGGTATGAAATGATTGTTTTATTTTTAAAATTTGACAAATTAATGTGACGGTAAAATATTGTTTCTTTTTTCAAATCGGCCTGCTTGAAAGAAAGATTCATTACGTTTCTCAACTCCGAAATTTTTAATTTATTTTGAAACTGGTAGATTCGTTGTGATTTTAAATTGTCAAACAACAAAACGAGCAGAAATTTTAAATATCAAGTGGACTTGTTTTTTTAACTTCAACTTCTCAATTTCCGTGTTCGCGTATCCAAATGTGCCAGGCATGGGCAAACGACAAAACATCCTATTGTGCAAGAAACAAATTAGATAACATTAATGAATAACAATTAATCGTTGGACGTCCGGAGGGGGGAGGGAGGATTTCGGTTTGCATGGTTGAAGGAGTTCGAAAGTGTGCTTAACGTGAGGAAAGTGATAGATCTAGAAACCTCTTTGAGGTAATAAAAGGTAAGAATTCCGGTCGTTAGTAATGACCAGTAGGTAAAAGCTTAAATTAAACCAAGTTTTACCGCGTTTGAAATTAACGAGTTGCTCTTGTCCAAGACGTCTGATTGACAAGCTATGAACAATAAAAAAAACCAGTGAGAAAACTAATATTTTATTATATATCCGACCTCCCTCTTACGGACTTAAGACGATTAATTACCTGCTTCTGTCCAACTATTGCTATTTCTCAACTTACAATTTCTTGCGGCTGTACGGTGTTTCATTTTCGGTCGCAACAACGAAAAATACCTTGCGCGATGATTATTGAAACGGCCGTGCAATGTGTAGAGGAATTTCATTTTTCAGCGCAACAGTTGAAATCAATTGCTAAATTCCAATAAGACTGGGAAGATAGATGATAACAGAGTTTGTTTGTTTATAAGCAGATTCAATCTCATACGTGTCTTAGTCGACCACATATTTTCTTATTCAGCTTTCGTTGCTTCAGTTGAGCATAATGTTACTCAATTGATGAGAAGGTGGTGCGGATGAAGGGTAGAAGGCAGTTCGTTCCTCTTAAATAGGTCTATCGTCGAACCCCTACAGTTTATCGCTTGGAAATTGCGCTGTTCTCTATAAAAATGAGCACTTCCCTTGGTGCCTCATCATGGACCGCTTTCGGTGTGAGAAATGTCCTACCAGAGTGTCTGTACCGTACCCGGGCTATACTCCACATTCAGAAGTAAATTTGTCGATGTCTCCGGTTCCTCATGATAGAGCCTCTACTTTACTGCCATTCTTGCGTGTCGTGCTGAGAGTTCAAGTATGGGCGCAAGTGCACAGAAGACAAACACCTTGAACACTGAAGACGATCTCAATAAAGCTCGAAACTTGACACGATAAAGAAAATGTTTTTTCTGAAACCTACATCACACCAGACGGCATCTCACGATTTCGGAATAATCATCGATTAACGGCCACTAATCTCTACACATTTCTACACGAGAAGAACGTTATGAATATAAAACGAAAGGCTGGTCAAAATAAAGAATCGATAACTTTATTTAAATAGTTTTAGAAAAGATTCGTTGTTTGGTGTAGTTGACCCTTTCCTTGTACGAAATCCCCTTTTCCAATCTCGTCGGGGTTTTTCTTGTTTTTGACGACTGACTTTAGGAATGATTAATTATTCATTTTACTTTGACTAGGATCGGTCTTCTGTAAATGTATTTATTCTAATAATTAAATAATTTTATAAAACAATCTCACGAATGGAATCTTTTCAGATTTATTATATACTGGAAGTTTTGAAGATATTCTAAGGTGTACCTCTGAAACCGAATACTTTGATATAACAGCTAAACAAGTAGGATCCTATTACCGAATCGAAGAAATGAATAATTATCCGAAGATCGTGTGATGCGGTCTGGTGTGACGTTGGTTTTAGAAAAACTAAAATTTTCTTTATCGTGCCAACGTTTCGGTCTTTATTGAGATCATCTTCAGGGCTCAAATTGTGTGTTTTCCGAGTGTGTCATTCTTGTTTATCTGGTTGAGAGTGTTTTTTTACTGATGTCTACCTTCTAATTTATTTAATAAATGTGCGGTGTCTACTGTCCGTTGGTCAATGATTACGTTTCGATCTTTATTGAGATCATCGTCAGGGCTCAAAGTGTTTGTTTTCTGCGCAATTGGGCCATTCTTGTGTGTCCTGGGCACTCGAAACACGACACCCAATAATGGCATATCTACACTGAAGACAAACACTTTGAAGATGAACTGAAGATGATCTCAATAAAGATCGAAACGTTGGCACGATAAAATGTTTTTCTGAAACTTACATCACATCAGATCGCATCTCATGATATCTGAATCCCCTCGGACACTTCCCATCTCAACCGCACTTTTTGAATTCTCCCTCCTTTTTGCCATTTTTCAAATGTCGTGTTATCTATTTGATTCTCGACCACCAATAAAATGTCCACGTAGAGGTTTATGAAGGTATACTTCATTTAAACGTATTCACAAGTTTCGTGGTCCACTTGACCAATTAATATTTTTCAATTAATTACCGTTTTTAGTTGAGATAAAAAAATGGCAAAAAGGAGAGAAACTTCAAAAGATGGGGGTTGAGTTGGGAAGTTAGTGTCCTAGTGGATCGAATTCACGATAAGTAGAGTAGCGGCCGGTCGTGGGTTCGAATCCCGCTCGTGACACTGACTTTTTCATCTCAACTAAAAACCGTAATTAATTGAAAAATATTAATTGGTCAAGCCGACCACGAAAACGTAGCGTTAACCCAATTAACCTAATAGATCTATTTAGTCCCCTGGTAGATTAGAATAGAAAAGGGATCTCTTTACAACCTGCGCGTTGCGACCAGTCTTGGCCTATTATGCATCTCCATTGTTGTCTAGAGCTCCTCATTAGGCTTAAGGCTTTTTGGAAGATAAGCTTTGTTATTGTTTGTGTCTTTGTATCCGCGCGTGTCCTTCAGGCTCTCCCATGAGTAGGAACCTAAGCTTAAAGACTCAGCACCAACAGAGAACATGTTCCATTTTTTCTTTTTTAGTTAATATCTCCACACGCTTTTAGCCTGTAAACATTCATCCAAAGTCTGCAGTGCCAGGTCAGCATCCTAGATTTAATTGTTGTGATGTTATTTTCTGCGATGCTGATTTGATGATCTTTTTTTCGTGTTCCTCTGGTCAGGGCGACATATCTACGGCAGTCTTATGTCTACTTACTTTGTCCTATTTAGTGAAATATTGCGTTGATACTTTTTTACTCTCGTTTGTATTTCTCTACCGCTTTGTCCTATACATTTAATATCACAATCAATACAATTGAGTTGATAAACCCCGCTTTTTGCGTACTTTTGTCTTCTTGTTTAATTGGAGAGGATGTTTTTAGCCCGCAATCTAAAAGCTTTTAAAATTTTACTTTTTCAGATAATTCACCAATGTATGGCAAATAATGGAACCCTAATGATTCAGTCGTGGGGTGGCTGAGTCCCATTGTAGATTCGTTTAAAGTTAATTTTTGTATTCTTTTAACTAGCAACCTATCAATAAATATTTCTTGATACCCTTTTTTTATAGTTATCAGGTGTTAGCGGAATGTTTAACATGCGGTCTACGAGCCAAATGAAACCAGCAGGACCATGGGTGGGAAGAATCCGCTGGTATCATAGTGTCTGCAGTTGTGGGTTTTCTATATACGTCTATTTCTATTAGGTTGTATATTACGGACAGTTTTAGGTTTAAAAAGTTTAAACAACCGTCTTTGCCGATTTCCAATGTAAAATTTATATTACGGTGTAGAGAATTAATTAGCCGTAGGGATTCTTTGAGAGTCTCTAATGTTCCGGACCATATGCATAAAATATTGTCTACATAGCGTTTCCAGAAATGAACAGATTTAATTAATTTGTTCTTTGATTTGAAAAGATTTTTTTCGAAATTATCCATGATTATTTCAACACAAAGTGGGGATAATGGACACCCCATTGGTAACCCTTTCATTCAGTTAAATTTATTATTGAATTTACAATAATTATGTATTGAATTTACAATAATTATGTGGTTGTTTCAAATAACTCTCACTACACAACACACTATTATATTGGGTTGTCCGGAAAATAATGCAGGATTTTAAGTTTTCATTAAAAAAAATCTATATAAAATATTCTGTTTACGTTTACAGGATTACTCATTTGTATGAATGTCAACACTTATTAATCCTCTTCCAAATGATATTGTTTGTTTACCTCTGTAGCATTCCGCTACTTGGAAATAATTCAGTCATCCTTATAATGTCAAAGCGAGAATTTCGTACGATTTTCTTTTACGAGTTTAAACTCGGCGAAGCGGAGCCCAAACGGCTAGAAACATTAACCAAGTCTGGGGCGAGGGTTGTGTTAATGAGTGCACTGTGCAAAGGTGGTTTAAAAAATTTCGGGAGGGAGATTTCAGCCTTGAAGATGAAGAAGGTCGTGGAAGGCCTTCCTCTCTTAATGATGATGTTCTGCGATCAGTGGTGGAAGAAAACCCCAAAACAACTGTTCGAGAACTTGCAGAGCAACTCAAAGTCAGTAAAACGACCGTCGCTGACCACCTCAAGGCGATTGGAAAAGTGAAATCGGAAAGGGCCCATTTTGTTGCATGACAACGCTCGACCACATGTGTCACGTGTAACGTCACAAAAATTATTGGAGCTTGGCTATGAAACTTTGCCTCACCCACCCTACTCTCCGGACCTCTCGCCTACTGACTACCATTTTTTTAGACACCTGGACCACTACTTACAACACATAATATTCAAAAATCAAACGGAACTGGAAAATGCATTTATTGACTTTATCAATTCTAAAAATTCTGAAATCTACTCAGACGGAATTAATAAGTTACCAACACGTTGGGAGAAATGTATTGAGAGTATGGGAAATTATTTTGATTAAAGAACATTGCTTTAAAGTAACTAGTTTCTTTTTTTTTGTTTAATACCAAAATCCTGCATTATTTTCCGGACAACCCAATAATTTATTTATTAATTCTCATAACAGAGTACCTATTGGCTTGGTGTTGCTACCTCCATAATATTGTCGGCCAGCTTAGCGACATCATCCAAATCCTCTCGGATTGTTGCCAAAATAGATCGTACATTCGTGGGAAGATGTTGCACAAACATAGTTCTCAAAAAATCATCAGTTACCTGAGAGCCTGCCAGCAACCTCATTTCTCTAAGGAGCATGGTTGGCTTACGATCTCCTAATTCCAGTTCCGTGAGCAATTTCTTGGCCTTCCTTGTTTCTGACTCTTCAAACTCCTTGATAATCCTGTTTTTCAAATCTTGATATGGTGTATCGCTCAGAGGTTTTGTAATTAAGTCAGCAACCATCTCAGCAACTTCGGAATCAATTTATCCCAAAACATGGTTGTATTTTGTAAGCTCTGTAGTAATACCGGCTATGGCGAATTGAGCTTCTACTTGCATAAACCACACCCGAACATTTTTACGCCAAAAAGGTGGAATTTTAGCACTCACCCTGGAAATGTCCATCTCTTGAGGTTGATTATTGTGCTCTGGGGCCTGTCGCTGTAGCGGTAACTCGTCAACCATTGTTGTCGTCTTTATTGCTGTTCTTATTCTTCTTAGGGGTCACCAATGTGGTTGTTTCAAATAACTCTCACTACACAACACACTATTATAATTTATTTATTAATTCTCATAACAGAGTACAATAACGTATGAATGAAAATACTGATTTTTTTAGGAACAAGAACCAATGGTAAAAAAATGACATCACATTAATCCCACCAAAAAGAACCTCCCGTTACTCTAAAAAACGTATTCTTTCTTTTTTAAGACTGGCGTCATCGCAGGAGTAACTCAACACAATTAGATAGTAGGCATGTATTTAAGAGGTCTATTGTATTTTTTACAAATTCGTTAATAGAATTCTCGATACGTTTTTTTTCTTTATGAATTTATTACATTCTTCAACGGGGATATTTGTGAATAAATTAGTTACGTCAAAAGATACTAAAACACTCTTTTTTCAGTTCTAAAGAATTGTTGATACCGAATGTAGGTTTGAATTTGGTCTGGGTTTTAATTATTTTTGTCAATTGTACTGGCAGGTGTATGGCGTGGGGATACTACTGGTCTTATAGGTTTGTTGCGTTGACGTCTGCAATGTGATGAACCTCTGATTTTTGACCTCCTCCAAAGGTCCTATTCTTCAGAAGCGTTCTCCACTAAAACACGTTCGATTGGTGCGTGCGTTTATCCGTGAATGTGTTAATACGAAAACACTGAAGATTATGTAAGTTGCGCTGTGACCGACCGGAACAAATAGACGCCAAACTTAAACCATGGAACCACCGACCGCTCCAAATTTCCAAATATGGATTATTTTTTATCAGTTCCAAAGTTCACAGTAGCTATTACACATTCCCTTTTCATTCCAATTTTTTTCAAATTTTGTCTTCACATCCTTGTAGATATTTGCAGATGTTTTCCGCTTTTACAGGCCTTTTGTGCTTTTACATCCTAAGCCCTTTTGTGCTTCCATTATTTGTACAAGTTCATTAATTCACTGCTTTCGTGGTCCGTTCGACCAATTAATATATCACAATTAATTACGGTTTTTAGTTGAGATGAAAAAAAGTTAATGGCACGAGAGGGATTCGAACCCACGACCTTCGGCCAGATACGCCGCTGCTCTACCACCTGAGCTATCGTGACTCGATCCACTCGGACATCAACTCCCCATCTCAACCTCACGAAGGTCGTGGGTTCGAATCCCTCTCGTGCCATTAACTTTTTTTCATCTCAACTAAAAACCGTAATTAATTGTGATATTTGTACAAGGTTGAACGCTTTCTCGTATTTGCTTAAATAATCGTTTGGAATTAACTTTATATCGATTTCTTTATGATCTTCTATTTTTCGCTATGGCTTGAGTCACGTTCGAATTCGAGAAATCAATTGTTAGTTAATCTCCGATTTTATTTTCCCTTTAAATTTGCACTTTATTGTCGTATTATTATTTATTCATTTACTTTTTCTTTGATTAGTTTTTGAAATAGCGCCATTTCATCCGGCGACAATTTGTCAACGCATGTAAGGATTTCACGCCGCCATTTTTTTTATGTTGTTATTATTACATAGCGAGGGTATGAAAGGTCGGTCGAGATCTTTAAGTAATTGGCCTATAAAATGCTTGCCGAGATTTAACAATGGAATGGCTGTTCTAAACCGTGTCGACTGTGAATTCAATTAACTTTCACTTTCCCAGTCAAAATAAACACCAAACATATTCGCATTCAATGGATTCTTTTTTTTCTCGAGGAGGGCTTTCATATCTGGATCCATTAGTGTTGAATGATACTTCCGCCAGCTAAGACTTACAAGGAAATACTTTTTTCTCGCATTTCGACAAAGCCGGCGCTCGTTTAAGTGAAAGTAGGTGCAAGGTTAAATTGTAAAATTTAACGATAAGAAAAGGCAATAACCATTTTAACCAAACTTCTTTTAACGCGAAGGCTGAAATTTGACACACTCCTGCTCAGACGAATATACTAAAAATAAGCCGTTTTTCTATAAAAAAAAAAAAAAGATTAATGACACTATATACAGTGAAATAGTTATTTATATTTAATAAACGAGTTTCAATTTTTTTATATTAAATTATTATTAAAACAAATCCACAAACTGATTACTTTATTAATATTTAAACTACACATTCACGCTAAAAAATACATTATTTCCCAACACAAACCAGGCTCCAAAAACATACAACAGTAAATACAGTAAAACCACTCTGTTTCTGCCCAAAATCGTAACATGGGACATAATCCAAGCATGATTCTCATATCTCAGCCCTACATGCTCTTCACATCGACTCAACGAATGGCACTACATTTGTTTTTCCCTGCGTGCCGGACACATACACGGGCTAGAAGAGAGATTGATGGAACGCCTTGTTTAATAACGCAAAGTTAGTTATCTCAGACCTTTCCACCACTGGGATATACGAGGGAGGTGTACGAAAAACGAAGAGAGGTATAGTCGGATATATTTAGAGAACGAAAGGTAGATGGATAGAATGAAAGAGTGATAGGGAGGAAAAAACAGAGGTAGAGAGGAAAAAACAGTGTTTGGTAAAAAAAAACAATATAGGGAGCAAAAACAGTGGTTGGTAAAAAAAACAGTATAGGGAGGAAAAAACAGTGTTTGTTAAACATAAAAAAAAATAAAACAAAAAAAAACAGTATAGGGAGGAAAAAACAGTGTTTGGTAAAAAAACAGTATAGGGAGGAAAAAACAGTGTTTGTTAAACATAAAAAAATAAAACAAAAAAAACAGTACAGGGAGCAAAAACAGTGTTTGGTGAAAAAAACAGTATAGGGAGGAAAAAACAGTGTTTGTTAAACATAAAAAAATAAAACCAAAAAAAAAAACAGTATAGGGAGCAAAAACAGTGTTTGGTGAAAAAAAAAACAGTATAGGGAGGAAAAAACAGTGTTTGGTAAAAAAAAACAGATACAGGGAGGAAAAACAGTAGTTGGGGGAAAAAACCTGACATAGGGAGGAAAAAACAGAGATAGTGAGGAAAGGGAGGAAAACACAGAGGTAGGTAGAGAGGGAAGAGAGGGAGAGCAAGAGAAAGTGAGAGCAGAGAAAGAGAGAGAGAGGGGGGAGAGAGAGAGAGAGAGAGAGAGAGAGAGAGAGAGAGAGAGAGAGACATGTTAAATTTGTTACAGAACTAAAATTTACATAACAATAATTTAAAAAAAAAATTTTGATTGTGAGTGATTCTTGAGGAACACCAGTAATTCGTTGAAAATTGCAAAAGTTGCAATTGCCGGTGGACTGCGAGAAATGATAGGCTCAACTCTAAACTTATTTGATTTTCTGTTGTACTTTCTATGTACTTGAAAATCCGCAATCTGGGGATAGTGGGCAAAACTTTACTCTTTTTTTTTTTTAAGAAGGGTGTATTAATCAGCATTCTTTACTATAATGGATGGATCAATCTTCCAGCTCAAAGTCTTTCTTGTTCATAAGAGAGCAGTACATGAATTTATTCCAACTTCTAAATTCCTATTGTACTTTTTATTATATTCATATCTCATGTAAATGGGTTTTTCAGACAGTATCCCCATCAGCAGCCAAAGATCTTTGGCCATTTTTGCAATACCTTGATAGATGCATATAGAAACTATTAGAGGAATATGCAGAACAAATTGCCCTAACTCAACGTCAGTAAAACTTTGTTTTTCGTAAACATATTTATTTAGGTGTGCCATTGTCTGTACCAGCTAAAATTACAGGTACCAGCAAATATTTTCTCTGTAAATGTGCAATTGCAAATCCAATAGTTATGTAAACCTTGATTACATGTAATTCCAACAGATGGGAGTCAAAAATTAAATTAATTGAATGAATATCAGAAAGTCCTTTATTGAAATTTCCTGAAATACCGGGCCCTGACTATGCTGATTTAGTGGAGAAAGGCGAATCATAATTTTTTGAACATTTCTGCACTTCCGTGCTGATACACCAAATGGTTATATTTAACTTGAATTTGGACTAGTACATATTAACTATAAAATATTTAAATGCGTAACTGGTGAATATGTTTCTTGGAAATGACGAAAACCACCTACCTGAAATATGAAGACTTGATAGATTTATTTGAAAATTTTAATCTACCACTCAACTGGATTATGCATCTTGGTAATTACCTAAAGATTGTCAGATCAGAAGACATTTGGTCTTGTCAAAACTCACCAACGATCAGGCAGAATTGCAATAGCCTACTAATTTGAAAAGTTTTTTTTTATAAATACATGATACCACCACTTAGCAGAGAGGTAACAAGAGACCCAAGCTGAAGCACATGCCCCATGTCGCATGTCTACCTTTGAATTACACCTTACGAAACCTAAATTAGATGGTATATGTCTCTTCCCCCAGGGGTAAAAGGTCTGACCACCCCAACCAAGGACTTGACGCCACCGATGAGATTCTGTCTCATTTCCTCGCATTCTGGGTAATCCATAATTATGGTTCATGTCCTCTGTACACAAGAAGCACAATTGGCAGATTCCCTCAGGCCAATCTTATATTTATGAGCACCACATAAGCCATGATTGCTTCTGATCCATGTAATTATGTTATAGAAGTCGCAAGTTGCCCTGCATCCTTGAAACCATAGAGCCTGGGGTATCACAGGGAGCCGGGACCAATAGTGTGATCTGCTTGCGGAGCCATTATGAAATTCCTGCCAAATCGCATTGAGTAAACGCCTACAATTGCTTTTTGTATATTTATATTCACCAAATTCCCCTGCATCGATAGCTTGTTTTGCCTTTACTTCAACCAGCGCATTCTCTTTCATCGTCAGGCTTCTGCGAACAGAACTGCCTTTTTGTAAAAAGTGAGTTGACATACTCACCACACCTCAGATAACCTCAACTATCAAAAATTCATATCAAGAAAGAATAATTATTCAAAAAAACAGAAATAGTGTCTTCCATAAGAAATTTTCCATCACATTTTTCACCAAAGAAAATGCCCTCTGACATGGGGAAAACAACACCACGGTGAGGCAAAATCTGGCATTACCTAATAATTCATATCCATATCATGCATTGTAAAATTTATTCACTTAGATTTAAATATGTCATAGCAATATTTTGGCAATTTAAATTATATTAAAAATCTTCCTTTGATTGAGATATTCAATATATTGAAATTTTTAACCATTTATACTAATTCATTAAGTAGCTTAACCTCCTGTTTGTGCTTAAATTAGTTTTTTGCTTATATCAATACTCAAGTTTGAACAATGTCATTTATTCTGGACTTGACTTATACCCTTCAGGGTTGTCACTCGTTAAGTGATGACCTTAGTGTCTATATATTAGGACATTCACCTGGCTGGGTTGTTAGTACCTCTAGTAAGCCCAATGCCCACGATTCCCTACCGATGGGGTTAGGTTCCGATGGGGGTGACAGCTAAAGCCTAATACTACTCAAATTGACAAATCAATCGCACTAAAAAATACATTCATAGGTACAAATACAATCATGCATTCATTTTGATTAGTCAGTGGAGTTGGATATTCGTCCATCGACCTCCACACCTAATAGTCTAACCTAAAAGTTAGGGTTGATGCACTTACAAATATTCCGTCATCACCCTAAGCACGCACATTGCTAGTGGAATGATGATGACACTGCATTTCAACACTCACACTTATAAATGCATGCATTCAAACAAAACATTTAGAATATTACTATATACAGTACCCCACATCTTTAAAAAAATGTAACAGGTTATGCTACCTATATTTACCTCTATATTTATTATTTTGGTACAATTTTTTTGTAAGGATATGACGATTTTTATTTATATTGTATATTTTACTGAATAAATTATTCTACAAGATGTTACCATTATTTTATTGTTAGCAATTAATTTTTTTATTAATATTATATATTTACTACATTAATTATATTGTCAGGGTGTTGTATTGGTTAAATTTATTTTATACTTGTATATTTTACCACCATTAATTTTCAAGGTTATTTTAATGGCTAAGGTCATTTCACGCCCTAACATCCAAACCTATCTTAGGTTAGAAATTTCACGGTTCTGAGTGCGATAAAGCTCTGACTCAAACATTCACTCATTATTTGAAATATTTATTTATTTTTTTTAAGCAACTATTGTACCTTTTTTATTTGAACCATTTGTAAAAGTATTTATTTATTTAATTAATTTGTTTTACAAAGGTATTTCAACTGCTAGGTTATATGAACCTCCTAATATTGGTTATATGCTGGGAAAATTCATCGAATTTCTGGTCACAGTTGGTTGTTGTAATTTATTACCAAATAGAATGAATTAACTAGAAAATTACATTAAGTCCATTTTTTGAGCACCAATCGATAAAATTAGAAATAGCGGTTTGAAGTATTTTCATTATTAATTATGCTATACAGCTTGACATCATTAGCAAAGAACAAGAAATTTATATTCTAAGTAAGAAATTCAACATCGTTAATAAAGATCTGAAATAATAAAGGACATAAATGACAACCTTGGGCCACTCCAGATTGCATCAATAATTTAGACATAAAAAGTTTACCTTAAAAATAACTATGAAACCACAACAATGGAAGCCCGGAACATTTAATTTCAATAAAAGCTAAGTAAAAATGACACAATCAAATGCCTTACTGATATCTATGTAAATCACATTAACTTGTTTATTGGAAAAAAACATTTAGTATAAAATTTTCAAACAGCAAGAGATTTGTGGTGGTTAACTTCTTAGGTTGAAAACAAAGTTGTTTGTGTATTATAAATTAATTATATAAAGGGGAAATGATACCGATGGCAGACTGATGACAAGTAGGACAATAAGTAGTAACTTCAGATGGATAACCAGTTTTAGAAGTGGTTTGATTTTTTTTGATATGTTAAAAATAAGATATAAAGGGAAAGCCAACATCCCAGCCTTCTAAAAACGAACAGAAGGAAATTTTATTAATACTCTGAGCCCTGAAGATGATCTCAATAAAGGTTGAAACGTTGGTATGATAAAGAAAAAGTTTTTCAGAAACGTAGAAAAGAATTATGTCTGGACCGACACAACTAATGGGCTTATATCATAATAAATAATGTTTTACCATGTTGTTTATTTATAATAAACGATTTGCTATAAAATGTGTATTCTTGAAAGCAAGTAATGTTATCATCCATTCATGGTACCCAATAAATCTGATAAATATAAATCCACCCAGTTTCTCCAGTTACTTAATGCCTTATCAATAATTAAATAATAGACAATTTTTCATCATCATTTCCAACAGTCACCATAACCTGCAAAGCTAGGGTGCCACAAGGTTCAGTTCTGGGCCCCACATTTTTTAACATCTCTTTTGTCAGAAAGTTAAGGCTGCAATATCACAGCTCATGTTCTCATTGAGAATCAACAACACCGGCAAGCATATTTCACTAGCCCTACGACAAATGTTTTAAATATTTCAGCAAATGGAAAATTTTAACATTGGCAAAACTCAGGCAATAATGATCACTGAAACGAGGCCTAAGTGTCATTTAATGTACATGTCGATCATTTTCAATCACAATGGAAAATATTGATAAAATATTTAATAATGCAGCTGGACTCTAAGATGGCTTAAATTCAAATGTTGGAGTACTTTGGAAATTGTTCCCATTAGTAAATAAAACGTGTGGCTTAAATGTTATACAAAGTCATCTTAGCTCTTCTGTAAGACCTATTTTAACCTTGCCCATCTGGTCAAACACATGTAATATCAATTATGACCAACTCCATGTAGCACATGCCTGCATTTCACCTAACCTTGCACAGTGGCAATATCGTAATCAATGAAGTTCCACTGAGATAGGATTATTGCTACCTGGTGCTTGCATTTCACAGACGGTGCATCTCCACTTAGCTCTTAATATATCAAGCATATCCACATGTATTGACTGGGTGACAGAAAATTTTGTAAAATCGTGAGAGGACAACTTGTCAGCACATGATGGAGAAGGTTAATTATAGCTCGCACAATTATATAAAATGTAAACGTAAGAGAATGAAGCATATCATTTAATTTGCTGGATAAGTGGTTTTCCTTTTCTCCCTAAGTTTCTCCAAGGTGTTTTTTTCTCGCACTTGAAAGGTTAATTAATGTTAGAGTTTATAAAAGCAAAAGTATGAAATCTCTTGTTGAATTGGTTCATTTGTTTATATATGGTAAAAACACTTTTTGTTATTATTATTTTTTTTTCTTTCCGGGGCTTCCGCCGTAAGGTCATTTCAGCCCCAAGCTAAGTCAATACTCTATTTACATTTTCGAACACTACATTCATACAAATGAATACTTGAAGTATAAGTTCTTAAAGTACTTGATATTCCTCCACTAATCTATACTCAAACTAATTTAGATTGGGGTGGATGGAGTGCTTTTGTAAATATTCCACCATCGACCCCGAACACACACTCATATCCTCTCAACGTTCGAGGGACGATCATGACGTTATATTTCACCCTCACCCCTCGCCATTCACGCTAATAAATACACGTATTCAGACATACATAACACATGAGACATACTATATACAATAAAAAAAACTAATTTCCCGTAAAAAGCGGAACAGGGTACACTGAAACCCGCTGCATTGCTTGAGTACCATCTTCAGACTGGATGGCATGCCTACACGCTCCCTGTAGGGAGCCAAGGCATGGCGTGTTTCCAGTATGTGGGACACATTAACCAACCTTTCTCTGCATAAAGGGCACCTTTATTATTATTTTAATTCAATATACTTCATTTTAAATTCAATCTATTTTGGCTGAGATAAAATACGAATCAAATTCACTACCTTCGGCTGTACGCCGTGCTCTACCACTTGATCTATCGTGACTAATCCACTCGGACATTAACTCCTCTTCTCAATTTACAATCTTTTCAATTTTCACTCATTGTCATACTATAAGTGGGCTAAAATTAAAACTGACCGCAACCCTAATCTACGAAAGGGTATAGAGTAAAAGCTGGTTGATCGCATAGAATATACTGTAAAATTAAAAATGTAATTAAATCTTTATAATTGACTATTTTTGTTAATATTGTTGTTGGTATTCTTTATAACAAGATAGTTGTTAGTACAGTGTGTGTAGAGATTAGTGACCGTTAATCGATAATTATACCGATATCGTGAGATGCGGTCTGGTGTGATGTGGTTTTCAGAAAAACATTTCCGTTTCGAGCCTTATTGAGATCATCTTCAGGGCTCAAAGTTTTTTTTCTTCTGTGTACTTGTGCCATTCATCCGTGTCGTGTTGAGAGTGCCAGTCGTGTTGATTGAATATAAAAAATATATTTTGCATTGTATAAATCCACCTTTTACAACATTCTACATGTATTTGTTAAATGCAACCAATGTTTTTGAATTTCAGGCCCTGAAGATGAGCTCAATAAGGATCGGAACGTTGGCACAGTAAAGGAAATGCTTATCTGAAACCTACGCCACACCAGACCGCATCTCCCGATATCTGAATAATTGTCGTTAGTACAATACAAAATTTTTATTGTTTATTAGTAATTTTAACTTTTGCATAAAATTAATCAAGTAAGAAACATGTGACGTTCGCATGTACTTAGGTTATATTTGGAGAAAAATAAAGATTAAAAACAGAAAGCTTAGGTTCTTTCTATTAAGAGCCATAAAATGCCAAGAGCAAGGAATGAGGAATGAAACTGAGGAGCATCAGAAAAAAATACCATACCGTTTTGCCCCATAAACATTATGGACATTTCAGACCTCAACCACAATAACCATTTGCTTTAGTTTTGGAGTTTTGGTGTTGGGGGCCTCTTTATCCTTGGCACTCCTATCCAGCATCCCAAGATTTTTTATTTGAGTGCAGCCATCTAGTACTAACCAGTTCTGATATGTAGTACTGCATCACTCTATTCTTCTGTGTTCTACCAGGCTAGCGTCATTGAGGTGCTTGGGTTAAAAGGTGTCAATAATTTAATAAATGAAGGTTTATTTAAAAAAAATTACAGCTTATTCAATTTGTAGCAATAAATAGACATCTATGGTCTGTCTGTCCGGGAAAAGGTGTTGATTATGACGAACTGGCATAGTCAAATATGCTTAAGTTGTTTAAGTTATGATGTGACAATGTTTAATTAGCATATTGAGTTGATATGCCAGCAAAAATAAGAAAAATGAATATAAATTAAAAGTTGCTGGTTTTAGTTACAAAAAAACCTTTTATTTTTTAAAATTATAAAATGAGATTAGCATGCAAAAAATTGACGGAACATATATAAACCTGGCGAATTTGTAATCAATTTTGCCTAGGCTTTTACAAATGATGAAGAATCAGTCTTTAATTATTGTACTCGGGCCTGTAGGAGCCGTCGTCGTCACGGGATTCCGGATAGTTGGCCGATTCTTGCTGAGTGTTGTGGGCGTGTTTCTCACTCGCTTCCTTTTCCTGTGGACAAATTGTTAAAGCATTAGTTGAGATTTGTCTATTAATCCAACGCGTATTTTAATAGAAGGCCATATTAAAATGGATTAATATTTATCACTGACCGCCTGTAGTCTGATAGATTCGAAAATTATGTCCAGTCCTTTTTGAACTTCTGCTGGAACTGGAGGTGGTGTCGGTAAGTGGTCGCCTTCTGGCCTGAAACCTCCTTCATCGGCTGTGTACCGCACGGTGATGACCCTTCCGTCTGGATCTGTGTAAGAATAAGACCCATACTGGACGAGCCCTTCGACTCCTTCCACACCGAGGTTTTTGACAAATCCAGTCTCCTCAGCCACAATACTGTTGCCAGTCTCATAACTGAAAATTAATCAATATTATATAAAATTAATTGACAAAAAATGGATTTTTGATTATGATTTGCAAATAAGGCACATCACTACCAGTGCAGAAGCACTTAATTCATTTCAACACTTATTTATCAATGTGAAACATTCATACTGATTGGACCGAAAAAATAAATAAACACACCCAAAACTTTCAGGAATAAAAAATTATAGAAACAATTTCAACTTAACACTCCGACAGGTAAGAAATGGCCATTGTCCATACGCCTCAGGTAATGCTGATCAATGCGATACAGCTTTAGCCCAATAGTACAGCCTTTTAGGTGGCAATGGCATCTAGGACTGCATGAAAGATAAAAGTGGGTGTAACTTCATCCAAAATTTTCAACATAGGAACTGATGCGGTCTAGTGTGATATATGTTTCAGAAAAACGTTATCTTTATCTTGCCAACGTTGGATCTTTATTGTGATCATCTTCAGGGCTCAAAGTGTTTGTCTTCTCTTACTTGTGCCATTCTTGCGAGTCGTTTTGAGAGAGCACAAGTACTCAGAAGAAAAACACTTTGAGCTCTGATGATGAGCTCAATAAAGCTCGAAACGTGGCACGATAAAGAAAATGCTTTTCTGAAACCTACATCACACCAGACCCCAACTCACGATATCTCAATAATTATCGATTAACGGTCACGTCATTGTCATAACGAGTCATCGAAGTCACCCGCAAGTGGATATCGAAGAGGCAGTTGGTGTTTTTCGGAAATGGTGTCCCAATTCCAAGAAGTGCCAAAAGGAGGATCACAACGTATTAAGACGAAGTACGAGATGTTTTGGCAATGCGATTCGTACTTGTGGGAAGTTGGCCTCAAGTCGTATGCCTCTTTGGGACGACCTGCAGTCACTATCCGGCATCATCAACTCAGGAGAATATGGTGACGCACGTTGAAGAGAACACCAATGCTATGTTTACTGACGTATAACGTTTCTTTCTGTACAGTGAAGGCAAGCGACGAATGGTCAGTTTGTAGTCGGCGGTGCAATGGATCGGTCTGGGCTCGGATCTTCACTAGAGAAGAACTGTGCTCCATAGTTGACGACATCACCCCAGTCCGTTATGTTCTAGAAATTATCGAGGAACACATCCCTCAAATCATAGATTTCATTGGCAGAGATTTTCGATTTTCGAATGACAATACCAGACCCCATCGAGGCAGAGATGTTCATCAATGTTTATCAAACTTGGCGCCAATCTCATTGAGCACATGTGGGATGCGTTGCAAAAAGGCTTTTCGATCACCACCCGCAGCCGGTTGACCTGCAACAACTGAGTGCAGCGTTGCAACATCTTTGGAGTGAAATTCGTTGTGAAAATAGTGACAAGCTTATTAACAGTATGCCTAAGAGATGCACAGAGAAAAAAATTACTGTGCCCAATAAACAAAATTATGAAATTAAAATCTTTTATTTTTTCAAATTCCTTTAATTAAATATCCCTTCAATAAAAACATAATAATTTGTAATAAATTTTAATGAATTTATAATAAAAAAGGTAGAGAAAGTAAATGCTCCAAATATTCCTATTAATGTTTGAGCCGTTTATGTGAATCAGAAACGGGTCCGCGGGTTATCGCTTGTCCTCCATTCCGAATTAATGTTCAGACTTAACCAGTTCCTTTTAAATTTTACCTTCGGCTTTCCTAATTTTGGAAAGGTCTTAGCGCGGAGAAATAAAGAAACGGATGAGACCCCCCGGGTGTTAAGTTTGACGGATGACTGCTGGCAAAAGGCTTAAGAGGGTAAGAGGTTAGTCGTAGTTGCAACATTCTGCGCTTTAACTCCCGGGTCCTGAACTCTCCCGAGTAGGTCAGAGATTTCGATGCGTTTTTGATTTGATACCCGTCGAGATGTGTTTGCGTTACGCAGTTGCGCAAACGAAGCCGGAGGAGTGGCAAGCTCATCATTCCCACCCCTGAATGAACTTACATCATGGCGTTACGCAACGAGGGTATATATTTCCGTTTTTGGCCTCCCATTTGCTTCGACGATTGTATAAAAATTTAAAATGAACCCATTTTGTACTTTTCACACATACATATATTCTGTAGCTTAAACCAGAAAAAATCTAAAATAAAGCTTTTTTTAAAGAACAAATCGCAAATTTTTTATTTCAATTATTATAACTTCAAACTAAATAAATAAGAAAAAATAAATAAGTTTAAAATGAAATATAGAAAGAGAAGGTATTTTTAAGAAACAGTTCTGAGTAGCCTACTTAAACATTGTTGAATATTGATCAATACACTTGATCATCCCTGATCACCTTATATGAATAACAAAAATTGAAGTAGAATTTTCATTAGAAACAAAAAAAAAAAAAAAATCAACACTCAATAATAAAATAATTCATACGGATTTATTACGCTAATAAGATAGTATCGTAAATTCAATTTTTTTTTCCTTCCAACTTTACGGTAGGAAATTGCGCAAGAAAATAGTCGGTCATAACATTCTACAACAGAAATTTTGTCCTTTAACAGGACTTTGAAGTCATTTCTAATGATTAACAAATATAAATATTTATTATATTATAAAAAAAATATGGAGCCTTTTAAATTCACCGTGTACCTGAATTTGTATGTAAAATTATAATATTAGAACGGACATCAAACAGATGAACATTGTGAAAAAATTATCATTTCATACGAATCACTAGCCGTCCTGTGAATCCTGACATGCCGTCCGGATTTGTGTAGGTTTCAGAAAAACATTTTCTTTATCGTACCACGTTTCGAGCATTATTGAGATCATCTTCAGGGCCTGGGATTTACTAACATTTTTACATATAATTAATTACCACACATTATAGAATAAATTTTCCACGAATGATCTAATTTAAATTGGTGATTACAGATGGATTTTTTTTTAAATCACAAACCGCTTCGAAGCATTTAATACGACTGAAGAAATGACGTTCAGTGACCGACCTGGAAATAATCTATGTGGAGTTTCAATCTTCATGGAGGTCATTAAACAGATGAAAGGAAAAGACTAATTGTTGGGTTCAGTAAGATTTCGGCAATTCATAGTGCCATCATCAGTCTTTCCCAAACGTCTTGGGTTTAAGGTTACGAAGCACACGGCCATCAGATTATTTTCACCTTGTTAAATATAATTTGCTGGTCATATGCTTGGACCTGATGATGGCACCATAAGTTGCCGAAAGCTTGTTGAATCCGGTGAACCCAACAATTAGTCTTTTCCTTTCTTCTCCTGTCTAATGACCTCAGAAGATTCAAACTCAACATAGATTTAATACTGTTTTACAAAAAAAATTAGAAACAAAAGTAGTTTCATAAATCCAGATGATTTATATTGATGTATAATTTTTATGTAAAGTGTAATCGAGAGGAAAAATTAAGTGTCGCAAGGGGACTCGAACCCACGACCTTTCCGGCTCAATACGCCGCTTCTAGAAGCACTTGAACCTTCATGACTCCGGCCCACCAACTAACTCATCATCTCAACCTTCAACTTTTTTTTTTTTTCAAATTCTTAAAAATCTCCACACTTTGCATAAACCTTATAAACCATTTTAAATAATCATTTTGATAAACTATGACCAATTAAAAACATAGATTTCTGATGATCTTAAGGTTTTAGAAATTCGCAGATACCTCATGGCCAAAATACCTAATGCTTGCTGGTGTACCTCAGGGTAATGTTCTGGCCCCCCACACATTTGTCCTTCCATCTCTTCATCAAACCACCACCCTAACCATCGAGACTATAGCGGCCCTCCCAAGTAACTCTGATCTAGTCATTTTCACCCTAAACTTTTCATCTCACTCTACTGGAGTCTCCTTGTGAAAAAGAGGAATGAAATTTAATCCAGAAAAATCAACCTCGAATAAAAATCCCTGATTCAGTTTATTTCAAACCATACCTGTAATTGGTAGGTATAATTGACCTGTTAATTATAATTTTAACCGGGTTTCTTCGGCTGGAATCCCGCTCCTGGCACTAACTTTTTCATCACAGCTAAGATCTTAGATTAAAAGTATAATTAAGTAAAATAATTTATTTCGAATGTTGATCAGACATGAACACAGTTTGCTTGTAGTTTCGCCGTATCTGAAAAAGCGATCATTCAAAAGTAACAACTCTGGATAGCCGCGGTAGCCGAGTGGTTAGCGTGAGGACTATCGGCTCGTAGATCCCGCGGTCGTGGGTTCGATTCCCACCGTTGCCTCTGGCGTTTTATGACGCACCCCCCCCCCAACGCATAGGCACAATATAATTTTGTCTTTGGCTAATATACTCAGAACATCACGCCATCAAAAAAAAAAAAAAAAAATCGAACCGCGCCCCCAACTACCCTTTTTCCTATAACCAAACTTCAGCGTATGGCTTAATTTAAATTATGTGGAGCATTGATTGATTTTTTGAAATTACAAACTACTTAAAAACGTTTATGTCACTGCAAAATACATTAGAAAGCAGTAGGTGCTAACGTGACGCATTTTTGAACATTTCTTAGTAGTTTTTTGTTTCTTATACTCTTGAACTTATATTTTTGAGAAAAAAATTATGTAATTATTAATTGCCATATATTTTTTGAAAATTATGTGGGCAGGTTTTTTACGTCTCTAAAGTCTCCAAGCACCTCTTTACATTCAATATCAAAATCGACAAAAATTTTTAGTAGGTACAACACTCCTGTCGATCCTGGATTAGTAATGTGGAAAAATATATTAAAATTTATATTATCCAGAGGGTATATTTGAAATGTCAGTAATGAACAAAAAAAAAAAAAAAAAAAAAAAAAATAATTACGTCGGTCTGCGAATCGGTAAACGCAGTGTGAACCAACAGTGGAGAACGTTGCTCACTGAAGATGGCGCAATGCCGAAACGCGTTTGATTGGCTTAGAAAACCCGCGACCCAGAGCCGGTTCGATATTGACTTCCAGAATTTTATTTTTTGATAAACACAATCGCAAATTGCACTTTCCCGATTATTATCAAAATAATGAGGCGTTGGTGGCCGCAACGGTTTAGGCGTTGACACGCACAGTCCAGCGGCCATTCGAACAGGACATATTTACAATTTTTTTTTTCAAAAACACCTGCACCCCGAGGGTTGATATAACCTCAGCTATTGCTGAACATCTGTTTCATTCCTGACTAAATTCACATGTGGCTGTAGATGCTTTCTGAGATATTGCCGTTATTTGGGACCTAAATTTCCAAACGAAAACGATCTATAATTCTGTTCTACCTGTTGGCACATTTTCTTTGCACCTATGTTTTTTGTCGGTTTTGGTAAATGCAAATGAAACCATTTGCCAGGTTGACCGAAAAAAAAGGAAAGGTGTATGCCATGACGTTCAGCTGAGAACCGATGGACCTTATCTGCCAATGTTTAACCAAAGAAGTCAATTTAACCTACTTTACCACACACTCAACATTATTTAGCATCGCAATTAATTGAAACTAAACACCATCATTAACATCACGTATGCTGAATTTATTACAAAAAATAATTTATTCACCTAGATTTGTAGCTTCCGTCGAGCGATTGCTGTTTGTTTAGCCTGATGATCGGTATAGGCGTAACGGCTAATCTGGTTTCCGGGAGGTGAGCCGGCGCTGGAGTGCTGTCGTGTTGATAATTCCGGTTTTGGTTTTCGTAATTTTGGAAGCCCTGGTTGTAGCCGGTTTGGAAATTGTTCTGGTACCTCGGTCTGTCTTCCGCCTGCTCCTGGTCCTTGTCCTCCTGGTTATGGTATACCGCCGGGCGGGAATCTTGTCTTTTCTGGGCCTGCTGCTGGCCGTACGCACAAGCGCACAACAGCAGGGTGAGAGCCTGATGATATACATGAAAAAAATTTTATTACATTACGAGTTGTTGGTTTTCTAGTTGGATTTTGGGCAAGCCTTAAGGGATTAGAGAAAAATAGTTGAGACAAAGAAAGAGAGAAGCGAAAAAGAGAGAGCGGAAGGAAGAGAAAGAGATGACAGGAGAGAGAAAATGAAAGTTAGAGGAAGAGTAATATACTGAGAGAAAATGAGAGAGAGACAACAAGAGAGATTCAAAAAGGGTATGATTGAATGGAAGGAAGAGAAAAAGAAGATAAGACAGGGTTAGGAGAGAGAGAGAGGGAGGGAGGG
>CM077105.1:11859658-11872654 GCA_039619505.1 Cimex hemipterus
TATATATATATATATATATATATATATATATACACACACACACTTAGCATAGACGAACTATGTAGGATTCCAATCTTCGTAGGACAGGTGAAAAACACGCAAATCATCGGAGCCTATTTTATTAAAAATTAAAATAAACACACCATAATATACAATTATTAATTAACATAATAAAAATAATTTATTTAGACACGTTTGACAGGGTTTTTTTTTTTTTTTTTCTTTTTTTTTGTAGAACATTCAGTTTAATATTTGGTGCAAAGCACACTAAAATTATCAGACGGATAAAATTAATATTTGTCGTAAACTAATTCGCAACTTCGTTGGAGAAAATTCACGGTAGAGCCCGGCAAATTTCCTAACAAATTTTCGTTTAATAAACCATCAAGGGTTGTACTCATTTCTTTAATTGCCTCGCACAAAATTGCAAAATGTTTATACTAAAAGGGGAAATAGAACGTAAAAGAGAAGTGTGGTCAATTTAGTTAGTCAACTTTTTGTCCTGGGGAAATTTATTTCGCTAATTTAATTTTAAAAAGCACGCAAAAAGAAAGAAAAATTAAACAAAACGCATAACAAACATACAATAAAGTTGGACAAAATAAATTAAAAATTGGGAAAAGTAACTACTACACACGCAGAAGGAACGAAACAGCCTAGCAGAAATTGTACAACCAAACATTAACCTAATTAAACAGCCCCCAAAAATTCAACCTTTACTTTAATAAACTCTACTTTAGTTTATTATTTTTTTAAGTTGAGAATTTTGTGCTTTCTTAATATGCATTTATCGAAAATCGAACGATTATTTCAGCCATTGAATTATTTTTGTTTTGTTTTCACGTGTGCGGTGATTAGTGACCGGTAGTCGATAATTATTCAGAAATCGGGAGATGGGGTCTGATGTGATATAGGTTTCAGAAAAACATTTTCTTTATCGCCAGTGTGCACTCTCAACACAACACGCAAAAATGGCACAATTACACAGAAGACAAACACTATGATCGCTGAAGATTCTCTATAAAGATCGAAACGTTGGCACGAGGAATAAAATGCTTTTCTGAAACCTACATCACACCAGACCACATCTCACGATCTCTGAATAATTTGTTTTCAAGTTTAAAAGTAAAATCTCAACAAAACAAGAAAATTTATAAATCATACCAATTAAAAGGGTTCTATTATCATGGCTTAAGGAATTAAGAATAAATGGACGTTCTTAAAATTATTTGCCACGGTTTGCTAGCCTTTGATAATTTCGTTCAGATTAATCCCGTGGTTCGTTGTATAATTCGGTCAAACATCAACTTCGCTAAACTTAGCTTCCCACTAATGGATCAAAATTTAGTATTGAATTTCATTCAGTAATTAGGCAAGGCTATGAAGCCTTTCTAGAAAAACTCGAGTCGAAACAATTCTTGGTTTAACTAAATTTAAATTATATGTTCCTTAATAATGGAGAGTAAATTTTAGTAGTCACTTGGTAACACTCTATATAAAAACAATGAATATTTTGAAACCGCAGCTACCTACATAATATCCCCTGTAGTGTTACATTTAAAAATAAATATATGCTTTTGACAAACTGCCGCGTGTTTACCAGGGGCTATTAAACCAAAATGGAGATCCTAAAGAGTTTATTACGAGGGCTGAAGGGAGAGAAAGTTTTCGAAGGCGGATGAACTCTGGGTGAAATTCACCTGAAAACCGGCACCGTTTGGCAGCGAAAATTGCAGAAGCGATTTAGCGATTTCCCTCTAACGAAGTAGGGGAAAAAGAAAGAAGCGCGGATCCCACTTGGGAAATTTAGTTCTCTATTCACGTTTCCCTGAGATCTGATTTCGCGGAGTGGAACAGCATTCTACAACATTTTTTACTCTTTAGATGTGTAAGGTGAGGGTTAAATGTTTATACAAATCTTACACGACGTAAATATTTGATGGCAGAATTTATTCCGTTTTTCAGAAACTGAAATCTCCCCGGAGAGGAATAGAAAACATAAAAATGCACTTTTTTAAAATTTGTTTTCACTACAGCACAACCTTCAATTGGGTACCAAGTAATAGTAAGTGTATAAAATAAAATAAGTTAGTTGAATTATTATTCTAAAAAAGAAACTTTTTTTCTGTTTTTTCAGCCCTTTAAGAGAGGTAAGTTAGAGCGTTTATCAAGAAGTCCGGAAAGTACTTTAACATTTCGTAACTTCTTCAGTTTAAAGTCGTGTATTTGTGAATTTCACGTTAGACATTTGTCCATATACAGTCCTAGGTACCGCACCTTGTCCGCAGTTTGGAGGGGTATATGATTGAACTAGGGAGAAGGGGCCTTTTTTGCGGAGAGCAAAAGTTGTGTGAGTACATTTTTATTGTTAAATTTTATTATTTTTTATTCAAACCGTGACGCCACTAGTGTAAGTGTTCTTAAAATTAACTAGTGAAAATAAATCAAATTTATTTATCAGGATCGCTGTGTCTTCTGCAAACGGAGCTGGCAGTACCATACTGTTAGATGGATTAAGGTTCAGGACTTAATGGTAGAGGGAAGAATGTCTTTGAGAAAGGACAGCATGCCCGGATACCAAACTCGATCCAAAACGTGGGCCACGTCAAGCCGTCGCCGAACAGTACTCCCCCAACTCAAGGGAAGTAGATATAACATCTACAACGCGGTGACATTGCTGTGCTTTTGCGTATCAGCTGGAAAAAATGGTCTGGGATAATTTTTGGGAAATAAAGATTGGGATCGTTTTTAAATAAGCTAGAAAATTGACTGACTGGCCTGTATGAACTAGGATAATGAGAAATTTTTACGGTATTATATATTACATTACCAATATTTGAGAATCACAGGACTAACAGAACTTTTCCAGGAACGAGGAAAATGTGCGTAAAACTGAATGGAGTATGCAAGTAGCACTTGAAAGGAGCCTACAATTGTAAATCTGGATGTGTCAGATAGGGAAAGGCTACGAAATACACCTAGAAAGCAGACCAGGGAGATCCTCACAGTTTGGATGGACAACTTGTGGCAGGAAAGATGTGACAGAAGGCTAACCCACGAGTTTTCACCCAGTATTGAGGACCGATCAAAAGCAAAGTGATTTCAACCAGATTACTAGATCACACAAGTAATGAAAGGTCACGGAAATTTCAACACTACTTGCACCGATTCCGTAGAGTCAATAGTCCATTGTGTGCAGTTGATGGCATGACTGTTTAACTGCCCACCGACCCTCAACGAACTGGTTAAAGAAAAGAGGAGTTTGAGCTTCTCAAGCCTGTTAGCCGCCGAGATATAGTGGACAAAGTACCTGGTTAGTTTTTACCTTCTTTTTCTTCCTATGATGTTACTTGTTATATCTTAGCGTTCCTCTGAACTTTTAATTCCGGGCTGGTTACTCCTTGTACCAAAAATTTTTATTTATTTATTAAAATATTTTATTTATTAGAAAGTGTATTCGAAAGGATTAACCAGCAAGGGGGAGACCTATTAGATTAGATAAATTAATAATAACAAAAAAAATTTCCCTTCTTCCTTGGGGTCTTCCCTATCAGGGAAAGGTTGAAGGAAGACGTTAAGCTCAATAAGATACCCTTAACTTGCATCCCACTTGAATTAGTTTAGTGGCCGTGGTCCCCCGGTATGGGGTCTCCCTTAGGTACGGCGGGGAGGTGAATGGGAAAAAAGGTAGCACTTGAAAAAATAACCAATACCAAATCTCTACGCATTGAGGCTATGGTCAGAGCACTAATCAGCTGCTACAGATTAATTAGCAAAGGCAGCTGGAATCATAAGTGCAATACCATAGGTCACTCGAACACAATTATTGAGTAAGGTTAAAGACCAATTATTAAGCATTAGTGATAAAATGATTAAAACCACTTCGGGGAAAAAGTACTTTCAGGTAGTCACCCGTTGTGAATACAACTATAGTGTAGATGAGGACATCGTCACGTAGACTGCTATACACATGGTTCACTTAACAAAGGTAAAGGGAGTGGTGCAGGAATCTGCATACCTAAATTGGTTTTAAAAAAAACCTCTTCGCAATAACACCTTCATTTTTCAGGCGGAAATCTTGGCCATTGATGTGTGTTGTATAACACTTATGGAAAATAAAATTAAGGGGAAAGATAGAATTTTTTCTGACAGTCAGACTAGTCTTAGGTCATTACAAAAGATTTGTCAACCTATTGACTGGTGGAGGAAAACAACTAGGATCTCTTCAGGTTTGAGAACAAGGTAACCCCTATTTGGATACCAGCACATAAAGGACATCGTGGCTATGAAGAAGCGGATAGCCTGGCCAAAGAATATAGACAATACTGCGTTTGTCGGGCCATAACCTTCAAAGGTCTAAGGCTGCCTGTTCCTATGTACGTTTCCGGACTTACACAGGATGTCGGGCCACAACCGGTGTTACCTCACTCTATGAGTACAGCGAAAGAGAGTATTAACAACTGGCGTATGAGACAATTCCTTAATTAGTGGAATCTATCCCCCGATCACAAGCACTTGAAAGAGTTTTTTAAGCTGATTAAAGCTGCAAAATCGTGCTATTCTCTAACTCAAGGAATGGAGTTATGAGTCTGACTGGTTTCTGACGGGCCACTGCCCACCGAGAAGACGCCTCTCCGTACTGTGTATTCTACCAGAACCTTTTGGCCGTTTTTGCTAAATAAAAGAAGAAACGGCAAGGCACTACCTCGCAGAGTGTGATAGGTATGCTATGGTCTAAATTTGAAATCTTTGAATGAGAGGACAACACTAATTCACTCCCCGAAATTAAAAGGTCCAAATGGCCCAAAATCTTGGGGTTTGTGAACAGGTCCAAGGGATTTATGCAAGATTCGTGAGCCGACCAAGTCCCGAACCTTTTAGGGATGGCGTACTAATCTACCCAGGCATTTAATCCCTCGGGGTCTTAGTTACCCACCCTGCGTAATATATATGCAGGTAATAAATATCACGGATTTAATGTGGAAAGATATGTGGGGATTTGAGGGGTTAGTAGGTCGAATCCAGGAGCTTGTTTCCTTTGACATGGCGTCTAGCATACTGAACATCGGACGGCTTAGGAGGGAATGGAAAGGGGAGACGAGACTTAAGGTATTCTTCGATTTCTAAGACATATCGCGATCTTTGATGTTGGCATGTAGGGTGAAGACAGTGGACAGGTACGCAGCAAAATGACTGACTTTTTCCTCATCCGATTTGATTCAAGATACTTCTGCTATGAAAAGAATAAACACAACTACCGTTGGAACAAAATAATACGGTTTAGAATTGTGTTATATTACATTTCCTTTAATTCACCATGTTTTTTTTTTCTAAACTGCGTATTCTTTTGTTATTCAAGTTGAATTAACCAAAATTTAAAATACGTGACAATTTTAATAAACCAATTTATAAGTAAATTGTCATGAAATAATTATGTGTCCTTAAATCTTTCGTTTTGCGGCAATTAATTTTCTTAAATTTGAGTTAAAATAGTTATCATTATATTAAATATTGAAACACCGTAAAAACATTCAAAAAATTTCATAATTAAAGTGATAAAAAAATAATGCTGTAGACAAAGAATATTTCATAAAAAGGTATAAAACAATTTAACAGCCTAGACTTCATTAATTTCAATTAAAATTTAACCTCCTATAATCATTTAATCCAGTTTAATAAAGGATGGTAAACCTCGAGCTTAAATTCACATTTCTCTGAAATATTAAGTAAACTAAAACTTTATTTTTTAAATGTTATTCACATCGTGTTATTTGCTTGTGCAGAATTATACTGAACTTTCTTTTTAAATCATTAAAACAAGGTTTATTATTAAAGCAAGTCAAATTAATTATATTAAGTATTTCTTTTAAATAAAACAGGTTCGGCTGAATATATTGTGATGATTTTTTTGTGTTTATATTATACGTTAGTCATGTTAGTCCTTTTAATAATATTTATTTTAATGTGCAAAAATTGTATTACTATTAGTACGGTAAATCGAAGGGAACATGTTACAATAGTTTAAAATTTGGGTGAAACAATTCGATAAATTTGTTCACCATTATGAAGTTATACAATGATGAAGGTTCAGGTTGGGATTTTCACCAAATTATACCACCCTGTTCGGTTTTAAAAGTCTTAAATTTATTGTCCAATTCAATATTTTGTTTCTGCATAGTGCCTCAAAGAAAACTGTGAAAATTTATTTAAAGCTCAATAAGTTCGTTTTGATTGAATAAAACTTACAAAGATTTGCGTTAAATTGATATTTACCGGGTAGGAAGGAAAGTTCTTAAGGATCGAGTGGACTGGTGGCTCCTTGAGCCGATTAAGAATAAGCCGTGCGAGACGACACTTACTTTGAACCCTACGTCCGTATGCATTCAGTATGCAGAAGGCTGCTCGATTGTGTCTTACTTGATTGAAGGATGTTGTTTCTTGGTTCTATATAGAAAGCGTAAAGGAAGCCGCCCCACATGAGAATTCTTCCTGTAACAGAAGATTTACCTAATACCGTACAAACTGGCATAGACAAGTTGAAAAACCGATTACTGAAACTGGAAACATGGAACCACTTGACGCTGAATACTTTTTTTTCGAAAATCGATCAAGCACCAAATACAGAAAAGAAGGAATCATCGAATTACTTCTAAATAAAAACGTAGAACATGTGTGCAGATTTCAGCTTGCATAAATCATTAACCTGTAAAAATGTGTAGAGATTAGTGACCGTTAACGGATAATTATTCAGATATCGTGAGATGCGGTCTGGTGTGATGAAGGTATCAGAAAAACATTTTCTTTATCGTGCCAACGTTTCGATCTTTTATTGAGATCATCTTCAGGGCCTGGGATTTACAAACATGGTTTACATTTAGAAAACACATATAGGAATTTGGAAAAGTGAATTTATACAATGCAAAAGTTATATTTTCTATTCTATCGAAGTATTTCTATTCAACTGTATAAATTCACTTTTCCAAATTCCTATATGTATTTTCTAAATGTAAACTATGTTTGTAAATCCCAGGCCCTGAAGATGATGACCGCATCTCACGATATCCGAATAATTCACCTGTAACTAAATGTTTGTTTCCAAGGTTTTTGTACCTGTTCAAACAGGAATGGCCGAATAAAAATGTTTAAAAAATTAGAGTTGTCTCAAATATTAAATTAATTCTTCTTCACTAAGCTTGAAGGTGAAACATTTTCTTTATCGTGCTAAGGTTTCGACCTTTATTGAGATCATCTTCAGGGCTCAGTGTTGAAAGTGTACGACACGCAAGAATGGTACAATTACACAGGAGACAAACTCTTTCAGCGCTGAAGATGATCTCAATAAAGCTCGAAACGTGGCACGATAAAGAAAAACGTTTTTCTGAGACCTACATCACACCAAATCGCACCTCACGATATCTGAATAATTATAGATTATCGGTCACTAATCTCTACACATTATTAGTTTTTATTGAGCGGTGGAACATACGAATTTTGGACTTGATGAACATGATCTCACCTTCAAGCTTGGTGAAGAGGAATTAATTTAAAATTTGAGACAACTCTAATTTTTTAAACATTTTTATTCGGCCATTCCTGTTTGAACAGGTACAAAAACTTTTGGAAACAAACATTTAGTTACAGGTTAATGATTTATGGAAGCTGAAATCTGCACACATGTCCTTCGTTTTTATTTAAAAGTAATTCGATGATTCCTTCTTTTCTATATTTCGTGCTTGATTGATTTTCTAAAAAAAGAAGATGATATCAATAAAGGTCGAAACCTTAGTTCCATAAAGAAAATGTTTTTCTGAAACTTACATCACACCAGATATCTGAATAAAAAAAATAACAATGTAAATAATTTTACGACGTTACAATTGGCATGAATGTCGTGTATTTATTCAACAGTGTCAGATGATAACCTCCTGCAAAAACAGTAGAAAGAAGTTTAAAACGGGCAGTAATAAATTAAAGAAATAAATGATCCTTTTGCTCAACTTTGGTAATTATTTATATTAAAGTGAGTTTTTCCTTACAGGGCTCTTTCAAAGAAACGGTCTAACGAAAAGTAACACCAAGAACACGACAACTTGTATTACAATTATGGAAATTTATGTTTTTGTCGTCCAATCAGTCATTAGTCAAGTTTTGATGTGATTACGATCATCAAATTGTTGTCAGCACATTTATAACTCTTGTTTTCTCCAACAAAAACGCCTAATAATTGCAAAATAAAAGTGCAGTTTAAAACTAATTTAATAATTAGTTGTTTATTATTGTTTCAAATAAATCATAATCAATGAAATACCTTTCTCAATTGAACTAATATTACAATTAATGAACATTTGTATTTGTAAATTCAACAGGTGGGGGTTGAGATGGGAAGTTAGTGCCCGAGTGGGTGGAAGTCGCGATAGCTCAAGTGGTAGAGCAGTGGCGTATCTCGCAGAAGGTCGTGGGTTCGAATCCCGTTCTCGCCATTGGCTTTTTTTTATCTCAAGTCAAAACCTTAATTAATTGTAAGATATGTATTTGTATTTTGCTTCCTATTATTAGTTTGTTTAAACTAACAATATGAAAATAAATAAAATTAGTGTAGAACTAAAAAAAGAACTTTTCAGGAGAGGAAAATGGAAAATTTGATAATGCTTCTTCATATTAAATATTATCTAAATAGAAAAGTGCTTAAATTATTTATAACCGACTCTGTTTAAAAGTAGTTCTAACGTAGACAAGGGAAGGCGGAGCCGCTTTAGCCGTTCTACTTTAAAATATCCTTTTTAATCTCTCAATTTTCTTTCCATGAACGCAAATTTATAAAAATGGTTTTCTTAATCCCAGTTAATTTCAACGGACCTTGTACGATATCAGAATTTGTAATGCGTTTTTAAAATTTGAAAAAATATATCTTTCTTTAAATATGAATGAATTTTACATGAGTATATGATGGGGAATAACAGATACATTTTAATTTAAAGAAAATACAACGTAACTTTTACCAAAACGTTGAAGGCTCGGATACTATTAAAATGCGAAGCAATACTTTGATTAAAAATCATTGCTTTTTTAAATTATTACCTTGAAAAAATTCTAAAAAACGGACTTTTTTTAAGTATATCTTTTTGCACTAACTATAATTTTTACAAGTACGATGATTTATCGCATCAAGCAAAATAGATAAAAGAAAAAATGAAAGTCTAGCGTATTACTCATGATAAGAAAAATCGAGTTTAGTCATTATTATCCAACTATACTGTAAGAAGGTTATAACAAGCATTTTCGGGCAAAAAAGTTTAATATTTGTTAAACTGATGATTTTTTTCAATAGTTCGCACCAGCAGAGGTCATATAAACCCTCAGGGTGTCAGTGTTTTTGACACAAAAAAAACATTTGTAAGCATGTCGGGCCGCTGGATTCGAACCCGGAACCTTTACCTTATAGTGATGATCTTGTGAACCGTCTAAACTGATGATTGTAGACCATAATGACCAATGTCGAGAGACGTGGTTGTAGAAATCCTTCAACCTGATGATGAGCTAAGAGCTTGAAATCCTCATCGGTGGAAAAAATCGTACCGTGAGGAAGAACTATCTTTTTTTAAAAAGGGATAATGATCTATGCTAAATATAGCGAAATTTCGTTGTGATCCTGTCTTCAACATTTAAAAATCGCAATGAAATAGAACTGTGGAAGGTAGTACGAAAAAAATAATAAACGGGCTCTTACAATAAGGGACAACCAGGAATTTAAAAAAGTATATAATCGTAAATTATTAATATTTGTGATGATTAGTGACCGTTAATCGATAATTATTCAGAAATCGTGAGATGCGGTCTGGTGTGAAGTATGTTTCAGAAAAATAGTTTCATCATCGTGCCAAGATAGATGTGTCATTATCAAGTGTCGTGTTGAGAGTTCCCACGACACGTGGCACAGTTACGCAGAAAACAAACACTGAGCCCTGAAGATAATCTCAATAACAGTCGAAACGTTGGTACGACAAAAAAAGGTTTTTTATAAAATCTACGTTACACCAGGCCGCATCTCACGATTTCTGAATAATTGTTGTTAAACGTGAAAACAAAAATGTATTATAAATAAATAACCAAATAAAAATAATCATGATGTATCGGATAACTTTTGACAACGCACAACGTTATTCGAAAGAGAAATAATATAGTCAAGTTGTAAATTGTATCCCTTAGTGCTCCATGTTAGTTATTTTTATTTTTACACAGATTTCTTTTAGCAGTAAATCATCGGGGTGTCGATGATTAAAAAAAATAAAATTTGTAAGTAAGCAAGGCTGTTCAGTTCGAACACCGAAACTTTGGCCGCCACCACCGCCCATTATTATTAATTGTTAAAATGAAATAGATTCATGTAAAATAATAATGTTTTTATGAAATTCTGTTTTTCGTTGTCTCCTGGAATATAATCAATGATAATACAAGAAAATAAGATTTGACATTTCCTTGTTTTGAAAACATTTACATTATTGTTGAAACTATTAAACCAAAACTTAAGCTAACAAAGTTTGCAGTGATCACAGTTTCATCCCTAATCATTTTGTGACTTCCCATTCTGCAAGTCAAATCGACTAATTCAAATAACCCGAATCTGTGAACTTCTTAGTAAATTAACATTCTAGCCTGAAGAGAGATTCTGAACGAAAACACGAAAACCCTTCAGTTGTCAGATGATATCTGTTTTCTATTCGGAAGAAGAAAGCTCAGCTTGGCCCAGCGTTTGAAAAAAAAAATGAAAATATCATTCCCATTTTTTTGAAAGCGTTAACGAAAGTTTTCAGGGCTATGGTAGGATTGGAAGTTACAACGAAAGTCCTATCATATCATAGAGAAAGCCAAAAATACTTAAAAATTCTCCGTGCAGTAATGCTTAAGAAGTGGGGGGCTTTATATAATAAACGCATACAAATTATTTTTTTTTTAATTTAAGATCTCACAAGGTAAAACTACAATCATTCAGAAATCGTGAGATGGGGTCTGGTGTGACGTAGTTTTTAGAAAAACATTTCTTTATCATTCCCAACGTTTCGAACTTTATTGAGATCATCTTCAGGGCCTGGGATTTACAAACATCGTTTACATTCAACAAATACAGGATCTGGAAAAAAAGGGAATTTATACAATGCAAAAAAAATATTTTTTATATTCAATCAAAATATTTCAACACACTCAAAGTGATCGTTTCTTCGTAATTGTGCCATTCTTGCGTGTCGTATTGAGGGTGCCTGTGAGATAGTGATGTTTTATGCTTACATATGTTGGATTTTGAAGGGGTGAGGAAGGAAGACGGACATCTTTGTATACGGAGTCGGTTGCTTTTAGTTGAAAAGAGTCGAGAAAAAAACGTTGGTTTTAATGGTAATGGTTCGGACAGATTATCCTTTCAGGAGTGTATAACCGGGATAAAAACAAAAGCTAAATTGTTGACAAATTAGGCTATGCAAAAGTTGATGTGTGGCATATGATGTGATGATATATGTATGTTATCGATACTGAATTTGGTTAATGATATTGGCGTAGCTGCGACTGATGTTTGTTCTGTAATTGATGCTGTGTCTATCTCTGTTGATGACCACTTCTAAAACGTTACGTTGTTTGTTTTGTTCTGTGTAATATTTTTTTTTTATTGTTGAAGTCGAAATTGTCTTTGGGTTCAAAATGGTGTGTAGCAACTGCTGGAGGATTTCGCTTGGCTTTTTTTCTAATCGTAGATATGTTGCTTTACTCTCTTGTCCAGACATTCTGATGTAAGTTGCTGGAGAGTTCAATGATTTTGTAGATTACGTCAGATTTATTTGTTATTGGTGTGGGATCTTTAATTTTGGAAGAAAGGTGTGCGAATTGTTTTATAATATCTGAATGCTATTTTAAATTTATCGGAAAAGTGAAATGTGATACGTAGGTGTTATGTTGACAGCGGTTCCCACAGATCAAATCCAAACTACGTTTAATAGCTTCATTGAATAGAATTTTTTTTGCAATGTATAAATTCACATTTTACCACATCCTACATGTATTTGTTAAATTTAAACAATGTTTGTTAATTCCATGATCTCAATAAAGATCGAAACATTTAATTAAGTTATTTAGGTGAGATAAAAAAGTCAATGGCACGAGCCGGGATTCGAACCCACGATCATGGGGGGAACATTAATTTTCCATCTCAACCCCAAAAGGAGGGAAAACTCAAAAGGTGAGGCTGACATGGGAAGTTGATGTCCGAATGGATCGAGGTCACGATAGCTCAAGTGGTAGAACAGCGGAAAGTCGTGGGTTCGAATCCCGCTCGTGCCACTGACTTTTTATATCCACGTAAAACCTTAATTAATTGTAATGTATTAAATGCTCAAGCGGTCTATGAAATTAATGAATTTAAAGATCGAAACATTGGCACGATAAAGAAAATGTTTTCTGAAACCTACGTCACACCAGACCGTATCCACAATTTCCGAATAAACAAAGTAAAATGTCAAGTTGTTGAAATGTAAATATTATTTGGATGTTTTTTAAGAAACATGAATATATATTTGAAAATAAGGACATTTCTAGGACATGTCATACATGGAGATATCTTTCAAATCGGCAAGAGCAATATTATTATTGATTAAACAAGAAAGAAAGAATAACTTCTTGGATTGATTCAAGAGTACGTCAATTTGTAAAAATGTTATAGCCCCAGAAAATGGGTATTAAACAACATAATGTATGAGAATGTACGGCAGTTCCCGTTAAAGCGGCTCCCCCTTGACCATCGAGACGTGGCAACTCGGTACGACTAAGAGCGGGGGATATTCGTGCGGAAATCATAAACAACGGTAAAGCTTGGGGCAAAAACTTTGATATCCACGTATAACTTGAAATAAATGTTTCATTTTTCTCCCATATATAACGGAATCGATTTAACTTTTTCGGCCCCTCTCTGTTTCCAGTTCTGCACAGCTCTTAACGGAAGAAAATGTTTTCCGC
>CM077105.1:11935022-11949977 GCA_039619505.1 Cimex hemipterus
GAGAGAGAGAGAGAGAGAGAGAGAGAGAGAGAGAGAGAGAGAGAGAGGGAGTACGAGAGGATGAAAGGAGAGGAAAAATTTATTGAGAGAAAGTAAAAGGAGAATAAATAATATAGAGATTGAAGAATCTAGAAAGGTAGGGATTAAGAGGCAAAGGGAAAGGTATGAAGAGGAAATATCGGTTATCCACACGTTACTCAATAATAATGGAACATTATTTCAATTATTTACATCGTCCTGACTTGCAAGTTCTGTAATGTGTAAAATAAAATATCTTTTCCCTTATTATTTTTCATTTTCAATGCCTGTACAGACCCTATTTGAACAAATATATTTCTTAATTTTCCATATTTTAAAACATTGTTAATTTTGATAAAGCGTCCTGTCAGGCTTTTAGGACCTTACTTATGAAAGTAGGGTCTACGCTAGATCATTGTTCGATTTTCTTTTACCAAAGGCTCGATTAAGCTCGAGTACAGTTTATTTTTATAGTATTTTATAATTACAACTCTTTCGTTGTCTTCAGTGAAGGCGTTAATGGTCTATAAAGATAATTTGGTATTGCTTTACACTAAGAACTAGTATTGAACATGTGAACAATTTATATTTCATGCGCAATGAGTTAAATAGCCGACATTCCTCACCAGAAATACTTTATAGTTTCAGACAGCCAAAATGCGATGGCAAAACTTAAGATCTATATGATCGGAAACCATTTCGACCATCTACTTACTATAAGAAATCTAAATTGTTCCATCTACATTAGAAACAAAAGTTAATGCAAGCAAAAGTTGTATGGCTAAGGTCTCACTGTGGCATTAATTTTAATGAAAAGGTGGATTCCCTGGCTAAAAGAGCATTCAACCAGGGGCAAACTTGTTCGTTTAAAATCCCATTTACCGATGTTTGCGAAACAATTAAAAAAGAAGTCAGGTACCATAGTTCACGCTTTTTTAGTTTTTAAACAAATGGAGCCAATTATCCGCAATGTGACTTGGTTCCATAATGAACAGATCAATTAGGTCCATGTGCAGAACTATGTGTAGAACCAGGGCCAATCATGGCCTTTGTAATAAATAAAACTGCCTAAATAAAATCAATATTAAGGTGTGAAGAGATTAGTGACCGTTAATCGATAATAATTCCGAAATCGTGAGATGCGGTCTGGTGTGATGTAGGTTTCAGAAAAACATTTTGTTTATCGTGCCAACATTTCGATATTTACCGAGATCAACTTCCCCCACCCACTCAAGGCACTTTCAACACGACGGCAATAATGGCTCAATTGCACAGAAGACAAACTCTTTGAGCCCTGAAGATGATCTCAATAAAGATCGAAACGTTGGCACGATAATGAAAATGTTTTTCTGAAACCTACATCACACCAGACCGTATCTCACGATATCTGAATAATCAATACTAAGGATTTTGCTGAAATTGCCTTTTGTGAAAAATGCTCTGAGAATGAAACTTTGGAGAAAACTTGGAAAAACTCTAATTACTCTGTATATAAGAAGAAATGGGAAATTCTATTTGACAACGTAGGCATGTTTTTTGAGTGTCCTTTTAATTACTAAGGTATTCTGAAATGAAACAAGGTTTACAAACAGGTCTGTAGGTATTTCGTCAGCATAAATCACGTTGTACCCCCTGTGGGGGTTGTGGCACCAGCTCGGAGTGCTGGGCGTATAGGCTCTCCGGGTCCGATGGACCACGGATATTCCGAAAAATTGGGAAGTAATCTTGGGCTCTGTGTTATCCTCGGGAGTCTGTAAGTGTCTATAGCTGTGGATCAAAATACCGTAGCCCAAAAATATATACACACAATTCACTAATTTTCGTGGTCGCTCGATCAATTAATATCTGTTAATTAATTAAGGAGTTGAGATAAAAAGTCAGTGCCATGAGAGGGATTCGAACCCACGACCTCCATCCACTCCGTGGCCATTTTTAATTTGTCGCCTAGAAACAAATAGATTGCACGACATTTGAAAAAACGGAGGGAAAATTCAAAATGTGAGGTTTGGGTGTCCGAGTGGATACCTCAACTGGTAGACTATCTGTGTATCGAGCCGAAGGTCGTGGGTTCGAATCCCGCTCTTGCCATTGATTTTTTATCTCAACTAAAAACCTTAATTGAAACATATAAACAATTTTTCAAGAAAATAACATAAAAAGCACATATAAACAGTGAAGAAACACTCTCCTCACTACATTCATTTTTTTATACGTCCATATTTTTCCTTCTATTTGCTTTGCTTCATTAGCCACTGTAACTGTCCTGTAATTCTGTTCAAAACATTTTTTCATGTATATGTTTTATACTTTTGAAATTTTGATGATTGTTTGGTCATCTGGTTAGTGTTCTATTTGCCGCCGTAATATTTCTGGTTTTATATCCCTGCACATGGAATTTCAATTGAGAATGAATCGACATAAATAATTGGTTTTCAGGAACTGTGTATACCTTTGTAACATATTTTAAAAAATGTATTATGGCAATTGAAATAATTAATTGTATTTAATTGTTTAAATATAATTTATCTTTTGGTTTCTCTCTAAGAGCCTATTTTTTATTTTCCTGAAATTACGAAAAATTCATTTTTGGCTTACATCACCAAGTGGCTTACAGAAAAATTTGTATTTGTAAACCAGCCTTTAGCCCAATATTCACTAATATTTATATTTTAAATTTCCAGGGCATTCCTCCATGGTACAAGCCCAGAAGTAAGAGCGTAGAAATAAGAGGAGGGGTCGTCATGAACGGCTGCGATTGCTGGAAGAAGAACGGACTGCAAGACGACTGTCATAGGTGGGATTGCGCCAGGCCGGAATGTCTCACAAAGCCGCTCCCAGAATGCCCGCCTGGAAACTGCCCCCCGATCACCGGAGTCAGAAAGATGAACGCGTACATGATGAACTGCTGACCGAATCGGGATCTCTTCTCATTTTCAATCACTAAACTCTACATAAACTTACATAAGAAAAACAAAACAAAAAAAAAACACAATAAACACAAAAAACAAAAATATTATTTCAATACACTGGTCAAACATATGGTCCGTCTCAGTAATGTTTCTATCACTTTAAATATTCTCTTACAAATACAGACTGTACAAAAGGCGCTGTTTAGTAATTATTTTAAAATAATATTAGTTACAGCGGCTTTTCAATTAGTACGGATAATCTGTGCCAAGAAACCGCCGTAGTTCTGTAAAACTGCTTTAACAAAAATCATGGCGGCAAATCTATGGTTGAGCCCCCACATTAAGGTCAACGGCCAAGTATTAAGCGTTAGCGATAAAAAGATTAAAAACCCCTTCAGGGAAAACGTACTTTCAGGTAGTTACTCCTTGTGTGTATAAATTAGGGATCTGCATCTCTTCCCCACTTGGCAATAACACTTCCGCGTTTCAGGCGGACATATGGGCCATTAATGTTTGCATCAGAACACTTATGGATAACAAAATCAAGGGAAAAGATATTAGATGTTTTCCGACACCCAGACCAGTCTTAAGCCATTACAAAAAGACCTATCAACATCTAGTCTAGGAGGAAGCTGTTGAACTTAATAATAGGAGAGTAGGGTACGAGAATAGGGTAACCCTCATATGAATACCAGCTGACTGTGGCAATGAAGAGGCAGACGGCTTGGCCAAAGAAGGATCAAATACTGCTTTTGTCGGGCTACTCTATAATCACAGTACAAGAGAGTATGAATTGCTGGGGCATGAAACAATTCCTTAAAGAATGGAATATGTCCCCCGGACATAGTCAATCGAAGGAGTTTGGGAAGGAGATCAAACCAAAAGAATCGAAATGGCTTTTCTCTAACTCAAGGAAGGGAATTAGAAGGCTGATAGGTAGGTACCCTGACGGGCCAATCCCCCTTGAGGTCCCCTTTCCATAGTGTGGGC
Organism: Cimex hemipterus; assembly: GCA_039619505.1. NCBI lineage: Eukaryota > Metazoa > Arthropoda > Insecta > Hemiptera > Cimicidae > Cimex > Cimex hemipterus. The sequence goes on from CM077105.1 coordinate 11,938,940, forward strand.
ATTCTGCTACACCCCTTTTGCTACTTCTGCGAAATAAAAGAACAAACGGCACGACCCTACCTCAGTGCGATAGGAATGCCCAGGCATAGATGTGAAACTTTTGAAAGGGGAGGACATTGCTAAATTACTCTCCAAGATAAGATGGCCCCAAATCATGTGGTTTGTGGACAAGTGCTTGGAGGTTTATGCACGATACGTGAACCGACCATGTCCCGGACCCTTAAGAGATGGGGTACGAGTCTACCCAGGCATTTAACCCCTCGGGTCGTGGTCACCCGTCCTGCGTAATATATATACACATTGAATCTACGATAATGTAATTTTATAACTGGTGAATGTCAACGTTAATTTTTTTTGAGTAGTTTTCATTTTCTAACACTTCTTCACATTCTGCATACATGTCGTCAATTTTTGCGTGTTTAACAACTAACTATAAATCTATACATTATGGTTTTAACGTATAAACGATTTTTTTAAAATTCATTCATTGTTGTGGGTTGTCCCTGTTCCTTGTGACGAAACTCAGGGAATTGATTCTGCTTTTCGTTTGGAGCAAAAAATTTTCGGAATGTTCCCTATTTGATAAAATAAAAATGTTTTCAACTTCCAAAGTGTGGAGTCTACAACAAATCCAATTACATCTTTTGAATAATAAATTTGATGTAAGATACTTCTATTGGTATTAATCTGAATGAGGTAAAATGTTAGCCAATATCAGTTGGAACATGTCAAAATTACAAAATTTAAAATTTTGTTCATGATTTCACCTTCTACTGAGGTTAAGAAATAATACCTACAACTTGCCAAATTTCACAAAACCTTCATCTAATATACTTTACGTTGATATATTCAGGTTTTGAAAAAACGTTCTAGTAGAGTTGGAAAATAACAATTGAATGTTTGAAAACGTGAACTAAGGTAAATTTGAAAGGGGGGGGGGGTAGAAATAAATCAATTAGAACTTGCTTTGTAAAATATGACACATCTGTCCGTAGTGCCTTCTCTATATCTCGGGGGTGGTGAAGGCACAGCCGAGAGTCTATGTTGGAAACCACAAAATTGCCATTTTCAAGGCACATGCATGGATGTGCCCTTTTCAGGGCACTTCTGAACTTGGCTAATATTGCGTTACCTCGCTAGCCAAGGGATGTTACAAGTACATGCATATTCCTGGTGCTCCTTCGGGGGCACCAGGCGTCTGAGAAGTCCTCTTGGGGATATTCCCGACGTAAAAGATCCTCATGGGTCTCAACGCTCATGAGTAGAGATGGTAGGACTTCGCTTTTCTCGTTAAAACGCGACGGAAAATAGGTGTCGTCTACTTCTGGTTGTTACGGCGTTGTATTATTGTTCTTCCTTCCTTGTTAGCCTTGATCTGTGTTCCTTGTGCATTTTGCTTGTAAGCTTTTGACGGCATTGCACACTGTAGTTTGCAGCAAGATTCCGATTCGAATTGCTGCTGATATTAACACTAGGTTTTGGTTAGCTCCACGCCTTGGCACCGTGTCTATTACACGATTTGTCTCCGCTTAAAAGGTTCTTCAATCTTTATTTTTGTGGGAAAAAGCGTAATCATAGGTTTTTTCATTGCATGTGTTTTTGTCTATGTCTACAAAAAACATTATCGATAGTGTTTTGAGTCATAATACAGTGTTAATGGAATTAACTACTTTGTATCGTTTGTTGCTTAATTCTTCAACTATTACTCCTGTGTATTATTTTCTAGAGTTGTATCAATTCATTTTTTATGGACAAGTTTCTAGCACTGAATTCCTTTATTTCTGAAAAATTCCCTAGCATTGTATAAATTCATTTTTTTAATGTAACATTTTCTGGCATTTTGTAAATTCCATTTGTTATGAAACCTTTTTCTGACATTGTATTGGGTTGTCCGGAAAATAATGCAGGATTTTGGTATTAAACAAAAAAAAAGAAACTAGTTACTTTAAAGCAATGTTCTTTAATCAGAATTATTTCCAATACTCTCAATACATTTCTCCCAACGTGTTGGTAACTTATTAATTCCGTCTGAGTAGAATTCAGAATTTTTAGAATTGATAAAGTCAATAAATGCATTTTCCAGTTCCGTTTGATTTTTGAATATTATGTGTTGTAAGTAGTGGTCCAGGTGTCTAAAAAAATGGTAGTCAGTAGGCGAGAGGTCCGGAGAGTAGGGTGGGTGAGGCAAAGTTTCATAGCCAAGCTCCAATAATTTTTGTGACGTTACACGTGACACATGTGGTCGAGCGTTGTCATGCAACAAAATGGGCCCTTTTCGATTGACCAAAGAGGTGGTCAGCGACGGTCGTTTTACTGACTTTGAGTTGCTCTGCAAGTTCTCGAACAGTTGTTTTGGGGTTTTCTTCCACCACTGATCGCAGAACATCATCATTAAGAGAGGAAGGCCTTCCAACGACCTTCTTCATCTTCAAGGCTGAAATCTCCCTCCCGAAATTTTTTAAACCACCTTTGCACAGTGCACTCATTAACACAACCCTCGCCCCAGACTTGGTTAATGTTTCTAGCCGTTTGGGCTCCGCTTCGGCCGAGTTTAAACTCGTAAAAGAAAATCGTACGAAATTCTCGCTTTGACATTATAAGGATGACTGAATTATTTCCAAGTAGCGGAATGCTACAGAGGTAAACGAACAATATCATTTGGAAGAGGATTAATAAGTGTTGACATTCATACAAATGAGTAATCCTGTAAACGTAAACAGAATATTTTATATAGATTTTTTTTTAATGAAAACTTAAAATCCTGCATTATTTTCCGGACAACCCAATATATATTCATTGTTTTATGTAAAATTTGCTACCATTGTATAAATTGCTTTTTTATGAAAAATTCTCTAGTGTTGTATAAATTCAGTTTTTATTTTATATTTTTAGCATTGTATAAATTCATTTTATTTATTTATTTATTTTTTTATCTAAAATTTGTAGCATTGTACAAATTCTTTTTTTATGAAAAATTCATTAGCATTGAATAAATTCATGGTTTTATGAAAAATTCCCTAGCATTGTATAAATTCATTTTATTTATTTTTTAATCTAAAATTTCTTTTTTAAAATTTTTTCACATTCTACATGTACGTGTACAATGTAAACAATGTTTATAAATGAGGCTCTGAAGATGATCTCAATAAGGATCGAAACGTTGGCACGATAAAGAAAATGTTTTTCTGAAACATACATCATACCAGACCGCATCTCATGATTTCCGAATAATTTAATATAAAAATAAAAACCAAAAATTTGTAAAAAAAAAAATACATGGAAAATATAAAAAGAAGTAAAACATGTGTTTGAGGGTATTAAATTTTATTTTCGTGAGATTTCGAAACAAGTTTTGTTACGTTAAACTTAATAAATTAAATAATTACACAGCTAATTTATATTTTAAGTGTCGCAATCTTCAATCAAACTATATTACATGTTAAGAAATTAATAGTTCTGAGCGCATTGATAATTGGGTCGTTAATAAGCGGCGAAATGTAACTCAGATTCGATTTGAGCTATTTCAGGAATATATCCGACTATCTGCGGTTCTAAAAGACGGGTATAAAAATACGTATTTCTCGAATCAGATATGCCTCAATATTAAGATATTACTCATCGTAATAAGGTATGTCGAAAGGAAATAGGCGTGGCAGTTCATAACAGTGCGGATTTGCCCAGGATGAAGAGGAAATTGCGTTACACCTTCTAAGTGAAGGTTTTTCGAGTTTGAAAGCCAATCATTTTTTAAAAAAAGCTGTTTAAACTAGAGCATTTTTACACCTTTTACCTTGTTTGTTTTTATTGCTTTATTAATGTTAATTTAAGCGATTGTAAACGAGCATAGTGGTTTGTAATATGGCTAGAATAATTTTTTTTAACAATTTTTCCATGTGTCAATCTGACACAACAGCTGATTATTTGTGAAATGTTTCTACTAGGGAAAAAGAGTAATTTATATCTAACCCCAAAAATGTGTAAGTTTTATGGTGCAAAATAAGCTAAAAAACCACAAATTGAAAATCCAGAATTATATGCATAATTATACAGAATGGGACCAATTTATTTTAATTATTGACATTTCATACGTTTCAATAGTCGTGAAAAAAAAAACATTTAGCAGTTTGGTATCGAAGATTACTTTTCATAAACGATTTTTATGTAAAACCAAATCAGTTGTGTGGACAAAGTGCTGATGAAATGAAGATTTGAATATGTTAAATCATGATCAACATTAAGAAATATAATAATTGCAAGGAAAAGGAAGTATCATATTAAAAATTAGGACATAGTTTATAACGGGTTTTATTTTTCGTTTGATATAAATCTTAGATTAAGGTGCAGGCTCAAATTATGATGGTCGAAAACATACCAGAATGTTTATTTTTCTTTGCCTTTTTATTGTTGAGTCTGCAATTAACGTTAGTAGAGCTGGACGTTTCTTTTACTATATAATTTTTTTTTCATCGAAGGCAGTAATACAGTTTCAACGCAAACCAACTAAAATTAATTTATCACAAGTTTCATGTTTCCTGGGACACACCGGTGATTGGTGCAAAATAATTTTGAAAACGTTTCATAAGATCCACCTTACTAAGCCGAGTTTCAATGTAGTTTGAGAAAAAAAAATAAATAAAGAAGAGAGACACGTAGTCAAGTCACAGAAAGACTAGTTGTTTTCCTCCTTGGGCGGTGGTGCGGTCGCCAGGTACTCCAGGCTCCTCAGGATAGCTTCTGGGATCGGTGGTGGCTGCGGGAGGTGGTCACCGACTGGATGGTATCCCGTTTCGTCCGCGGTGTACGAAACCGAGTAAGTTTTGCCGTCGTCTCCCACGTAGGAGTAGGATCCTCGAGAGACTTCACCGGCTTCCTGGCCGATAGTCTTTAGCTGACCGCTCTGTTCAGCTCTGGTACCGTCTCCACCCTCGAAACTGAAAAGGTAAAACTTTTTAAACTTGTTCAGACAAAAGGAGGTGAAATTAGTTGGTCTTATAGGTTGAGTTTTGTAAGATTCTTTTATACTCGTCAGCAGATACTTGTTTCTCTCTCTCTCTTTCTTTCAACTCTTTCTCGCACTATAACTACACCTCACCATAATACATGGAATCTTTTAATCGGAGCCTTACAACTTTAGATCAAACTTCAAACTGCTAGGTGTTTTTCATGAGGTACATGAGGTATTCGAAGTACAAGGTATGCTGAATAACTTGTCACACTTATAGATACTTGATAGAAATCTGTGCCGGTCTAATTCCGCATTTTTCAAATCCACCCAAACGCTTTTTGGTTTGATATCGTCTTCAGCAAGGAACTACTACGTGAATTCACTCGCGACATCACCAACATCCATAATTTGTCGTTCTATCGCCGACAACTTTTGTTGATCTTCATATTGATTGCTAAGTATGGAATATATTAAACATGTATGGTTAATAAAAGTGAACTATTAAATAATTCAAGGTGAACCGGCAGTGCTCATTCACAGTCGCGGTATGCAAGCATTTTATATAGTTGACTACTGGTCTACAGTTTCGTTAGACTCGGATTTATGTTCATGTGCTGGCACCCACGACTATCGACATACCCAATGCCAGTTCAAAATGTGCATTTATCATAGAAAGATGTTTTCTGTTAATTACATTACGCTTATACGACTGTTTTGTCCGCGTTTGATAAAAAAAAAGTATGTCTAAACAAAACAATATACAGCCCAGAAATTAATGATATCACAAAATTTTCAATTCAACGAAAACAAAACTCCTATTCCCTTGGACACGAACTTGTATGAAGATGCACATTCATGTTGTATAAAGTTGTATGGACTGTGTAGAGATTAGTGAACGTTAATAGATAATTATTCAGATATCGTGAGATGCGCTCTGGTGTGACGAAAGTTTCAGAAAAACATTTTCCTTATCGTCCCAACGTTTCGATCTTTATTGTGATCATCTTCAGGGCTCAAAGTGCTTGTCTCCAGTGTACTTGTGCCATTCTTGCGAGTTGTCTCGAAACGTTGGCAAGGTAAAAAAATCTTTTTCTGAAAGCTACATCACACCAGACCGCAGCTCACGATATCTGAATAAGTTGTATGAAGTATACATTCATTATATCCGTACTCGTACAAATATAAAATGCTGTTTATGATACTGTATATAAATATGTTCGTATATAAAAAATCACCTATATATTTAGTAGTTTTGTATAGTTTTTAATTTTATTTATTTATTCATTTTATTTTACTAATTGGCATGCATAATACGAATTTATCCTATTTTGATAAGTTATAAAATAAACATATAAACAAACAACATTAAGATTAGTGAATATATCCAGATGAAAAAGAGATCTAATTATTTTAAATAAAAATATTCTTATGAGAGCTTATTTCCTTCAGCATTTCTTCACTTAGATAAAGGTTAAAAAATAATTAATTATTTTTCATGGTCCGGTTGAGATGGGAAGATAGTGCCTGAGCGGAAAAGGTCACGATAGCTCAAGTGGAGTAGCGTCGCATCAAGCCGAAGGGCGTGGGTTCGAATCCCGTCCGTGATGCTGGCTTTTTGTAATCTCAACTTAAAACCTTAATTAATTGTTAAAAAATAGTTAAACTATATCAGGCAAAATTTATAATTGAAGAACTTTTAATAGAGTTTTAATCCGCTCAAATAAATTGTTTATTATTTTAACCCTATGTATTTAAATGGAAACAATGTTTTGTAAATCCCAGGCCCTGAAGATGATCTCAATAAGATCGAAACGTTGGCACGATAAAGAAAATATTTTTCTGATACCTACATCACACCAGACCGCATCTCACGATTTCTGAATACTTACATATTCATAAAACTAATATTTATTATTTCTGTCAGTATTTATCCCTTTGGTCTAAATAATTTTGTTTTATTTGCGTCTCTTCTCAAACTAAGGCCTATAATGGAAAATGTCCAGACTGTTATTTTAAAATGATTTAATCAACCAAATGTGATAAAGGAACTAATTTTCATGTTCCGTCCAGTAAATAATAATTTGTTTATATGTTCGATTTATTTTCAGTTTTACACGGCATTATTTCTATTTTCCTAGGTCAATGATGCATGATGAACAATTAGAAATCCAGTTAGAGTCAAAAAGATGCGTCATGGGTTGGACTCGAACCCACACGGTTATCAGCTTGAGTTCCAACCGTGACACGTTTTTTTTAAAACTTATTTGTAGTTGTGTAATACAACATTTACCTCATACATGTTTATACGTATTCGTAAATATTACTGGGGCGTCGGTGGCAGCAAGGTTTCGTCATTGACACGGCGCTCACCACTGTAAGTAAAGGTCCCGGGTTCGAATGCAGGGAAGCTGGATTCGAACCCGACATACCTACAAATGGGCTTTTTCTTTAAAAAAAACACCGGCGTTCTGAGGGTTTATATGACCTCTGCTGTTGCGAACCCTCGTTAAAAAAAGAAAAAAAAAATTGAAACACTTTTGAAAGAGTAAAAGGAACATAATTCGTGTCAAACAGGGCTTAACATCTAACCAATTTCATCGGCGAGGGGTCAAACCTCTTTACAATACTTTTTTCACATTATTGTCATTAACAAACTAAACTGAAAAAACCGTGGGCTATGCCGTGAATCGAACCGAGGCCCCCTAGCTAGGTAAATCGTATACCCAAACCACTCTGTCGCACCGACCGAACGAGTAGAAATGAACCATATATAAATATTTTGATACCGAGGTAAATACAGGATCCAATTTTTGGCCATAAACATTAATATACCGAAGAATTGACTGAAAAAACAAAACCTTTGTCATCTATTAAATATTAAATATTTTATAACAGTTTCATTTTTTTAGGCTAATATTATTTTATTTATTGCGTTCTGTTCAAAATATACATTTAAATAAACAAAATATTATAGTGATGTACAAATCTTACATATCCGTCAGACCAGGAGACATTACAAAGAGGTACCAACGTGCGCTGGAACTCTTTTTTTTTATTTAATCCGGTGGATTAAGTTAGGAGGCCAGAAGGTCAGTAGTTCAATTGACAGTTTTGGATTCCTTTCGGGGATTATTCTACGTACTTGCATGGACTTTCATTCTCTGGTGTGTTTTTTTTTTAAGGTAGATTGTATACATTTGAATAATTATATGAACCATTTTTTTAAATTCGAGCTATTATTAATAAACTATTATTGAAAATTTTTACATTGAAGTTTATGACTGGCTTCCTAACATGCAAATTGTATTTTCTGCTTAATGTACACATAATATTATTTTATTAAATTCATTAGAGTTCGTGATTGACAGAATAACGTTTTTCAATTAATTAATCTTTAAATAAGAAGAGTTGAGTTAAAAAAAAAAAGTCAGCGTCACAAATGGGATTCGAACCCACGACACTCGACTTCATCAAAGCGCCTCGAAAGCTCTCCGTGGCCATTTCATTTGTCGCCGAGTATCGAATAGATTACACCAAATTTAAAAAACTGCAAAAATGTTTTTAGTTGAGATAAAAAAGTGAATAGTACGAGCGGGATTCGAAACCACGACCCTCGGCTAAGTACGCCGCTCTCTACCAGCTGTCGTAATTCGATCCACTCGGACACTTCCCATCTCAACTCTACCTTTCGAACTTTTCCATTTTTCAAATTTCGTGATATCTCCTTCATTCTCGGCGACAATCGAAATGGCCACGGAAAGACAGCTTTCGTGAAGTTATATTTTATGAAGTCGAGGGTCGTGGGTTCGAATCCCGCTCGTGACACTGACTTTTTTATCACAACCAATACTTTATATAAAGGATCAATTAATTGAAAAATAATATTATATATTCTAAACTATCAAAACGTTCCAGAGATTCCTGAAAATGATGGCTTTTATGTTTTATTTTTAATTATTTTCCTAATTAAAATAATAAAATTATTCATTAGGACCTCAATATTAGAATAAAACTTATTATAATATTGTATGAACACGATATTTAATTAAACAATGCATTCCCATTGATAAATCAATTTTATAAATAAGTTACATTTAATTTTTTTGTAAGTAACTAATTAATCATAATCACCTGTATGTGTAGGATCCATCATGGTTGACACTGTTGTCCAATGAGACAATTGGAACTGGAGGCGTGGCCGATCTTAGGTTCTGCTGTTGCTGCTGCTGCTGTTGCTGTTGCTGTTGGGGCGGCTGCTGTTGCCTTTGTAGCTGTTGGAAGTTTTGGTTCTGGTGCTGCGGAAACGCTAGCACAGATGCCAGACAGCTAGCGACGACCAGGGCCTGTGAATAAGCCTAAATCATAAACAAGCATAAAAAGCAAAAAGCAAACCGTTACCGACTAAAAAGGAGTTAAGAACCATCCCAAAAAAAGAACGATTACTCAACCGTTATTCACCCTTCCGCGTTCAGGCCGTTCTTGTTTTTTTCTAAATTTATGTTTCATAAATGTTAACCCAGTTCTTGCGGAAGGTTGAGACAAATTGTTAATCCCGTTGTGAAAGCTGTCTAAGTCATGCAATTTCAATTAGTTATATATTGGGCAGGATTGGAATTATAATTTATTCAAAATTTTAACCACTTCTACGTTTACAACCGTGATTAGAGAAAGAGAAAAATATCTTTCAGGTTAGAAACTAGTAATTTTAGATATCAGTCTCCTTAAAAACGAAAAACATGCATTTTTTAATCAAGTAAAATTTAATTTATTTCAGATTTTAATTCAATTACTAATTGCGTTATGTTCCATGATGTGGAGATTATTTCAGTTTTATAATGCGCATGTACTAACACGAAATATGCATTAAAACGATGAACTTTCACTTATAACCTCTTCCTTGAATATGGATTTCCTAACCCCTTGCAGTACACTCTTGCAAATTGTCATGCAGAATTTAAGAAGACATGCTGTAAACAACTCACGTTCGTTTTGCCAGCCTAATGTAAAACTATAAAAATAATATTAAAGCTATTTTTTTAAATTAATTTTTTTTTTTTAAAGAAAAACAATCCTTAAACCGAAAATCGTGCGAAGCAATGGCCACAAGCATTGGAACCATTTCTAAACCTACCTTAAACATTGTTCCGATAGAACTGGAGTATGAAAGGTAAGTCGGACTTATATAGGACGAAGACTTGAAATCTCGTCCCAGGAGGTGGAGGAAGGCGTTGGCCCCCTCCACCCTCATCTTCCCATCCAGAGCCTCCGGCATCGTTCACGTAATATTCAGTTGCATCATTTAATTGTCAAACCTCTCGCATGGTGTAAACAGAACATTGGAAAGATGTCCTCAAGGGCGGAGAAAGGTGTCCTGTGCCCTTTCGAATCCGGTCTTAATTAGGGAAGGGATGTCCGACAGCTCTCATTGACGGTTTTTTATGTTTAAAGAAGTTTTTTTTACAAGGGCAAGTTTAAACAATATAATTTGTTTATTGACATTCGTTCATTCTCAAGCGCAAAGTTCAAACGTGTTGGAGTTTATTCTTGGAACGCAACCTCCTACAACTTCTCACGATTTTATCCTCCAATGTCATATACATGTACAAAAGCTAATATATTTATGGATTAATTATGGATGTATAAGTCAACGAATTTTTAGAACTATTGGACAAAGTTTCACAATAGCTACTTAATTAACTTTCATAATTGAAAAGTCTCATTTATCTCGATTTCAGAGGTAGGTAAACGAAGTTCGAAATATCTTGAATTTTTTTTTCTCTCCGAAAGTCAGCCTGATGTTGCTGTATTTGTGAATTAAGAGTCTATAGTTAGAATAATAGATGACCTAGAACGATCTAGCAAAACCAAGTTGGCTATAATTACCAGTGACTTGCAACTAACGAAATGTCAAAATTAACCACAATTTACAAAACTGCACACACACACACACACACACACACACACACACACACACAAAACACACACTTTTATGTAATTTCAACATCAAAACTTTCTCGAGTAACCGTGAGATAGATAAATACATAAATAGATAGATAGATAGATAGATAGAGAGAGAGAGAGAGAGAGAGAGAG
>CM077105.1:12098850-12112786 GCA_039619505.1 Cimex hemipterus
AGAGTGTTTGCTCGAAATTGAGGAAGAGGAAGACAGGATAATAGGAGAGATAGGAAAGAGAGTAAAAGTGAGACTGAGTGGGAACATTAACAGAGTGAGAGAGAATGAATAATTAACGTCGTATTTATATTAGTAGAATTTGGCTTAATTTGACGTCTTACATCCAGCTCTTTGGGCGATGGTTTGAGCAAGGAAGAGCGATAAAAAGAAATGAAAATGCAGGAGCCAAATATAGCGATTTAAAATTTATGGTGACGAAAGAGGGATAGATAGATAGATAAATAAAAAATCGATAAGCAGATGTATAGACCTAAAATGTAAGCTTTAACAATTGATATAATTTTCAAGAACGTATGCATATAACAAAGGATATGAAATACAAAAGACAGATCGTTATAATCTAATCTAGTCAATATTTACGGTAGTTCCTCAATCCTATGTGAATTTGGTAAAAATGTTACGGTGGGTTAATGAAACAAAAAATGGTTTCACATTTGCATCATACGGAACATTAAAATTGAGGTAAAATGTCAGTAGGCTAATCCATTTTCAAAAACCGATCTGCGCTTTGGGCCATAGGTCAATCCTGTGCACTCCGGTGGGTGAAAGTTACCTACGATTTTGTTGAAGCTAACAACGAGAACGGCTCTCATACATTCCCAAGGCTGATTTAATAATACATTGAAAACTCGTGTGATGTTACGCCATTCGCTATGTGCATACAATTTACTTGAAGAGTTGGAATTAATTTAAAGTCGATGGAAGGAAAGAAAATAAATTTACTGGCATAAACGAAGAGCTCTTTGTTGTTGATGACGGCAATTTGTTTTAATAATCCTATAATATTAACAGGACGATTATTACGACCATATATGTGATGATTAGTGACCGTTAATCGATAAATATTCAGAAATCGTGAGATGCGGTCTGGTGTGATGAAGGTTTCAGAAAAACATTTTCTTTATCGTGTCAACGTTTCGATCTTTATCGAGATCACCTTCGCAAGATTGGCACAATTACACAGAAGACAAACACTTTGAGCCCTGAAGATGATCTCAATAAAGATCGAAACGTTGACACGATAAAGAAAATGCTTTTCTGGAACCTACATCACACCAGACCGCATCTCACGATTTCTAAATAATTACGGCCATAATTGATGTAGAATTATTTCATGAGTTAAAAAAAAAGGAGACTCACTTCTCAAATGATGGTGTTTTGAAGAAGAGACATAAAGACATAAAGTAAAACAAGTACGAAAATATTCTATTACGCTATTAAAAGTTCATATTTATAGAGGTTACAGGTTACAGGTTGTAAACATGAATGCTTTGTATATGAATTTACTTTAGAGATAGATTAGATATAGATAGGGGTAATAAAACATTGATGTTTTAGATTAGAGTTTTAAAAGATAATTCTGTGTTATTATTTCCATACTCACTATTTAAGTGATTGAAGTTTTCTGTTTAAGTTCCAATTTGAACTTTGCTTGTTGACATTTTCCAGTTGGATTCATGTTAATCCTTTAATGCCAAGGGTGCAATGCAAAAAGTCAGTGAAAGTACAAACATATAATTATTCCTTCAACGTTTCAGTCATCGGAGCAGATTGGAAAAGATTTGTTTCAAATGTACGTCCTACTTGTGCGATGTGTAAACAATCATATTATTTATGTAATAATTTTTCAGTGAGATGATTGTGACAACAGCGAGGGAAGATGGGCCGAAAAGATTTTGTTTTTGAGAGAGTTAATGTTTCCCACAATTTATGTCAAATTTTAAAAACAAAATTAAATTAAACAAGAATTTCACCGGTTCATGAAAATATTGAAACCTCACGATAGAAAAAAAAAGAAATAATACAACATGACAGTTTCTAAAAATAGGTATCAGCGATTTTTAAGATTATATATTATATTATTATTAACTCAGAGACATCACACGACTAATAATTTAATTCTTTTTTCTTTCAAGCGAAATTATCTTTTTGTACTAGTACATATTCATTTTGAAATATTTAAAAGAAAAATTTCAGCGACACAAAAATTATGTAATCCAACATATTATACAAAATAAGGAACAGAATAATTAAGCTAAAATCTTAATTAAAATTTACGGTGGGAAACATTTCAAAGTTAGATTCCGTAAACCTACAGAAAAATACTCGCACCTAAAGACAGCTTTAACAATGGAGACAGGGAGCGTCGCTGGACGCAACGGTTTAGGCTTGGCACCGTAAGGTAAAGGTCCCGGGTTCGAATCCGGAGACCCTGCATTCGAGCCCAACATTACTTACAGATGGATTTTTTTTTCAAAAACACCGGCACCGCGAAGGTTGATATAACCTCTGCTGTTGCGAACCCCCGTTAAAAAAAATTATTGAGATATCGTGAGATACGGACTGGTGTAATGTAGCAGGGCACACTCAACACGGCACGCAAAAATGGCACAATTACACAGAAGACAAACACTCTGAAACCTGAAGATGATCACAATAAAGATCGAAACGTTGGCACGATAATGTTTTTCTGAAACCTACATTACACCAGACCGCATCTCACGATATCTGAACACTTATCGATTAACGGTCACGAATCTCTGCACACACACAAAAAAAAAGTAACGGGCGCATAATTACTTTAATGTCAATTCCCTATAAAAAAACCTAATTGTTTCCATTTGTGGTGATTAGTGACCGTTAATCGATAATTATTTAGAAATCGTGAGATGCTCTCTGGTGTGATGGAGGTTTCAGAAAAGATGAAGTTGAAAGAAAGAAAAGATAAAGAAAAAGAATGTTTCTCTGAAACCTACGTCACACCAGACCGCATCTCACGATTTCTAAATAAATAATTGTTTCCATTTAAGAGTTAATTAATTTTACCCATATCAGTCAATCTGGTATTTCAATCAAGGGTGTGTTTTTATATGTATTGTAATATAATTTCCGCATCCCCGGGGATTTACGTTTTGCGTTGAGAGGAAAAAGCCTAGTGTGATATTTTAGAAGAAGTTTTCACTTTCGGGATTTGTTCGGTTTACTAAGTTAAAAATGTGAAAGAGGACTGGGATAGTATTTTTGGGTTTCCACAACTGTCTACGTCAGAAAAACTAACTTTTCAACAAAGGCAAAAAAAACTGCACCAAAAGCTTTAGAAATGGAGCCGCAAATAATACGGGCATCGGTTTGTATATGTGGTAAGTTTTTTCCTGGAAAATGGATGGAAAAATTATTTTGATACTCTTGAAATATGCCAAAATATGGGGAATACAATTTGAACCACTGTACCATGAGATGCGGATAAATATCTGTTTACCATGGTCGTAAATGTGGCAAAAAGAACATGCAAATTTGGGCTCTACTCAAACTAACTACATGTTATATGAGAACAATATATTACAGGTAGAAAGATCGTTGGATTATTTTTAGTTCTTTAGTAAATACGGAACATCATAATTATTTTGATTATAATAAGTACAACAGATACCAAAGAAAATAATTGGTAAACGAATGTCTTTTTTTAGAAAGAAGATTTCTTTCGTGTCTGAAATTCAATAGTTCTTCGTAATTTGAATATCGTTGAATTTTCTGTGAAGAGAAATGTGTAAGAAAGTGAAAGGCGGATGATATATTTGTGTTGTTTTAGTTTTGAATAATTTGACAGGCTCGCCGGTTTTCTGTACTTACAATGGTCCGCATGATGTGTCTTGGCTGCACTGCAACAGAGGAACGACCCTCCCCACTTTATATACGACCTTCCCGTACCAGAGCTCATCCTTTCTTTTCACTTTCTACATCATCCTATCACCCCTCTCATCGCTTCGTTTGATCTGTAGAAAAACTAGAAAACTCCGTAGAAAAAAAAATATTTTAAGGTATAAAAGTATAAAGGTTTTCATCTGATCAATCGAACCAAATGGCAGATAATAAATAACAGTTAATTAAGGTTTTTAGTTGAGATAAAAAAAAATCATTGGCACGAGCGGGATTCGAACTCACGATCTTCGGCCTGATACGCCGCTGATCTACGACTTGAGTATCAAGCCGAAGATAGTGGGTTCGAATCCCGCTCGTGCCATTGACTTTTTATAAAAACTTTAATTAAGTGTAATAAATTCGTCAAGAGGACCACGAAATTAGTGAATATAATAAATAACCTGTTAAAAACTTGACTCGCTGCATTGCCAGGGATCACAATAAGTAATGAACCTATCACGGCCTTATCTTCGTTTAAAAAATGGAAATATTTCAAGAACTCAGTTTTTTTTCAACTTTAAACCTTACTTAATTCAACAATCATCAAGAAAGTGTACTGCACAATTTTTTCCATAGGTTCAAAGTATTCAATTGATGCACAATTGTGTACATACATAAACCTTACACAAATATCCCCAAAGTCACTTTAATAATACCAACATACATATCCAAACATCAAACAGGAATTTAACGTGGTAGGTAAATACGTAAGAAAAAAGAAATTTGTTACATAAAAAAAAGTAACCATTTATCCAAATCCGCTAGTTTTTTGCATAGAACATAGGTCACTCCTTTGTTAGCTCAAAAGGTTGAAACGACACAACACATACGTGACCCGACTGAACGATTTGGCTGAATCCAAATAATTTATTTACCAGGTTTGTTCATATTTTTGTAGGGATAAAAATAGCGCTAGTTTCTATAATCATGTTTTCTTTCGTAATTCTTAATGACCTAAAGAATTGACTTCTATAAAGGAGGCCCGGAGTCATCGAATGTACTGTCCTACATGCCGTACTTGCAATCAGTCATAAACAATAAATTTTTTTCATCGTGTTTATTATTATGTAATGTAATAAACGGGTTGCTTAATCCCATTCTGAGGTATATCGAGGACTGGTTGAGTAAATATTGATTGATGTTTTCTGTCCATTCTGTTGTTGACAACCTGAGGTACAAATAGCTTTTAAAAACATAAGTTTCAGAAACAGATCAAGACTTTTCAAATGGCTGCAGGTTGAAAGATATGCGTGGAGGAACGGCAGAAGTTAAAACACACAAAGAGACCGACGAAGACCTCTGCTGTTTGCCCCCTCGAAACATCCTAGATTATTTTTATTATTGTAACGATTATTATTGAGATTATTTGGAAATGGTGAGGTGCGGTCCGGTGTGACGAAAGTGTTAGAAAAACTTTTTCTTTATCCTGCCAACGTTTCGATCTTTATTGAGATCATCATCAGAGCTCAAAGTGTTTGTTTTCCGGGTAAACGTATTATTCTTGTCTGCCGCTTTGAGAGTGACACATTTACGTCAAATAGATAATACGATGTTTGAAAAATGGCAAAAAGGAGGGAAAATGCAAAAGGTGCGGTCGAGATGGGAAGTTAGCGTCCGAGTGGATCGAAGACACGATAACTCAAGTCGTACAGTAGCGGCGTATTGACCCGAAAGTCGTGGGTTCGAATCCCGCCCGTGACACTGCCTTATTTTATCTCAAGTAAAAACCTTGATTACTTAAATTTTAAGTTACACGTTGATTCTTTGGTTATGCGGCCAAGAAAACAACTTTATAAATCTTGTTTATTAAGAAAGTTCGTCAATTTAAAATTGTTAAAATCAAATTACTAAGCCTTAGTTCAGCCAGTTATATGGTATTGTTTCATGAGGTGGAACCAATAATTAATATTTAAATCCATTAATTATAACTCAAAATTCTCTGTTGAAAATTATCCTTTGTAAACATTTTGGATTCAATACCAATAAACTATATAATATTTTTCAGGTTCTAACATTTAAACAATTGTTTTTAAAATAGTCTTGTTTGTATGTGTTTAAAAAATACCATTTTTTTCTGAATAAAACAATGAATATCAAATAAGACAAAATGTAAATATTAATATTTTTATATCCAAAGTAAACACAAATTTTTTTACTTTAATTTTCATTAAATGTTGTTTTTAGATTTCTTTACAGTTACAAAATTAATGTTAACAAATTTACATTACGATTTTTAAAAAATGTTATTTTAAATTGTTAAAATTTCCAATTTGAAATTTCTTTGTAGTATATTTAACAGAATACGGCGAGGGGCATCGGTGGCATTATCTAGGTACCCCCAGAGTCCACCTAGGCGCCTGGATAGATAACACCTTGGTCTGAACACGGACCTTCAACACCACGGATAGGTGCTAGTTGAATAGTCGGTGGATTGCTTCTAACATTCTTCATCTGCATGTGATGATTTGAGCTTATGGCATAAACCTTATAAACCTTTCTTATCTATACCCAAAAGCCAGGGTATTAGCCTCCACCCTTTGGAGAGCCGAATTTTCAACTTGAAGCGCCCACGAACTGAATCTCTCTGAAATGGACCGATATCTTCCTTCGGAATACGAGCGAGAATGTACGGGTAGAGCTATGGAGTAGTAGCCAAAGGGTGACCTCTAGGTACATATGCAGTATCAAACAGTAATTTTGTTCTTTTCATCAAATATGGTATTTGATGGTGGACGTGTATGGCTAAACTGAAGTAAGAAATGAACTCAACAAAAAGCATGTGTGAAAAGAAGAGTATGCTAATTTCATTACAATTACTCACATGTGTCTAGGCATCTCTCAACATCTCGCATGACACCTGGTAGTGCTGTGTAGACCTAAAATGTAAATCCGCTTACGCCACTTTGAGACAATAGTTAAAAGGAAATCGCTATATGCAAAAAGTAAATGTAAAAATCAAGTCAATACGATAAAACCAAGGGTATTTACGTTTTGTGCGGTTTGAGGGGAAGAACGTTCAACAGGGACTCCTCGGAAGGTCTTGGATCCACCTCAGGAACTGTGTTCGTGATTTGGTTGTCGACAAGCCTATTACAATAATACAATAGGTAGTTACGAACAAGGAAATTAGAGCGCAGATATAAATTGGGTGACGGTAGCCGCAACCGTTTAGGCGTTGACACGGCGCACATCACTGTAAGGTGAAGGTCCGCGGTTCGAATCCAGCGGCCCTGCACTCGTACGAGAATACTTACAAATGTTATTTTCAAAAACTCTGGAACCCTGAGGCCGAAAAACCGAAAAAACGGCATACGGCAATTATTGCATTCTTTACTTGAATGTATTTTATTTTATTTTTGTTTTCCTCTTTTCATTAGTTTTATTTTATGTTGTCCTATACACCTCTAAGCTCATTTGATGTAATTTTAAGCAGTTTTGTCCACTGACATAACTCCTGTCACCTGTTACAAGCACTGCTTTTAGATGAAAGGCGAAAATATTCACATTGGCTAAATTACTTAATTTTTAATTGTTTAAAAAAAATTTAATTAGGGTTCGCAACAGCACATTTATAACCTCAGGGTGCCGGTGTTTTTGAAAAAAAAAAAAAAAACATTTGTAAATATGTTGGGTTCGAATCCAGCGACCCTGCATTCGAACCCGGGACCTTTACCTTACAGTGATGAGGGCCTTGCGACCACCGACGCCCCCATTTTTAATTATTGCTTTATTATTTTATCCTTTATTATTGATTATTTATCCAAGTATTTTTTTAATTTTTTATGTTTGGAATGGAAACAACTTATTATACAGGGTATCTCGCTCTAACTACAGCTAACTAAAGCTGTAAGCTAACTAACTAACTAAAAAATAAAAAATAAAAAAACGGTAAATTTGATTACACCAACGAAAAGAGTAAAGCACCTATGAAATTTGGCTGTTAATTATAAGTTCGGTTTATAGCATAGTAAATGAAGGCCATAAACAATATTTAATGTAAACAATTTTTTTTATAACAACTAATTAAATTTACTTCAACCCATGTTCATGACATTGGGTTAAATCAAAAAGAAAAAAGACCAAAATTTATTTTTATTTGAAACTAATGGAAAATTATAGTTTCAATCTCAACCCTTGTAGATGTAGATGTAATTTTTCAGGGTATGGTACACTGCGACCTGGAAGCGATGTTTTATCCCCCTTACTCTGCCTAAAGCGCATCGGTGAATCTTATTTCATCAAGAAATTTGATTAATAGGCCCTGTTACAGAGGTTCTCTTCTATGGTCAAATTATACATCCCAAAACATTTCCTCCTGCTGGCTAATGCAGATCCGCAGTTTGTTAGTAAATGTGTTGGTGTCTCTTCTGCCTCGTTGCAGAATCTGCATGTGCCATCTTGTATTGTTCCAATTTTCTTTAAGTGTTTAATTTGCAGTGACCTGTTAGTCTATTCCCGCTCTCTTTACACATCCTGTGATTTCTTTCTTGCCAAAATTGGTTAGAAGATTCTTGGATTGTCTATGTCCAACGAGTGAATTTCAAAGTTCCCTCATTTTCTTTTTGTCCTTCTGTTTAAGATACTGGTTAGTGGGTTCCTATGGCAAAGAAGGGTTTAGGTCCTATCATCGGTGTAGCAGCCCCTTTTCTTGCAAGGCTGTCCGCTTTCTCGTTGCCTACTACTCCCATGTGCTCTCGGAGCCAGCAGAGGCTGACTTTGTTCTGCGTATCTAGTATGTTTAGTTTGGTTTTGCAGTTCACCAACATCCTTGAACTAATGATACTTGACCTTAGTGCTTTAATGGCTGCTTGGTTATCAGACATGATAGCTTTGTTCTTGTTTTTGTACCCTTTACTTAGATAATCACAACCTTAGATAAAAACATTACAATTAATTATGGTTTTTAGTTGACATGAAAAAAAGTTAATAGAACGAGCCGGATTTGATTGAGGTTGGGATAGGAAGTTGTTGTCCTAGTGGATCGAGGTCACGATAGCTCAAGTGGTAGAGCAGCGGTGTATCTAGCCGAAGATCGTGGGCTCGAATCCCGCCCGTGCCATTAACTCATTCTCAACACGACACGCAAGAATGGCATAATTACACAGAAGACAAACAATAAAAGATCGAAACGTTGGAACGATAAAGAAAATGTTTTTCTGATACCTACATCAGACCGCATCTCACGATATCTGAATAATAATTTATACGGTAAATTATGAGTACTAAATACATATATGTTTATAAAATTAATAGTCACGATTCTTTTTCTATATCTGTAGTTAATATCTGTGCAATATTTTTTTTTTTATAATGCAATTTCAAATGGCTTTCGGAATTTTTCTTAATATCAAATTAACTCGGAGGATCTTCTTCAAATGAAACTGTATGTGAGAATCGAAAAACCAAAAATACATTTTTCAACTTTTTTAAGAAATTGAAAAAAAATTGTAATTTTAAGATCTTAAAAAATGCTGTTTAAGTTTTTCCTACGGGGTGGAATAGTAGGACGAAGACAGGTCCGACACGCATGGCCCTTTTGTTTCCACACGTTCTGTTCGTCGGCCCGGGCTTCCTTTCTGCAAACATCGAGATCCTTTTGTAATTTTGGCCGTGACGGCTTTGTTATAACCGGGGGGATCGCTTTCATCGAGATAAACCTTAAGACAAAAGCCGTTCATCCCTCGTTAAACGATAACGTCCTAAGTCTATTTCTCAATAGCGTGAAATTTAACGCGGCTGTCGGATTTTTGATTTTATTCTTAATCCGCATTTTTCCACGTCGATATCCAGTTTTACTTTCAAGTCAAGGATTAACTTGTTATTTGTTACAAAATTGTATTTTTTCCTTAAGTTTACAATGTCAATCCGATTTTCTATACTGCGTCGCATCCTCCAGGCACATGGATGGCACTTGTTTCAATTTATATTTCTGTTTTTGTTATTTATTTTATTATAGTTCTCATAGAAAAATATGTACATTTTTATCAAACTTCTGCTCTAATCCGTTGTTTGTCGTTCCACGATTTGTGGACAAATCAACACGATAAATAAAAACAGGGCTACATTTGACATCATCTACAATTTGACTGCATTTCTCAGCATCTAATACAGCAAAGATGAAGCCTTTGGATCTGTTGATTAAATTTTGAACTTCATGAGGAAAATGGTAGTAAATAAGACTACTAAGAGAGAAGAAATTGCCTGTGTTCTATTTACTTAAAACTGTTTCCTTTTTAGCCCATGAGTAGTCACAAATACTTTGTAAATGTAGAATTTGAAAAATCTCAAATGCATTTAGAAAATAGTAAAATTATTATACGAATTAATAATTGCGGCTCCCATACAAACGAAGGAACCTGATCGGGCATTTACTGTACAAGCCCAAAAGTGTGGCCTGGAAAATCTTAAAAGAGGTTACACAGATAAACAAATACTCAGATAGAACAATAGACAAAAATAAGATCAGATGGCTAAGCAGCCATTAAAGCATTAGCATTTAAAAGAGTCACATCAAAATTAGTCAGTGAATGCATCGAAAATCTCCACAACGTGGAGAAAAACATCAACCCGATGATATCTTGGGTAACGAGAAAGCAGACACCAGAGTAGGATCTGCAAGGCTATACATAAGCCACGAACATTACTTAGGATAATAGAATCCTCTATCACAGTATGAATCCAAACAAAAGAAAAAGAAAAGTGCGTAAACTCTAAAGGTGCAGTAGTAAACATATAGTAAACATATGATGAAACAACCCTCACTAAGACTGGCAAAAGCATTGCTGCAAAAGGAGAGGGCCAAACACAGAAGAGGGGTAGGACTATTAATCGGTCACTGGCATTTGAGAAAACATCTACACAACATGGGCATATACAACGATGATCCCATTTGCAGAATATGTAAAAAATTGAGACCTCAATGGAGGTTTAACCGAAACGGAGAAAACTTAGTGAATCAAATTGCCGCAGCGACAGTCAATGTCCTGATACTTCTAAAGAGAATGATCGAGTCTATTGCACGGAACTAAGGAACTAGGAAGGTACAATAAGCCAGGCAGGAAGGCTGCAGTGCCTGAGGAGTGCAAACCCAGCTTCCTAGTATCCAATTTCACCATACCATACCGTACTTTCCCTACCATTTTTATTATAAATTGCATTCCAATTTTTGAGAAAATATGATGTTTCTTATTGATCTTATTTCTTATTTAATTAAAGGATTTTGAAAAATAAAACGTTGTAATTTCATATTATTGTCTTCTATTATTGGGCACAATAATTTTTTAAAACAAATAATATTGCATAATGTCCTCTATTAGTTAAACCTCTGCGCATCTCTTAGGCATACTGTTAATAAGGTAGTCAGTAATTTCACAAGGGATTTCACTCCAAAGATGCCGTAACGCTGCACTCAGTTGTTGCAGGTCACAGGCTGGGGATGATGATCTAAAAGCCTTCGCTGCAACGCATCCCACATGCGGTTAATGGAATTGGGGTCTGGAGCAATGGGGAAAGGGACAGATGGGAAATTTTCAAGTTTCGTAAACATTGATGAACAACGCTGCCGCGATGAGGTCTTGCATTGTCATCCAGAAATCGAAAATCCCTGCCAATTGTGATCCCTGTTCTGAGGGACGTAGTCCTCGATAGTTCCTTGGGAATATAATGGATTTCGGTTGTCTTCAGCAATATGGAATCCAGTTCGACCTGCAGTGTAAATCCCAGCGCAGATCATTTCACCGCCTCCTCCAAGATGTAGTGAAGGAAGCACGAACTGGAGCATTGCATTCATCCCCTGTTGTCTCGGTAGACTCTTCCGCGCCTGCCATCACTAGACAGGCAGACACGACATTCCTCTAGACTTCTAGGCGCTCGGTATACCATATTCTCCGAGTTGCTGGTGGCTGCAGCTCAAACGGGATTACGATGTGAGGCCAACTTGCCACAAACGGTTACGAATCATTTTTGTTGAAAAAGTCTTTCTAAAACATCTTGTACCTAATTCAGGACAAGGAGTATATTGAATAATTAATACATTTTTAAAATACTAACTTACGAGAGGGTGCATTTAGCCAAATAATTATTCAATAGGCGCTTATATAAACTTTTATGTTGAAAATAATCAACGGTAGTATTCCTGATATGAGGAAAAACATCAAAGAAAAAAATAAAGACGTTATGTAATTTTCGGCACGACTCTATAAATTAACGTAAAGTTCGTGTAACACTTTCTAAATCGTACAATTTCTTATCCGTCTAAGAATGACTGAAGTCTCATTTTCAAGAAACCATTTTTGGGTAAAATCACCAAAGAATTCGACATTGGGCAGTTTTCTCATTTCGACATATTGAAAGTAATAAAAATAAAAAGTAGTTATGACGGAGTATATCAATTAAATATAAAATTTAGTTCTTGTGTTAGAATATTAGAAAAAGAAAGAGGTGAATATAGGAAATGAACAGGCTGTTTTAACAGATGACAAATCATTATCTTATGGGGTCGAGTGATGATTTATTACATAAAGTTCGATTTGTATTCTGACTTGTGTTGCCCAACAGCTTAATTTCCTATTTTGAATTTAAGTCACGACATTAGCACGTATCGGATCCTATTCAAAGAGTGAAAGAAAAGAGGCCTGAGTCATATGGTTCGAGTGTCTTCCGTATCTCTCTGCTTCCTGAGTTGTAAAGTAGGTCGTCTACTGCAGTATCCTCCGATACGGGGAAATGTAATCTTCACCGGTGACGGGCTCCTTTGATTTGTCCTCTACTTACGTAAATTGTCGCCGGTTATTGTTCTTTTCCCGGGGTGTCGGTCCATTACCATTGAATGCAATCTTCTCCCCGTTAGGAGGAAAGCATTTGCGCTCGTTGTGCACGCCAAAAGACAAAGAGAACGTTTCTCAATCGGGATATTAGCTGGTGACAGCGTACGCCTACATCAGAGACTCTGCCAGTACATTAAGGTTAATCTCAAAGCACACCCTCATTTTAGCACACGTTGAAATATTAACATTTCATTATGTTTTTTGTTTCATAAAATAGATCAAGTGCCTAACATAGCGCATTACTGACTATCAAATTCATAATACATAACACCAAATACAGTATATAGTCTCTAATATTTTGATAGACTTACTTTTATATATTTAATAATTTAATTCTAATTGACATAACAATTTTATATGTCGTGTTTAGTGACCGTTTGTCAATGATATATTCGGAGATCTTGAGATGAGGTTAGGTGTGACGGAGGTTTTTGAAAAATATCTTCTTAATCGTGCCAACGTTTCGATCTTCATTGAGTTTCTCTTCAGGGCCTGAGATTTATAAACATTGTTTAAATTTATGTAGACTGTGAAAAAATGAATTTATACAATGCTAGAAATTTTTTGATTAAAAAATAAATAAATAAAATGAATTTATACAACGCTAAAAATATTAAATAAAAAGTGAATTTAAACAATGGTAGAACATTTTACATAAAACAACGAATTTATGCAATGCTAACGAATTTTTCATCAAAACAGGAATTTGTACAATGCTACAAGTTTTAGATAAAATAAATAAATAAAATGAATTAAAAAAATTTATATAAAAAATGAATTTATACAATGCTAGAAAATTTTATATAAAACAATGAATTTATACAAAGCTAGAAATTGTAGATAGAAAAATAAAGAAAGAAAATGAATTTATACAATGCTGGAGAATTTTTCATAAAAAAAGAAATTTATACAGTGGTAGCAAATTTTACATAAAACAATGAATTTATAGAATGGTAGGGAATATTTAATAAAAAAAAGGAATTTATACAGTGCTAGCAAATTTTACATGAAACAACGAATTAATACAATGCTGGATAATTTTAGATTAAAAAATAAATATATAAAATGAATTTATACAATGCTAAAAGAATAAAATAAAAACTGAATTTATACAATGGTAGCAAATTTTACATAAATAATGAATATATACAATCTCAGAAAATGTTTTCATAAAAAAATGGAATTTGTACAATGCAAGATAATTTACCATAAAACAATGAATTTATACAAAGCTAGAGAATTTTTCATACAAAAAAGGATTTTATACAATGCTAGCGAATTTTTCATAAAAAAAGGAATTTGTATAATGCTAGAAATTTTAGATTAAAAAACAAATAAATAAAATGTACAAT
>CM077105.1:12137882-12148980 GCA_039619505.1 Cimex hemipterus
CTCTCTCTCTCTCTCTCTCTCTCTCTCTCTCTCTCTCTCTCTCTCTCACACACAGTATAATTTATATTGCTTACAATGTTCAGTCTCTATACTAAAGTTGTTGAAAAATCGTGAGTTGCGGTCTAGTGTGATGTAAGTTTCAGAAAAAATATTTTCTTTATCGTACCAACGTTTCGTTCTTTATTGAGAACATCATCAGGGCTGAAAATTTTTTTCTTCTGTGTAATTGTGCCATTTTTGAGTGTCTTGTTTGTATTATTATTTGATACCTCTAAGTCAATAAAATACACAACGTTTTTGATGTTTGACCCTGTGTTGTTACGAATTTGACGAACTTAAAAAAAAAAAAAAAAAAAAAAAAATCAACAAAAAGACGTAGTTTACCTGTATTGGTATGATCCATCCGGGTTGAAGTCATTGTGTTGAGACACTATCGCAACAGGTTCACCAGCCCTTGGAGGACCGACTTGAGGGGCACTGAGAGCCAAGCCGCAAAGGCAAGCGAAAACCACCAACTTAAAAAAAAAAAGCATATGAAAAATCATTAGTAAAACATTTCTGTAATTTTTCCTATGAGTCATATTTTACAATTCGATTGAAACATTTGACTGTTAATGGGCTAATAATATGGCAGGTGAAAGGACTGACCGATGAGTCAATAGGTTAGCAGTGTCAAGGTGTAAGGTAGCTGTGCTAGACATTTTGCAACAATATCATTGCATATTAAAAAAAAAAAAAATTGGAAATACTACAAAATACATATAAACAAAACAATTAATGTATAAAACCTCCGTATAAAAAGTTTATAATTATATAATATAGTTAATAAATTAAATCGGAAAAATAAATAAAGCACAACAGAAAAGCTAACAGATAAAATGTTTAACCAGTAGAAGGATCTAAAAAATATTCCAACATGACTAAAGATATTATTTAAAAAAAAAAAAAATTTTTAAAAAACACTTGACCATAATTATACAAAGCCCATTCTTGCTAATTATAATTTTAAATAATTTAAATATGTAGTGAAATTAATTGTTTAAAATATGAATATTGGAATGCAAAGAAAGATGAATGGAAATATAGAAATATCAGCAGAGAAAAATCATAAAGGTTATCAAAATCTGCCAAGTATAAAATTAATATTTCCGTTAAAAAAATTAAGATTCAGATTCGTATGTTTATTTACATAATTCAATAAAATTGTTTTCAATATTAAATTATTATTGTCTATATTTTGCACTATTTTTTTTTTGTAAAAATAAATTTCTATGTTTAGATTTCGATAAAAAAAAGACTTATTGCAAATTAAAGATAAAATTTTAATGTTTAATTATGTATTGTTAAATGAATTTAAACGTATACGAATGACCGAGCAAAGTTAACAGTTAAATAAAACGGTTGCAACGCTTTAAAAAAAATTATTTCGTATCAAAGATGCAAATTGGCTATAGAAAAACACTATTGTCATGTAATTCTTTTAAAAATGATGCGTTCGATAATTTAAATTTAAATAGTAAACTCTTCTCTAACAAAAATTTTCATAGGTTTTTTTGATAGACTGGATCTACAATAGTGTATTACAATTTTCAAAGCAATTCAAAAGTGTTAAAATATTTATAAAATGTATTGCAATTTTGGTTAAATCATAATGTTAAATTTTAAGTTCTACACTTCATCAGTGACGATTTGTCCAAAGAAGGCTTTTTGTAAAAAAATGTACTTTTTTACTTACCGAGATCATATTGTGGATGTGAATGTAGCAAGTGAAGATGGCACTTGTCTTTTATACTCCGCCGATCTATCCGTCCCCTCCTCTCTTCTGCCATTTCACATAGAACGGATTTGCATTGATAAGTGCATAAACCGTTTTTCAGTTGATTGAATTTTCGTTTTCCTCGGCCAAATGTAAAGGTGTATTGACGGGAAAATCAATTCGGACGGTGTGACTTTGGGCTAAATGACGGATTTTGAACGTTATCTGCGGAAAACGGCCGAATGTCAAATCCGGCCAGAGGCACTTTAACAGATGTAGGTTTCGGGACGCGTTGCGTACATCCAAGGATGCAATATCACCGAGGTTAAGCGGACAAGAGATGATCAGTTTCAAACAATCCATCGATTTGCAATATAGGAAAACTTACGAAAAGACCAGACAAAAGCAAAACTTTAAGTTATTAAAACTGTAGCTTCTTAAATATTTCCATTACATAAACACTCAAAAAGTAATTTATCAGATATCAAATACTTTCGCATATTTTCAATTTTCGAATTGTTGGATCTTAATAGGAAAAATCTGGATGGAACATAATAACAAGTATATAGCAGTAATACAGTACTCACGTTCGCCGTTTTTTTTTATCCTTTTGGTTTGTTTCTGTTTTATTCCATGAACGATTGAAAACTACAGGGGAAAAATAAAAAAAGTGTAAAAAACCAAACGGAAAAATGTACAAACATTGGTTAAATTATAATCTGTTTATATTACAATATTGGTCGATCGTAAAAATTAACAGACAATGTACAGTAAATTTTATTCATCGGTATATTCTCTGATTCATCTGTCTCTCTCCACCTCTCTCAATCTTTCTTATTTACTTATATTTTTTTTAACTTATTATACTTAACCAGTTTTAATTACTGTTCTAATATTGTTCTGGTCAGAGTGTTTTTTTAATTTTAACTTCTGCCATGTTTTTTATTTTTAAAGGCTTCCCACCTCCATAATAAAATATTCTCTCTCTCTCTCTCTCTCTCTCTCTCTCTCTCTCTCTCTCTCTCCCCCTCCGTCCTCTTCTTTTCTCTTTCTCTCTATCTCTCTCTCTCATTAGGTTTTTATTTCTTCTCTCTTTCTTTGAGTCTTAAAGTCTTAAAACCGCATATAGTATTTAAAATCAATATCTCTGATGTAATTCATTTTTCTGGTTTTTATACAATGTTATGATGATTTTTTTATTCATTCGATCTCTGTTTCTGTCTGTCTCTACCCATCTCTCTCTCTCTCTCTCTTTCAGCATCTCTCTCTCTCTCTCTCTCTCTCTCTCTCTCTCTCTCTCCGTACTCTTCTTTTCTCTTTCTCTATATCTCTCTCTCTCTCATTCGGTTTTTATTTCTTCTCTCTTTCTTTGAGTCTTAAGACCGCATATATTATTTAAATTCAATATCTCTGATTTTCGTGCTTTTAGACAATTTTATTCACGTATAGGTTCTATTATTCCCTACATCTCTGTCTCTGCCTGTCTATCTGTCTCCCTCCCTTCATTCTTTCACTCGCTCTCTCGTTCTTTCTTTCCCTTTCTCTCTAAACCTCTCTCATTCGGTTTTTATTTCTTGTTTCTTTCTTTGAGTCTTAAAACTGCACATAATATTTAAATTCAATATCTCTGATGTAATTCATTTTTCGGGGTTTTATTGACGTAATGGTTCTATTATTCACTCAACTCTGTCTCGTATGTCTGTCTCAACACGACACGCAAGAACGGCACAGTTACACAGAAAACAAACACTAATCACCACACATTCTTACTGCCAAGTTTTCGACCCGCTTTACGGTCTTCATCAGGGCCAATATTAATTTCATATGAAAAACATATTTGTACAATGGTTTTAACAATTGTTTTTCATAATGTGAAATTAATATTGGCTCTGAGGGGGTCGACAGCTTGGCAGTAATAACTGAATTTTTCTTTTTTATTCAAGCTGACAACAAAGAAGATGTCTGAACAAAGCTTAAGAACAAATGTATTAACTTTGTAAGCAAACATTTATATTATAATTAAGATTTTTAACTATTCACTAATTGTCGTGGTTCGCTTGAACAATTAATATCTTACAATTCATTAAGGTTTTTAGTTGAGATAAAAAAAAGTTAATGGCAGGAGCGGGATTCGAACCCACGATCTTCGGCTTGATAGGCAGGCCGCTACTCTACCTCTTAACTAATAGAGTAGCGGGGTGACAAGCCGATGGTCGGGGGTTCGAATCCCGCTCGTGCCATTAACTTTTTTTCATCTCGACTAAAAACCGTAAAATTGGTCAAGCGGACCACGAAATTAGGGAACTAAACACAATAATTTTTACTAATGTGGAAATAAAATCCAAACCAAAATTAGATTAGAAAGAAAAAGTGTTTATAAAAATGTATGAAAGTAAAGTGAACCTACATAAAGGTAAAGAAAATGCTTCAAATACAGCAAATGAATATATTCATTTACGAAATAATTGCAACGTAATTATAATTGTTATTGTTGCCACATATTTTTTTAAAAATTTTGTGAAAGATGTTATTAATTTTTGTAACAGTTCGAAGTACGGTTTGGTATCTATAGTAAAAATTTAAATTAATCATAGGTTGGCCGGCCGCCCGTGCTCAGACCACGGACTTCTCTGTCCAGCCGCCTAGGTTGGACTCCAGGGGCTGTCAAGAGGTTAGGTCACTTCAGCGCCCAACGTAACTCTCATGAACTTATTTACATAAAATTTGCTCAGTTAAGGTACTGAAGTACTCGATAATGCACAATACCGGTACAGTCACTATTTGTATAGGTATTCTCACACTGCACATTCTCGCTAATAAATACTCTCTCACGCGCTAGGGACACAATACTATCACTATCATATGAAATAAAACAATCGTGTTTCCTCCAAGAATCGGAACAGGGATAGTCAATTACTCACTGCGTGCTCATGCACAGTCAGGTGGAATTCCCACGGCTGTACGTACATATATAGAGCTTAGGAAGTGAATTCAATAATTAAATGAGATGGGGACAAAGAGCAAACTTTTTCTGCATGTCGACAAACTTCGCGCGCTTTGACCGAAAAGTAAATGGACGTCAACTTCGCATGAGGTATTCTTAATGGGGGAGGATCTTCTCCTACGAGACGACGGAATTTTTAGCGTCAGGGGGCTGGATCCGGAAGTTGACAAGTATTTACCCTTCGAATTGGTGTGCCAAGCTTGATACAATTCTGCAATGGTTTGAGTTCTACTGAATTATTAACTCATTTTCGCCCATCGTTAGCATTTTTATTTTTTTTTGTTCACTGGTTTTAACGAAAAATATGATATAGCTAAATTAAAAAAAAAAAAAAAAAAAAATAACTGAGGTAAACATTGTTACTAAAAATGTTGGTAAGGAAACGATGAAGAAAATTTAAATTCAATACTTAGTATTTCCTCCTCGTGCGTTAATCACCGTATTTACATTCGACGAAGCATCGATATTATTAGGTTTTGATTGTCGTGCAGTGGAATATTTTCATACTCCTCCTACAGCGCCATTTTTAAATTCCTACAAATTCTCTGGCATCATTGAGCGACTTTTTACCCTCTTGGACAACTCGCCCGTCAAAGTATTTGATAAGGTTTTGGTATGGACAACATGCTAGCAGCTCCAACCATTGAATATTTCTTAAATTATTTTATTTGTACCTTTACATATTAATACAAACTACAATAGTGAATCCAAACCGTTTTTCACTTGGTCACACCGCTAATGCTAACGTTATTACCCGGAGGCCATGCCATGAACAACCGGTCAATGCTGGCACTCACTTTCATGGATTAAGAGCAAGGAGGTTTCGAGATCATCGTCGATTTAGACGACCTGACGGGTGCAGAGAGAGCTGGGCAGTATGTTCAGAATGGATCGAGTTGTTGGTGTGAAACTTTAGGAATCGGGAAGCTCGTTGACAAAACGAATTTTCACAATTGGTCCGAGGACTTTTAATTAGAAGGATTGGGTGCGCTGGGGATGTTGGAGAGCTTGGCAGAACCGCCCGTATGGCCAATGTGGTCGCTAGAACTCTCCGTAGTTTCCCAGTCTTCTATTGAGCTGTTGTCCTTTAAGCCTTTTATAAGTATTTTCCTCCATTATACATCAACGATATATGTACATCCGATATACGTCTGTCTTCGATACGCTGAAGGTCTTCATAATGTTTCAGGTAGCATATGATTAGAGATAAAGGAGAAAATTGCGGTATCGTCCGCATAGGTCGTCATGATGGGGTGTATATTGTGATGGCCAGTTTCAGCTAAAGCATTGTTTATACTTTTTGAAGTTTATATGGAAAAACTGCCCACTAACATGCTCACATATGGCCCAACTATGAAGGCTTGCTAAAAAGGTGATTAATCAAAATCAAACGAAAACAAAATATACTGCATAATATAATGAAAAAATTATAACGACACTTGCGATGATGAAATGAAACAATACATTGAATAAAGAAAAAAGGTATTTATTTTTTAAAACAAAATTACTTTCTTGTAAAGATGAAGAGTTCGGGCCTACTGGCTTTGACACAAAAGGCAAAAATGCATCTTGCAAAGGTACCTTGTGTAGGGTTGGATTTTCCGGGGTCCCAGTTTGCTGACCCAAGATGGCCGCAAACTCCTTCCTGCTGGACAGTTGGATCACCTATTTGCTCGACCCCTGATTGGCATATATCACAAACGCCTCACCACCTCGGCTGAGGAGTTTGTTTATCTTGTATCCCCTCTTTCTTCCATACCACCTTCGGTCCTTCATCGTACTTAAGAAGATTGTTTCTCCAGGAGAAATTCTCAAGGGCGAGACGATTCCCAATAATTAGACAACACCGCCATAAGGAAAATCCAATTTCGAAATTGGCGAAATCGTCGTAATATGTAGATCAGCTGTGTAAAGGATGGGACCGAGAATGCTCCCATGTGGGAGGCCGGCTTGTACCTCCCTCACGTCCGAAAACTCGATGCTGTACCTCATTCTGAACATTGAATTAAAGCCCGTTCCAAAGATCATACCTGTTTCAGGTCTTGGATCATGCAATAATTGAATAGGTATCGGAAAAGATTAAGTTTAATTTGTCCTGGAGGTTATTAATTATTAATGTAGCTTAATGCTAGGCCCAATTAGCACATATTGCGGATGACTACCTGAATGAGGTTGGAAACGGTAAAGAAGTAATGTCAGTGTTTTTCCACATAGGTCCTTGAAGGATACCTTCCACTGAAGGAACTTCTGCTGTAAGACTGTATGATAACTTCTAAACATTGTTTTGATGGTTGGTAATAATTGGTGATGTCTCATCCAGTGGTTTCGCAGATGTTTCTGGGACACACGCTGTTGCTTGAGGTACACTTTTTGGAAAATTTCCGGGACCTTGATCTCAACCTGGTTCGGAGAAACATTCAGAAATAATGTTGATGGAAAGTAAAGGAAGATGGCCGGCACGCTAAATTTTTCCTTGCGTCTCTTGATTTAATTATGAGCCGACCGAAAGTATCTGAAAAACGGGGTGGTTCGGAATGAACATCCGATTTGAACCCTCTTGATTTTTTTTGTTTGGGGACACTTCAAAACCGATGCTCATCGACAGGAGTTTAATTCGTTAGATGACCTCATCGCAAGAATCGAAAACGTGACGGGGAATCTGCGTCGAACTTTGTAGTCAGCGGGATAGAAATTAGAAGGCGAGCTCGCGCGTGTTTGAGCCGAGGAGGCCACTTCGAACAGGATCAGATTTTTCGACAGTCAGTTACTCTAAGGAATAAACAGTTTAGTGGATCTAAGTCACAAAATCCAAAATTTAAAATCACTTCATTACCATTGGTGATTTTTGTCGGCCCCCACGACGGTGGCTACGTGGCTGGAGAACTTGTCATGGTGGCACTCAAAGAACGGACAACTCAGCAGTTCATGAGTTTTTATCATTGCCAACGTTTCGGACTTATTGGTGACAACTATATTTTTTGAAATAATGTGTAGAGATTGTTGGTTGTATTTAGCTCCTTGTAGAATATTTTGCCTAATGAAAGACTAGTATAACTAGGAAACGTCGCCAATAATAAAAAAAAGTCATGAACTGCTTAGTTGTTCATTCTCTGATGGCCATGCTAACAATTCTCCCATCATGAGATTTGGAGATGGGTTCATAAGAGATATGGCTCATGGTGAAAAGAACTTCCCCCTGTTGTATGTTGTTCGACATTTTGTGCCAATCATCCTGTATGGATAGATAAAGAGGGAGAGATATATACATGGATAGATAGATAGTTAGGAAGAATGAGAACGAGAGAGAAACGAACAGAGAAAGAAGAGATAGTGACAGACAGAATGAATTACTGAGAGTCTGTGAATTTTTATGAAACAACACAGTAGTAAAACAAACATAATATAAAACCACTACCATATTTTATTAACAGTTTTTATTTAGCATTAAACCTTACACATCTATGATGAGTTTAGAGTTAGGTATAGCTTAAAAAACGGTTTCCAGCATCTATCGATATTTAGTTATTTATTACTCTCTTTACTACCTGTTCTTTATTCTCTGCATATCTATCAATGTATTTTCTATATGAATGGATTCCCTTATGTCTAATTTCACTTTCTTTTTACGTTTTCCCTCAAGTTTTTTTTTCTTTTCTAGTTTCATATTATGTTATTAATTATTATCTCATTTTATCTTCCTTAACTTTTTTTCTTCTCTTTTTTATGTTTACCTTTCTCATTCTCTCGGTTTCTTTATATTTCCCTTTTTTTTATCCGTTTTTATTCTTTACAGATAGATAGATAGGAGAGAGGGAGTGAGATAGAGATAGATAGATTAGATAGAAAGTGAGAGAGAAAGAGAGAGAGAGAGAGAGAGAGAGAGAGAAGTAAGTCGTTGAAGGAAGAAATTAAGAAAATAAAATGGAAATAAAACGGAATTGAAAATCTCAAAAAAAATTGAACTCTTTTCATCTTAATTTCATAAATTCACTAGTTTCGTGGTCCGCTAGACCAATTAATATCGCAAAATTAATTAAGGTTTTCAGTTGAGATAAAAAAACGTCAATGGCGCGAGCGGGATTCGAACTCACAATCTTCGGTTTGATTACCCCAAGCGGTAGAGCAGCGTCGTATTAAGCAGACGGTTGTGGGTTCGAATCCGGCTCGTGCCTTTGACGTTTTTATCTCAACTTAACACCTAATTAATTGTAACTTACTTTCATACTTTCTTCAACTCTTTATCTCTTTCTCCACCTATCTATCTTTCTTTTTTCTATCCTATGTTTTTTTCTATT
The DNA here is from genome assembly GCA_039619505.1 of Cimex hemipterus. Lineage (NCBI taxonomy): Eukaryota > Metazoa > Arthropoda > Insecta > Hemiptera > Cimicidae > Cimex > Cimex hemipterus. The sequence goes on from CM077105.1 coordinate 12,146,938, forward strand.
ATCAAATCGTTCTATTCAGCTCATTATTTATTGTTTTCTTTTCTATTTTTCCCCCTCTAAATTATTATTGCTATTAGTACTTTATCTCTCTCTCTCTCTCTCTCCCTCTCTCTCTCTCTCTCTCTCTCTCTCTCTCTCTCCCCTCTCTACTTTCCTCTCTTAATCTTAAATTTGCAGTTATTAAAATAACAATAGAAAAATTGAAAAAAAAAAAAAAAATCAACTTAGTTAACATACTTCGCCGCTTTTTCTTGGCTTTTTGGTTACAAAACTAATCCCGTAGCGAATAACGTATAAGATTAAAATAATTTAACGGCAGAGTCTCATTAGCAATCAGGCCTGATGCGGGATATCCAGAGATCCATCGGGCGGACAAACCGATGAGAAAGTGAGAATTGCGAGATTCGGCATACTTTCAAATTTACATTAATATACTCAGAAATAATTATGTAATATCAATAATAGAAATATCTAATACAGCATTTAGAAGATGGAACCTTATGAAAAAGAAATTTGGTTTTCTGACAATTGCCTCAAAATTAAAAATATTTTCCTAGGATAAATCTCAAATTCATTTTAATTTAGTTTAAGCTATGGAAAACATAAAGTAAAAGTAAACTAGAATCGACCTATATTTTAGCATAAAACCTACACCTTCTGTGTAATAACATTAATTTGAATATAATGCGACTGTGTCATTTTGTTATTATGTTCAATTGTATTTTAAAGGATTTTCGAAATTTTGTATTTAAAAAGAAAGCCAACGTATTTTTCATCTGTTTCTAATTTTGCAGTAAATTTAAAATGATGTTTGAAAAAGTAAAATTGAATTGTTATATAAACTGTTTGTTTTCGGAGCACATTTCGAAAAAGTAATATAAATTGATATTAGACTTAGATAAAATCTCATATCAATGAGTAAACATTTTTTTAAATTAAAAGAAATAAATAACAGTATATAAAATAAATATTAAAATTATATTACAATTACTAAAGATTTTAAGTTGAGGTTAGAAAGTCAATGGAAAGAGCGGGATTCGAACCCACGATGTTCGGCTAGATACTTTACCACTTGAACTGGATTAATTTTATATATATGGTGATTAGTGAACGTTAATCGATATTTATTTGGAAATCATGAGATGCGGTGTGGTGTGATGTATGTTTCAGAAAAACATTACCTTTATCGTGCCAACGTTTCGATCATTGTTGAGATCATCTTCAGAGCTCAAACCGTTTCCTCCTGTGTAATTGTGCCATTCTTGCACTCTCAACACGAGTTGTTGAACTGTGAAGTTCTTCGATGGGGTGTATTAGATTACCGAGGGGGTTTTGATGTAATTTACCAAGAATGTGCAGTAGTAAACTGAAGTGACGAAAGGCATCCGGATATTGGCTCATTTTGTTGGGATTTAGGGAACTATGGAGAAACGGAATATGGTGGACTATGGAAAACTCCATTGGCATCGGGAAATGAGTAGTACAGAGGGTTGCATTATAAATTGTAGTCAGGTACACTATGACTTTGTTAGGAGTGTACGAAGGCAGAAATAATCAGATATCATTTATTGCCACTTTCAAAAATTAATTTAAAATCGTGAGATGCGGTGTCGTGTGATGTATGTTTCAGAAAAAACATTTTCTTTATCGTGCCAACGTTTCGATGTTTGTTGAGATCATCTTCAGGGCTCAAAATATTTTTCTTCTGTGTAATTGTGCCATTCGTGCGCGTCGTGTCGAGAGTGGGCACTCTGACAATACTGACACATCTAAACAGAAGACAAACACTTTGAGCCCAGAAGATGATCTCAATAAAGATCGAAACGTTGGCACGATGAAGAAAACGTTTTTCTGTAACCTACATCACACCAGACCGCATCTCACGATTTCTGAATAAATAAATAAATAAATAAATAAATAAATATATATATTTAATTATATATAATTAATTTATATAATTATATTCAATAAACATACGTACAAATAAATTAACAATACCGTAAATAAATAAGTTATATACGGAAATTTTTTTTTATATATTCC
>CM077105.1:12162157-12175241 GCA_039619505.1 Cimex hemipterus
TCTCTCTCTCTCTCTCTCTCTCTCTCTCTCTCTCTCTCTCTCTCTTTCTTTCTTTCTTTCTCTCTCTCTCTCATCTACTGTATTATATCTTTCTATTCTCTACAATCTATCTATCAACATATCTATCTGTCTATATAGCTTTATTCGTTCACTCACGCTCTTCTTCTTCTTTCTCTGTCCTAAAGGCAGTGAACCGACTTCCGTAGTCCATACTTTCACAGATGAATCTCTCGCGGCCTAAATTTGCAAGAAGTTTCAAATAAAACAACATTCACACATATTTATCATTCTAATTATCTATCTGCCTGTTTTTTTCTATATGTTTCACTATATAGATATATGTATTCAACAAGACCATAACAATTCTTCTGACCTTACTACTACTGTTAATAATTACTTATTAGTATTGTTATTTTATTATTTCCAATCTCTCTCTCTCTCTCTCTCTCTCTCTCTCTCTCACTTTCTCTTTTTCTCTTTCTCTCTCTCTCTCACTCACTCTCTCTTTCTCTTTCCCTATCTATCTCTCTCTCTCTCTCTCTCTCTCTCTCTCAGCGAATTCATCAATTTCAACAGTTTTTTTATGTCACCATTTTTTCGGACGTTTAGAAAAAGAGACTGGAAAAGCGTAATGGAACTTGCACTCGTGTCAAGTTCTTCAGCACGGTAATTTGTCGTTCTGTATTGTTTTGCTCATTTGCTCATGAATATGTAAAAACAATAACAGTATCAAAAGATAATTTACTCCCTTCTAACCACGTACATACTCTTACTCCTATGAATGCACGACATTCTTTTCTATTGCATCTTCAGTTACACTAATAGTCGTTTCTCATAGTGCAATAACGCAAACACGCAGAATACTTTTATGACGCAAGGAATCGAGGAATGAACTGCTTTTTGATCACCGGAATATTAACTCGGAACTGAAAGTCAAACTCAAGTATACAACTCTCGGCAATAATGACCTCATGGCATCTCCTACTAATGTTCAACGTCTCGTGATAATATCCAGGAACGTCAAATTGTATTACACGCTGTAATATACAGCATAAAACAATAATATATATAGAAACTGCATTTTCTTGTAATTAAATATATAAAATTGTAAATTATACAGGCAGTCTGGATTTGCTAGTAAAATGATAATAGTTACTACGCTTAACAGGGAAAGAAAAGAAAAATCTCTACATGCATGAAGAAGCAGAGTGCTAGTTCCCTTTCTTCCATTGATTTGTCAGCATGCACTACCAATTTGTTAAGGGCCGTCTCCTTGGATTTTCCGTTTTGGTATGCATGCTGCAGTTCATGAAGGGGATTTTTTTACAAGATGTCCTCAAGTCAAAAGTCCTCAATTTCTTGGTCTATAATTTTCTCCTGGACAAAAGGAGTTGGGCTTTTGGGTGGCACTGCCTTTGACGAATCAGAGTTGCGACCCCGTTCCGGTTTGAACTCAACACTTGTGTGACTCCATATCCTTAGGACTACTTGATAGATGGGCCTGAAAAAGTTTGCCAGTAATGAAACCAGTTCCAGTCCCTCTTACAATAACAAGGCGGAAAATATTGTCCTCTCCTTGTAATTTAGAGGTTAAGTGTGCTTATTGCCCATTTAACTTTGTTGGGAGTAAATGTTTTACTTGAAAGATTCCTCGCCTTTTTGAGAAGTTGGCAGATCCTTCTCGGTACTTTCCAGGTCTCCTCTTTGTAAACCCTCAGCCCTTTGAAAGTGGACCGCAATCATTTTCTTAGATTAAAGTCAGGATTGGCTGAGCGTCCTTTCGCTAGATCTTTCTGTGACCTTGACTGGGGGGAAAGAAAGAAGATAAGAAATCTGATAAGACAAGTCCAGGACTTTAAGAAGAAGACACAATTAAAATAACCTCACCCGGCTCGTGGACCCCGTTCTTAACACACGTAAGAAAATGACCAGGGTTCAAAACGCATGGGACAAAGTGATCTCTTTATAGATGGGATGTGAGTTAGAAATCTTCAGATGGGCGTAAATTCATATTAAGAAAGGCAAACCATATGCCGTACGGTGACATTAAGTGGAGGGGCATTGGTGTTCTGGGGTGGCATTTCCTCAGACGGCCGCACGGAATCAGTTATTGTACGAGGAAGGTTTCTAACTTCACAGAGGTACTTACAAGGCATAATCGAACAACATGTAACACCATCCCCCCCGTATGTGTTAGAGATATTTGCTGACGGAGACTAATGCCAGGCCCCACAGAGCACGTACTGTGTATGACTTCCTGAATGAGGTTGGAATTAAGTGCTTGGTGTGGCCAGTCCGAGGTCCAGATTTGGATCCAATCTAACCCATTTCGGACGAACTTGAAAGTTGAATACGTCAGCGCAAAACACCCCAGAAAAGTTGGAAATGTGTGTTTTTGATAAGGGAAAGAATCCCTTAGAACTTTACAAGAAATGTTTTAAGAAAGGCAAAAGAGTTTAATGGGCGTGATTTGTGCGAGACATGGAAATAGTCAGGTTTGAAAAAGGCAAAAATATTTTCTTTCATTTTCTAATAGTTTTTGATTCATTTGGATTTTTTACTCAACAATTGTTTTTTAGAATTAGGTGATAAATATTACATTTTTAATGTCTTATTTTTCTAAACGAACCTATTTTTTGTATGCAAAATATGTATACAACTAAATGCATTAAAATTTAATTACAATTAATTAAGGTTTTTAGTTGAGATAAAAAAAGTCAATGGTACGAGCGGAATTCGAACCCGCGATCTTCGGCTAGATACGGCGCTGCTCTACCACTTGGGCTTTCGTGACCTCGATCCACTCGAAAAATGGCCAAAAGGAGGGAAAATTCAAAAGGTGGAGTTGAGATGGGGAGTTAGTGTCCGAGTGGATCGACTAAGATTGTGAGTTCGAATCCCTCTCGTACCATAGACTTGTTTTTATCTCAATTGGTCAAGCGGTCCACGATATTAGGGAATTAAAGTGTAAGTTAATTATGACGATCATTGCATTTTATATTTTTTTTATAACAGATCTATTCTTAATAAAATTGTATTCAACATTTTAACATTGCACATAAATTATTCAGAAATATGCAGAAATCGTGAGATGCGGTTTGGCGTGACGCATGTTTCAAAAAATATTTTTTACCGTGCTCGTTTCGAACTTTACCGAGATCATCTTCAGAGCCTGGGATTTACAAATATTGTTTAAATTTAACAAATACATGTAGGGTGTGAAAAACCGATTTCTACAGTGATACAAAGTTTAAACTCAATCAAACTATTTGTACTTACTCTAGTATTTTTTATTTTTGTATTTTCAAAAAAATTTTTTTTTGTAAATACTCTTATGCAAAAAATATTTTTATTTTTAATCATAGTACTTACTACTACTCACTTCGATTTAATGTAAAAAAAATTTTTTCATTGTATAAAATCTTTTTTTTCACATCCAACATGTATTTGTTAACTTAAAACAATGTAAATCCCAGGCCCTGAAGATGAGATCAATAAAGGTCGGAACGTTGGCACGATAAAGATCTTTCTAAAACCTACATCACATCAAACCGCATCTTACGATTTCCGAATAATCCTCGACAAAAATAATTCAAATATTTAGTTATTTTAATGTGTTAAATATTGTAGTTTAATCATACATCAAAATCAATTCGGAAGAGAAAAAAATCGCGTTTAATCTGACACTGAACAATGAAAATTGTTATACAAGTAAATATCGAAACGGTACAAGGCTTTTTTCTGTCTTCCCTAGATTTTAAGATATTATTATCATTTTATTCGAGGTGTAAACGATTAAAACTATATTATATGACTTCTGAAGTATTGATTACGATGACAGAAACATGGCTCTATTCTGCGTACAACATTGGTTATTAGCTGTTACCAGAGAAATAATTACAATAATCGGAAACGGTTGAGTTTTGTAGATAAATAATTGCCCGTTATAGCGTAAATCTTGGTTTTATAATAAGAAGACGTTCCGAACTTGAGAGTAATATTGCCGGACCGTTTGAATATCATGAATTTTAAAATAACTGGCCACCATTCACTTTCTTCGGGCAGACGAGGGTCGAACGAAGGCCATTCGGCTACTTCAGTCTGACACTATTCAAAATTCACCTTTTTTGCCCTTCCAACACGGCAATAAAATATAAATAATACAGGCTTTAAGTTTTTTTTTAAAAGATGAGTTTTTATTTTTCCTTCTTTTTGAAATACCGTTAGAAAAAGGATGTTCTGAACACGCGGGGAAATTTGTTTGCTTCTTATGGTCCTAACAAGCGTTTGCAATACAAATTAGATTTTTATACTTTATCTATCGAGTAATAAACGTAATTTCAATATTTCCAAGAGTGTTATTTACAAACGGAAGTTGCCTGATTGAGGGAAAATTTAGTTTTAATACATTTACACAGCGATGCAGCAATTAAATTTCTCCTTTGAATGACATAAGTGTATTGTTCAATCACATTTTCTTATCTTATCGATGTTGGCAAATCGGGTTTCTCCAATTTGCCCAACCCTCCGTAAAGTCAAACTGCAAATTAAACGGTACTAAGGATAAATTCCATTCTGTATTTGGTATAGTGACGTTGGGTAATACAGATGCAAAAAAAAAAAAAGTTGCGACACCAGATAAGAAATGCATAGAATGATTTGCGGTCCATGAAGACGTTTTTATGTTTGGAATGGTGTTCACTTTCGTAACGGCTTTTACCGTTTTCCTGGAGTCAACCTAGACAATCACTTCTTGCAGGGAAATGCGCTTAGGTGTAAAAGAGAACGCCTGACAGGCTGAGCCGGACAAACGTCAAGGTGTTGCGGGTTAGTATCAACGTTCTCCTGAAGGCGCAAAATTATTTTTTATAAATTGCTATTTATACACTGCTTACATTAATAATAAACTTATTGTAACTCATCATTTTACAGAGGTATAACATTTTCAGAAAAAAAATATATTTTGAAATTTTAAATAAAATGCGATATATAGTTCACTATTTTTCGAGGTACGCTTGAACAATTAATATCATAAAATTAATTAATGTTTTAAGTCGAGAAAAAAAAGTCAGTGTCACGAGTGGGATTCGAACCTACGACCTCCGATACGCCGCTACTCTACCACTCAAGCTCAAGTCAGGCTCAAGCCGAAGGTCGTGGGTTCGAATACCGCTCGTATCGTTGATTTTTTTTTTCGACTTAAAATCTTAATTAATTGTACACGATATATAAATGCAGTTTCTTGCCCTCATTTATTTCAATATTCATCGATTTAGAGCCATGACGATGACGATATAATTTTGTAAGCTCGGCAAAAATGGTCTGTCGTGACTTCACTGAAGATCCTTTTGTTCAAGTTATCCAGACAAATAGTCAGCCCCTCGTCGAAATTACGATGCCGGTTTCTTTTTGCCATAATTTTATCACTTGTCCACTTATCACTTAAAATCCGACTGCGCCATTGTTTCAGCGGAAAAAAAATTTACAACTAGACTAGAAATATTAGAAACGTAGCGGCATTGGTTCAAGAAATATTCAGCCGGGCCACGTAAAAAGGACCCCCTTTTTATTATCTGATATTTTATACGTCTTTTCTACTTAACCTTTATTTCTTTTTTCGTTTCTACTTAATTTTTTTTTAGAGTGTTTAGTTTATATAGGATAGTTTATATTTTCCTTTAAACTTCTAAGTTTTGTGTACGTTTCTTTCTAAGTTTCAATTATAAATCGTAATTATTTTTAAATAAAGCATCCTATTGTTATTATTATAATATTTGGGAGTACATCTGCAATTTTATTTTTTGAAAAACCTAAAATCCTTGACATTTGGGCTAGGGGAATTCGGATTTTTGCGAACATACAGAAAAATATTCAGCCCCTCGTCGAAATTACGATGCCTGTTTCTTTCTGCTATCATTTTATTTCATTTTTCGTCCAGTTTAAAATCCGACTGTTGTCGTTTTTTAAATGTTTTCAGCGTATAGAATCTTTAAAATCATGTGCCAAGGTTTAAATAGAGGAGAATTTAAAATTTTGATGTTGCCTGATGTACCATAATTTTACTCTAAGAAAAAAGGACCAAGGTGAAACTAGAGCAAAAAGTCTTAAGCAGATGTACATGTTCTTATCGCGGTAATATTATTATACTATTCTATAGGTTTTTATAAAAATTCATTTTTTAATGTGCATCTTTATATTCCACGGGTGGAGACAACCAAAATCACATTTTTCATTTGTCCATCAAAAATATCTTAACAATTAATAAAATTAACTTAAATGCCCAGTTTTATGGTACAATGAAGATTAAAATTTACCCAATAGAGCATGATATTTCAAACTTCTTTCATACGACGTCATGCGTCTCAAACAAATGGCATTTATTATACATAAATGTAACTTTTGCTGTTATCAGTTATAAATTTTAGTTATTAGCGGGAAAAGGAGGGGTAGCTCACAACCCCGCCTCGAGGGTGAAAGTTAACCCCGTGAATTGAAAGAATTTTTTGATAGGGTGTTCAAGTTGTGAATTTTCGATAAAAATGTAGAAATGATCAGTTTGTATCCCTCCACCTCCTAAAATGAAATTTTCGGTCGAGCCAGGCTGGTTGTAATCTCGTTCGACGCAGAAATTAATCCTATACAGATGTTATTTCGAGCTGTTTTTCGGTCAGGCTAACGGTTTACTGACAATTTCATGAATAAGGTAAAAAAACCCGATGTTTTTCATGATTTTTTGCCTGTAGCTCGGAAGTGAAGCGTTTGCGGACAACAGGTCCATAGGACTTTTTTTGACGACAGAATCGATTGTGGCCAATATACATACATACATATATATATATGTGTATATATGTACGGCATATACAGGGAGTTGAAGCTAATGCGCGCACTCTACTTTTTTTCTTTACGGTTCTAGATAGGAAAAAGAAAAAAGTATGAATTGAGACTCCCCTTAATTTTTCATGCAGTTTCTTCATGTAAGGTCGATTTTTTTTTTCAATCTCACTGCGACCAAGTGCAACTAAAATTCTTAATTTTAAACGAGAACCCTCATTCTTCCCATCAGCACTGAGTTATTAAAATCGGTCCAATAGAACCGGAGATACGATTAAAAAAAAAGCTGTTTAAGGGAGTTATGGCAAAACCACTTTATCTTGCCTTCTACTGGAACATTTTGAAGAGAAGTGCAAAATAAGTCAAGTAGAGAGAAAAGTCTGAAATTTTACAAAATTTCCTGTCAAATCCCATCAATTTTGAAAACGTAGTATACATTTAAAATATCAGGTACCAGATTACCTAGTTATATGTATATATACATATATACAGGTTATATTATATGTCTTGTTCACCACGTATAACTGAACGCTGGCCATGTCCTCCATAACCTAAACCAAAGCACTTTTGCATTAGATTTTTTTTCCGATGAGAATTTTTTTCTTTTCTCTCTTGGGAAAGTATGCATTGTTGTTTTGATTGTTGATTGTTGATTGTTATATTTATATTAATTATGTATATTTTTTCTTAATAAATCGGCCCTGATGATGGCAACATAATGTCCCAATACTTTTTTTCTTTCTTTCACCGAGTAAAAACCTCAAAGAAGATATTGAACTCTACATTATATATACATGTACATATATATATATATATATATGTATGTATAATGTATATATATGTGTATATATGTATATATATGTATATATATATGAGCAGATATGTATATATGAGCATATATGTATATATATGAACATATAATGGGAATAAATATAACTCTACATATATGTATGTATATTTATGTATATATGAACATATATTTTACATTATACATACATATACATACGTATATATGTGTATATGTATGTATGCATGTAAATTTGTATATATATGCATATATATTTTACATTATATATACATATAAGTATATATATATATATATATGTATATACTGTGTTTTATTAATTGTTATTCATTCCTTGCTCTCGATTCTTGAAAGGAAATAGTTGTATCATTAATGTAATTCTCCTGGGTAAATAAACGATACGTTTTAAAAAATACTATTTTTTTATTGCTTCATTAAAAATGGTAAGAAAAAATCAGATGGTATATAAGATTAAAATTTGTTGTCGTCCGAAGGAGGAAGTGACCTGAGGTATACCAAAGCCCTGGCAATTGCTTCGGGGACTGGAGGAGGTGTCGGGAGATGGGCGCCCTCGGCTTGGAAACCGTTTTCGTCAGCTGTGTACGTTACGGTGAGGACCTGGCCGTCGTCGCTTCTGTACGAGTACGAACCCTGGACGGACAGGGCTTCGTCTTTTGATCCTGGGTTCTTCACGACTCCGACCGCCTGGGCTGAGGTGCCGTCTTCGGTCTCGTAGCTGAAATTTAATCCTCCAAATGTTTTTATTTTGAAAAATCATACATATTTATATGTTATCTTTATCTAAATTATATTGTAATGTACTATGTAAATATAGTATGTTCTAAAATAATGTAGAAGGATTTACCAAACAGGACTAATAGTCCCTTAAAGTAGAAAAAAATTTATCACAACCTAAAATCAATATTTCGTAAACTTTTTTAAATTTAGTGTTTGAAATAACAGTTCCTTATCAGGATATATTCGAAAAATAATTGATAGTATAACAAGGTAAAAATTGAATCGAACCAATTCAACGAGTTATACTTAAACAAAAATCCAACAACTCTAAAAACTTGAAAGCTAAAACGAGAAATATATAATTATTAATCATACAAACGAAATCATAAAAATTTCAATAACCTTCAAAATCACTTTTTTAAATAGATCACATTTAATAAAATGCAACGATTGCTGCATGTAATTTTATTGTTTGACAAAACAAATAATTTTTATATATTACCCATCAGTATAGTTCGATTGTTTTAAAAATATTTAATATTAATAATACTTTTACTATTTTCGTTGTTCACTTGATCAATTAATATCTTTAATTAAAGTTTTTAGTTGAGAAAAACTGTCAGTTTCACGAGCGGGATTCGAACCTACGACCTTCGGCTAGATACCCCGCAGCTCTACCACTTGAGCTATCGTGACCTCGATCAATTCGGACATCAACTTCCCATCTCAACCTCACCTTTTGAATATTCCCTCCTTTTGGCCATTTTTCAAATGTCGTGTAATCTATTTTATTTGAGCTGTCATGACTTCAAGTGGTAGAGTAGCGGTGTATCAAGCCGAAGGTTTTGGGTTCGAATCCCGCTCGGGACACCGACTTTTTCATTTCCACCAATGCCTTACATAAAGATTAATTAATAGTAAAAATCTCATAATATCAGACGGGCAGTCAGTCAAAACGTTATTGATTTTACAATCAAATTAGCCGCCGAATGGAACTAAAACCTCCGTGATTTGGCAAATCATTCAGTCCAATAGTATGAGGGCAATGACACTGACTTTTTATATCTCTATTTAAAACCTTGACCAATTGTATACGATACATAATTTTTTATGACACAAGAATAGCACCACGCTTTGTGCCCTGAAGATGACCCGTTTAAATGTCGAAACGTCGGCAAAAAAAGGAAAAAGGCTTTCAAAACTTCCCCTTTCTTGTCTACTCGTCAAGACTTCAGCAAATTATGACCCGTCAGATCACTAAGTGACACGAATTATACAATAAATTTGATTAGTTTTCAGAAATCTTCAGTTGAATAGAAATTATACCACAGGGAGGGCAAAATTACAAAAGAAACTCAGAATTCAAAATGTAAAGCGCTGGACTCTCAATATTCGTTTTTAACACTAGAACAAATTTAAAATTAACATGAACTATTCAGATATCGTGAGATGCGGTCTGGTGTCTACACCAAAGAAACAGGTTTCAGAAAACCATTTTCTTTATCGTGCCAACGTTTCGATCTTTTATTGAGATCATCTTCAGGGCCTGGGATTTAGAAACATTGTTTACATTTAACAAATACATTTAGGATGTGGAAAAGTGAATTTATACAATGCAAGATATATTTTTTTTTATTCAATCAAAGCATTTCTACTCACTCCAAGTGTTTGTCTTCTGTGTGATTGTGCCATTCTTGCGTGTCGTGTTGAGATTGCCAGTGAGATTTTACTGTTTAATATTTATATATGTTGGATTTTGATAATTATCAATTAACAATCACTAATCTCTGCACATTAACATTAACAAGCCTGTAATATCTAATCAACACAAACATCTGTGTTCTTAATTATTTTTAGAATATAGTACCTTCCATCATATGGGAGAGTAATTAAATAAAGATATTATCATTATTTCAGGAATTGCCAGCTTTTCCCTATTAGAATTTTTTTTAAGCTGTAATGTCTTTCAAATATTGTCGTTATCGGTCATTACAGTCTGCCTATCATCATTGGTTTCATCTTATGTGTCCCTGCATCTATCAGAGCCGGTCTGCTGTCTTGAGAATAAAACAGGGAGATATATATTTAACGTTTAGGCCATTTCAATAATTCGAAATTTTTACATTACAAGTGTGCTAAATGCCACTGGATAGGTACAAACCGTTAAACTGACAGACGATAAAATATTGGGAAATCTGACATTCGGTCTCGGAAGGAGCCAAAATATAATTGCATACTTGCAACCTTGATACTGCTCGGTTTCTCTATTAATTAAGCACGATTAGTTGGCTTATTGAAATTTGAAACTTTTTGATTTAAAAAAATTCTGATTACTTCAACAAACCAAACAAACCTGCACAATATAATTATTTCAAGATCGGTAGTGACATCCATACAATATAGACAGCTTGAATAACGTAAACCCTTGAAATTGGTTGGCATAATAAATTTGTTTTTCTGAAAATGTCCTTTGAACATAAATTTTAATATTACTTGTCTATTACTTAGAAAAATCATGAAAATCACAAAGCAGCCGAATCAATGTATTGCGTTTCTGTATGAATAAGAAACTCTGTTGTTTGGAGTTAAAAAGAACAACGTTTTTTTCTAGAATTATAAAAACGATATAAAAAATACTTCTTAAAATTCAGGGAAAAATAATTATTTTCAGATTATCATATTTAATGTGAAGTTTACTAGATACGACAGAAGAAAATGTAACAGAACATAAATAAATCTTTTTTTCTCACTTTGAAGACATTTTGCTCAGATTTGCCCAAACACAACATTCATCAAATGGAAAAATAAATTTATTAAAAAATTAGGCAATAGGACATGTGTGACTGAATATACAAGAAAAGACCGAACACTTGACAGCATTAGCCGAAAAATTTAATCATTATGAAAATAATATTTAAAATTCTTTCCATAAAGGCTAGGAAATCCATTTATTTTTAGGATATGAAAAGTAATGTGGTTTTCTAAATTAAATAGAAGAAAATCGAAGAAATGTTAAGATAACTGAACAAAATGTTTTCTGTTCTGAACCATAATCAACCTTTTTTGAGCAGACGCTTAAAAAAACAACACTCCAGAAGAAATTCTAAACGAAAAATCCACTTAAACTTAAGTTTAACTGTTACACAGTTGGAATTTTATTAAAAATGAAAGAATGAAGCCAAACTCTCAAAAATATACGAATGTGTATTAATGCTTTATTTTTATTCTTCTAAAATTATTTGCTGATTTTTTTCTATCATACAACCTTTAATTGATATTATTTTCATTACTGGTCAAAGTTTATTAGGTGTTTTTTTGCTCAGTACATTTAAATTGATTAAAATAGACAATAAAATCAGGAAAGAAGCTTGGAGAAAACGTTAAATAAATTATAAATTTTAGTATATTTTTAATTCTTCGATTTTATTTTTAAAAAAATTTATAAATTTTAGTAACGTGTTAATGAATATATTCATTACATGCTATATAATCTTACACTGAAGTGCTTTTTCTATATTAGAGTGATCGTCATATTCAATTTAATGATTAAGTAATTTTTTCAGCTTTTTTTTTTCTAAAATGGTGTCTCATTAAAGATAAGTAATGTATCGATATGTAACTTACGCATAGTTAAATGAACCGTCGAATTGAGAGTCCTGTGATTGTTTCAAAATCCTCGGGTACGCGACTGGCCGTGCGACGTCCGAACCAAATTGTTGTTGTTGGTAAAACTGCCTGTTCTGGGGTTGCCCAGTTGCGACGAGAACGACGGCGAGCAAAAACACGGCCTACAATCAAATTTGTAACGTTAAATTTATTTTTCGGTCGAATCGAGAGAAACGAAATGGATACAGCATCAAGAGCAAGAGACCAATCGGGTTCTACTCACAAAGGTCCACATGTTGAATAAGGTTTGTCCTGAGGTGAGATGGACCTCGTATTTATATGAGATCTGACCTCTTAAAGTGGGGGATTCGGAGATGAATATTTTCACATTATGAAGTCACCATTTAATACCATGATTGCACAGGAAATCAAATCTCTTCCACGTTTATCACCTGTGAAAGCTACTGATAACCGAAAAACGCGAACGGGCTAAGTGCTCTTTCGAGGACTTTAATATTTTAAAAAAACTTTTAGATTAATTTGACCAACTTTGAACTACAGATTAAAATAATAATGTTCCACTTTGGTTATTTTTCTTAATGTTTTGTCTTCTAATTAACGCATATCTACATTTCGTACTATTATTACATCTTAAAGAAAAAAATCTTAAACAGAAGATGCGATCAATAAAACTTTTTGAACGATTTTTGTTTTATTGGCCATTTTATATTAATTGTTTTTTTTTTGGTTGTTTTTATTGTAGGTAAAATTTTAAGAAAAATACACATTCCCCCAATGTCCCTTTTTAAATTCGATCTTTAATTAAAAAAACAAAACAAAAAATTAACGCATCTCTATATTTCGTACAATTATTATATCTTGAAGAAAAAATCTTTTTAAACATAAGATAAGGCCAATAAATTTTTTTGGACGACTTTTGTTAACTGTTAATTTTGATATTTCTTTTTATATTAATTGTTTTTTCTAATTTTTTATGTAGGTAAATTTTTATGTGAAATACGCAATCCCGAATGACACTTTTTAAATGTTATCTTTTATTAAAAAAAACACACACAAAAAATTAACGCATATCTATATTTCGTA
>CM077105.1:12178936-12199593 GCA_039619505.1 Cimex hemipterus
ATCATTTTATATATATATATATATATATATATATATATATATATATATATATATATATATGATTTTAGTAATAAATCAAATTAAAATTGTTCTGTCAGCTCGTATCTGTAGCTCCAAGTCCTGCGTCACAAAAAATTCAGAATTTCGCCCGTTGACAGAGTGAAGCAACCTAGGTTAAACAAACATCTCACCCAGAATTGACCACTCTCAAGAAATGAAGAACAGTTTTGAGGGCCTTGGGAATTGCAAATGAACAGAAGCCAGGGTCATCTCTATTCCGCAAGGACGGGTTCAGCCGAAGCAGTTTAGAAAACTAACGAAGCTCAACCAAAGAGTAACTTTTAAAATTTGGCTTGTTCAGATCGAATAACCCTGGAAGACCCCTTGACTCTTTATATAATGAAAGGTGTGCCGAACTCATGGCACGACAGCACATTCACTACGGTGTTGGGAATTAATCCGAGTCGAGGTAGAAGTCAATATCATATTTCGCGAACTTTACAAGCAAAGAGCCAATAAATCTCTGATCAAACATTTTTAAGTGAGGTAAATGTTGACTGTCTCGAGTCTGGAAAACCTAGCGTCTTCAGATAAAGAAAATTTCAGCTTGAGAGCGAACACAAACAATAGATCGGTGACAATTTCCAAATAGATGAGGTAATTTGGTAGTCCACTTGGTAAATAAAAAAGGTTTTCTTGAAAAATCGCTGGACCTTTTCCCCAGCTACGAATCTCTGAAAGCACCACAATCTGACATAGCAATGAATTGCCCTAGACAAAGAATTAAATATATAAAATTTTATAATGATCGGGATTGCATTATGGGTAATAGTCGACCAGTTTCAATGCAAATTTAGCTGCCGATGCCTTTGAGGACTATGTCTCGACCAAGAAATCTTGGGATTAAATAAAATGCCTATTCGTCCACACCTGCTGGTCTCACGTTAGTAAAAGAAACGATCCGAACAACTGAATCTACCACTCTTCCTGAACACGACTACGGATTTCTGTAGATTAACTGACATTTTCCACAAGTCAAAACAAATTTCCAGTCGTTTAATGTTTCTTTTAAAATCCGCAGCAGGCTGGCTACAACTACGATATCATCAGCATACAAGAAAACTCTTATAATTGTAGAACTGGCACGAATGCCACATTCAAGAATCAGGGGAAGGTCGTCAAGCAAATAGGATGGGGCTCAACAAGCAACCCTGACGCACAACACACTGAAGGACAGGCAGATGTCATTGAAAATAACAATTTCAACACCTTAATTTGAACGAAAACCCCAAGTTATTAAGTTTTTGAAATAGAACCAATAGTTCGACGCTAAGAAATGCTCCTTTCAAGACAATAAATAGGCAATATGCTTTTTGTTTTGGTGAGTCTCAGACAAATTAAGTCGGACAAAACATCGAAATTGTCACGAGTTGAGCAAACCTTCCGAAATCCCATTTGGTTTTTACAAGTAATCATTCACAAATTTTTCTATTCTATTAATCAACAAACCAGAAAATTTTTTAGTTAGCTTTTGATGCACGAAATTTCTCTGTAGTTAGAAGGCACACTACTGACACCATGTTTGAATAGCGGAAAGATAATAGATTTACGGAAGAGCATGAGACGAAAGCAGTATCATGGTGGTGGTATGGTGGATGGATGGATACCAGGGACTGGAGGAGTTCCCTCCTGAGCACTGCAGTTGTACAGCTTATTGTACTATACCCTGGCTCCATTTTTGGGGGAGGGCTCACAACACAAAGTGAACTTGAGCCCCCGTTGTACCAGTGTTCTTCCATCGAAGAAACTCATTTTTGATGGGGGTCGGGACCAAATTCAGGATGGTTGTGATCTGAACCCGCTACTTCCATTGATGAGTGCCGTGTCAATTTCTTTTAATTGCGGCCACCGGTCCTCTTAGGAGTCAGAAAAATTCCAGAGGCGATGGTGGGGATCGAACCCACGACAGCGGGGTCTACTAGCCGAGAGTCTGACGTCTTAACCACTCGGCTACCGCGGCCCCCTATCTATATCTATATCTATCTATATATCAGCAGTATCATAAAAGCAGTTGAATAAGCAAAGCAAACGCTCTAGGAATTCATGTAGTGTTCATTTAAATAATTCAAATGGGATTCAATCAGGGCCAGACGCCTTTTTTTTTACCCTTTAACCTATTATTAACAGTAAGAAGTTCATTGAAGGAAAATGAGACGTCAAGACTACTAACGAACATAGGTTCTGGACAGGTGAATTGTTTTTTTGGAGTACATTCAGGAGAAAGTGTTGAGCCCAGGGAGAAATAGAATTAGCGCTAAAAAATCGTTTTGGGGCAGCGGTAGCCGAGTGGTTAAGGCGTCAGTCTGTCGGCTCACGATCTCACGGTCGTGGGTTCGATCCCCACCGTCGCCTCTGGACTTTTTCTGACTGCTAAGGGGACTGGTAGCCGCAATTGAAAGAAATTGACACGGCACTCATCAATGGAAGGAGCGAGTTCAGATTACAACCATCCTGAATTTGGTCCCGACCCCCATCAAAAATGAGTTTCTTCAATGGAAGAAGAACACTGGTACAACGTGGTCTCAAGTTCACATTTGTGTTGGGAGCAAGTACAAAAGCTGTACAGCTCAGCTGCAGTGGTCAGGGGGTAACTCCTCCAGTCCCTGGTATCCGTTGAAAAAAAAAAAAAACGATATTGTTACGATACTGTTATTTCATATTATACATATGTTGGGTATTCACTTTATGAACGGTTTATTTTGAACGCATTTTATTGATTGTCTTGTCTGGTACATACTACATTGAATTAGGGAGTAATTACATTTTTTTAATATATAAAGAAGGTAAAAACATAATTTGACTGGTAAAGTTAAATAACTAAACAAATAAAAATAAAACAAATGTAAGAAAATACTTCAAGTAAGTTCAGTTGCGAAATTTTATAGCCATTTTGATGTGCCTTCCACTTTTAGTCGTAACTGGTGACTTCTGTAATTCAAAACGTACTCTTGTCCGTCCTTTCAGGGTTTTAGGGTGAGCTGCCTTCCCCGATGTTGCATCCGACTCCTCATAAAATTTAAGTAAGTTTGCTTTTAATACCGTATAAGGTGATTTATTAGGAGGAGAAATGACAATATCCCGAACAGCCTGTAAGACATCTAAAGCGTCCACAATATTAAATTTTGTTTTCTCATTCGTAATGCGGCTATTTTCAAACTGGGCCTCTACTCGGACAAACCACAGGACCACGTCTTTCGTCCGAAATGAAGGCAACTGTACCGCTACCTGAGCCATGTGGTGATGAGAAGGCACGCCTGAAGCACTCTTTTCACAGTCGTCCAGCATGGCAAAAGAAAAAAAAAGTATGTTGTCAAAGAACTTGCTGACTTTCGATCACGTCGAGGTCACCGATGTTGGGTATTCACTTTATGAACAGTTTATTTTGAACGGACTTTATTGATTGTCTTGTCTGGTACATACCACATTGAATTAGGGAGTAACTTGAGGAAAGGATGTAGATCGATACCACAAATTGAATCGATACTACATATACATACATAGAAGAGAAACTTTCTCTCTTTTTCTAGGCAAAACCTTTTATAAAAAGCATTTGAACTTAAATATGCTAGTCTTACAACTTCAGAGCTAGTCTTGCGAAAGAGATTCAGCTGGGAGAAGGACTTTTTACGGGTGTAGAGTCATAGTCAAACGAAGTATTTCTTCGTACCTTACTTGCAGCACAAGCTGCCCTAACACCCCGAGATAGCGTTGCTTTTTTCAACACTAAAGAAAAATGTAGGTAATGCATTACGAAGCTGGCCATTTCTACTAAAACAAAACAAAAACCAATCAATAATTCAGTCTCATACAATCTCTATTTCGTGACGATAAAACTTAGAGTTCATTCATGAACATCCAGTAAACAAATAGGGAAACAACACAAAATGAATAATTAAGAATTATAATTGTAGTATAATTGTCAAAACTATATGAACTACTTGTAGGCATTAAGTGAAATTTCCTTCTGATTCTATCCTACTACTAGATCAAGGGCCAATTTTTCTGCTGGTAATAAGCGATAAAAGGGTAACCTAGCTTGATACTAATTCTAGATAGAAGTAAACTAACAATATACCAAAATTCCGTGAGAAAATTTCAGATGTTAATTTGAATTGAGTAACAGTTTGAACATATGCTCAAGATTATTTGTTTTTGTGAAGTTGGTATTTTTGTATTACGCTAGTTGGTAATTTTTTAGCTACATTGCTTGCATTGCTTTTCGTTTCGTTAGTGTTTTGCAGTGACGCATGGCAGTAACTAAGAAAAGTTTAAATATTGGTTTAAAAATGGCCGAAATGGTATTTATTTGACGTTGTTCAGTTTGACGTGTTCCACGATGTCTCAGCTATGTTATTTTAGTTCCTCAGCATCATGCTATTTGGATTGCACGCTGTGGCCAACATTTGGTGGGGTAGCGTTACAATGGGGAGCTGGAAAATCGTCTCCTTTATATCTGCGACAACTCTCTGCAGCCCGGTAATACCTTTGATGTTCAGAGTCGAACCGTACCTGTACACTAAGCGCGAGGTGTCGAAACCCATTGTACGTAACCGAATTGATTTATTGACTGCAAACATTTTTTTCGTAATTCTTGTTTTGTTTGTGCAGAATATCTTCATTATTGTTTACTGCATGGGGTCGTACATGAGCGGTGCCATTGTGGTTCTTATCGACGCTATTGGATCACGTTCTGACAACTATAGTAAAGACGTCGCCGTTGGTGCAAGCGTCTGTTGTTTCATTCTTGTTTCATTATTCTTTATAGATTTAATTCATACAATCTTAAAAAGGCATTAAAAATTTCGTTATGAATTAAATACACCTGCTGGTAATGCTTGCATCGAAAAGTTTGTATTTATGTTCAATTTTAACTTTTAAATGTATATTTACCAAACATTGGCCCATGTTCTTAAAAATGATCTCTTCTTATGGTCATCAATCACAATTTATTAGCAGTGACCAAATCTAGAAAACAAATACGTGGAGAAAAAGTTTTCATTAAAACATTAAAAGAACATAATTCAATTACCATTAAATTATTTAATACGTAGAATATTACACATTATTGTATTTTGCGACGTTCTCCAGCTATGACATATTTCGTAATAAATTAATTTCACGTAGTGGAAAAAAAGTTGGACTTATAATATTCATAGTTCTGGCTTTTTGGATGTCACTAAAACAGCTGGGAATCATGAGGTTTCGAGGTACCGGTTGACCAATTGATATCTTTCAATTAAGGTTTTTACTTGAGATAAAAAGTCAATGTCACGGGCGGGATTCAAATCCACGAACTTCGGCCGCTGCACTACCACTTGAGCTATCGTAACGTCGATCCAATCGATTAATAACACGGAAACCACCATTCAATTCTTGTAGTGTCGTATTTCACAACGCTTTCACACCAAACCAATGTGATTCACAAGAATAGCACCACGCTTTGTGCCCTGAAGATGACCCGATTAAATGTCGAAACGTCGGCCAAAAAAAGGAAAAAGGCTTTCCACTCGGACACTTAACACCCCAATTCAACCGTACCTTTTACATTTTCTCTCCTCTTTTACCATTTTTCAAATGTCGTGTCATCTATTTGATTCGCGGCGAAATTTAAAATGTCCACGGAGAGCTTTAGTGAAGTTACGCTTCATTTTAACTTATTCAAATCACTAGTTTTCGCGGTACCGCTTGACAAATTGTATCTTTCGATAAATTAACGTTTTTAGTTGGGAAAAAAAAGTCAATGTCATGGGCGGGATTCGAACCCACGACCTTCGGCCAGATACGCCGCCGCTCTATCACTTGAACTATCGTGACGTCGATCCAATCGTTTATATATATATTACGCAGGGCGGGCGACCAGGACCCGAGGGGTTAGAAGCCTGGGTTGGCCCGTACCCCATCGATCCAATCGTTTAATAATACTGAAACCTCCATTCTATTCCTTTTGCATCATATTTCACAACGCTTTCACACCAAAGTCGTGAGTTCGATTCCCGCTCGTGACATTGACTTTTTTTACCTCAACTAAAAACCCTTAATTGAAAGTTAAAGAAAATGAAAATATGCAAACATTGAATTACCACAATTATACTTTATGTGAAAAACGACGATTGTGCGTTCTTTATTTAATCTAATGCCATTCCAAATTCTTATGCTGCTTTTCTCTCCGTTGTAATTAGCTCTAATTTTCGAATCATTTTAGTTTGCAATGCTAGCAAAGTCACTTTTCCCTCACAAACATTTTACATCAAAGTATGGCCTTGGGGAAAAAAATTCTTTCGACCTGTTTTAAGGTCTTCATCAGAGAGTATATTCACAGTAAGAAAAGAACTGCTAAATTAATTGTATAAATATGTTATTCGTAATTTAATATATATTTTTTTATTTTTAAATTTTTTTTACGAGGGTTCGCAACAGCAGAGGTCATATAAACCATCAGGGTGCCGGTGTTTTTGAAAAAAAATTGTAAGTATTCCCTGCATTCGAACCCGGGTCCTTTACCTTACAGTGATGAGTGCCGTGTCAACGACCAAACCTTGCGGCCAATTAATATAATTTGTGACTAGATTAAAAAACTAAAAAAAAAAAACCCTGATAAGAAACCTTCGTGGAGATAGCTTTCAATGTACCTTCCAAATGGCTCCGGTTAAAAAAAATTGGTGATAACTTAAAATCGTCTTAACCGGTCCACAGGAAGCTGGCCAAACCGATCAATAAATTGTACGCAATGGCAGAAGCTTGGCCTTCTTCGATTTTTGTTGATTCCTTCTTTTTTTTCTCACTCGTAATGATACAAAATCGAAACTTTGAAATTCCTTGTATCAGAGTTTTTAAAGGAAGAGTGATGGACGAAAATGGTACCAAATTCTTAAGCCAGGGTTAATAATCCTTGAAATCAGGACAACCAAAAAAGGAAGAATATAATTTCCGGTTTGAATGTACATCATTTACCTTGTCAAAAGCATGAGTTAGAAAGATAGATTTTATGTTTTTCCTGGCGGAATTTGGGCCTAATCGAATAGGTCATCCTTAATTATATTAGCTAGCCAACAGAGGGGAAATAATTGAGCTCACAGAAAAATTTGGTAATGAATATGAGGCCTTAACTTATTATCTTTTTAATTGTCAATTTTTCCATAAAGTTTTCTTGTTTCTGTATTAGTGACATGGAGTTAATGTCTATAATGAAATATATGATTTTTGTCTTTGCATTATGTCGAAATGGCTGGAACATTTGTGATGCATCGAGGCAAAAGTTGCTAACGGAGCTTTTAAATCGCGACCTTGTCCGGCCTCCACGATGAGCCCGGCAGATTAAACCAGCAGAGGAAAAGGACCATCTGCTTTTGGTAGCTGTCAGATTAAAATACAACGCTTTCGTCATAATAGGAATGGTCACGAGAAACGAAAGGCTTGGCAGGAACTCTTGAGAACTCATAAATTTACCACTGCGGACCCATTAGTTTTTAACGCGAAGCCTTAAGCAAAACGTGTTGCCCAAACGCTCATGTTATCGTATATTTCACATTTAAAAAAAAGGAAATATAATATAAAAATCCCTTATCGTTTTGATTCTTCCGAATAGGAAAGTTTATTTAACACTGTAACACTTGTAAATGTCAAAATGCACGTGAGAGTGCAGTAAAAATAAATTTGCGTCTTGAATGTTTTTTCAATATTTTATGCGCGTGAATCTTTTTTTATTATATTATTGTACAAATAATTCCCATTTAGAAAAGAACTCCAAGGCTGAATTCCAACTTAAGTATGGTGCTACAAACGACTATTTCGCATATTTATATTCATATTATTTATTAAATTAAAATTTCATACAATCAGATTAAATTTCAATTTACGTGCATAGAAGGCAGACACTTCGAGCCCTGAAGATGGTGTCGATAAAGATCGAAACGTTGGCACGATAAAGAAAATATTTTTCGGAAACCTACATCACACCAGACCGCACCTCACGATATCTGAATTATAATTTTTTTCAAAAACATAGATGCAATAAAAAATTTGTCTCCAATATCGGATCATTGTGAAGTTTTAAAGAATCATTTTAAAAACCAGGGAGAATGAGGGCAGGAAAAAACATCGTGCACAGTGACAAAGCCACTAATAGTTGTGATTTGAAGACTGGCACTACAAAAATCATACACCATAACCAAAAATGATTATTAAAACCCAAAGTGGAGGATAAAAGTATTTGATTTAGGCATTATCTATGCCTAATGGATCTAATGGACAAAAACGGAAGAACAAGTGCAGTCGGTTTACCAGCGGTGTTCTAAAAAAGTTTAAAAAGTGCTTAATTAGATTTGAATAAAACAACTACCCTATTGACCATAGGCCACACTCGTCTAGACAGGGCGGGGGGGGTTCCCTCACATTTAGAATTGTACGTACGGCGTTCTTTACGTGTGTGTATATATTTAAATGTATAAATGTGTTTTTGTGAAATTTGTGGTCAAATTGTTTCGTGCGATTAATGCGGAGTCCGATGGCGGAATGTTGAAGAGGGCTGAAATGGCATCATTGTTGCTACCAAGGGAGCAAAGTAGCAACAGCTTTGAATCATAAGACAAAACTAAACAGATTGGCAACATAAAAAACATCTTAACTGTGCAAATGAAAAAGAATTTTCAAAACCAGGGGAAACACAACAACCTGATGACATTTTTCATTGTATAAATTCACTTTTTTCCACATTATACAAGTATTTGATAAATCTAAACATTGTTTGTAAATCCCAGGCCCTGAAGATGATCTCAATAAAGATCGAAACGTTGGCACGGCAAAGAAAATATTTTTCTGAGACCTGCATCATACCAGATCGCATCTCACGATCTCCGAATAATTTATTAAATTTGTTATAATTTACGATCGAAACAGAAATTGTGCAAGTGTTTACTTATTTACTCACATGTCCAGAACTTCGGTTAAAGGGTTATTGTATTATTATTCTCAGAAATAGTGTGTTTTAAGTTTCAAAACATTTTTAGTTTTCTATGTGGTATCTTCTTTACTCTATGGCTACTTTTTGTATTGAAGAATACGCTGATTGATTGATGGCGGGTTTAATGCGACGGCAGCGCGACAAATATAATTTTCGGCGGATGGAGACATTTCGACTCAAAATTTTAAAAAAAAGTTTAATGAATTCTAAATTTTCTTACGTTTATTTTTTATGTACTCTCAACGCGACACGCAAGGCTGGCACAATTACACAGACGACAATCACTTTGAGTCCTGAAGATGATATCAATAAAAGTATAAAATAAAACATTGTGTTTTTACAACGAACAAAATATAGCCTTCAATAATAATAATCTTATATAACCCAAAATACTTTTCAATAAAACATCAAGTTATAAAAAAATACTATGTGTGGTCATTAGTGAAAGTTAGTAGATGATTATTCAGACATCGAGAGATGCGGTCTGGTGGGATGTAGGTTTCAGAAAACTTAAAAATAAAATTCTTTACCGTCCCAACGTTTCGAACTTCATTGAGATCATCTTCAGGACCGGATTTACAAACATTGTTTAAATTTAACAAATACATGTAGGATGTGGAAAACAGTGAATTTATACAATGCAAAATATATTTTTTATATATGACGATCCTGAAGATGATCTAGATAAAGTTCGAAATATTGGCACGATAAAGAAAGTGTTTTTCTGATACCTACATCACACCAGACTGCATCTCACGATTTCTGTATAATTTTCGACTAATGGTAACTAATCACCACAAATTTACTTACATGACCGGAACGATGATTAAAGGGTTTTTGAATTATTATCCTCAGGAATAAAAAATTTTTAAGTTTCAAAACGTTTTTAGTTTTCAATGTGGTTTCTTTCTAACACTATGGGTACTTTTTAAATGATGAAGAATACGCTGATATTCATCTTTGGCAGGTTTAATGCGACGGCAGTGCGACGAAAACAAATTTCGGCGGATGGAGACATTTCGACTCAAAATTAAAAAAAAAAAGTTTAATGAATTCTAAATTTTCTTACGTTTATTTTTTATGTACTCTCAACGCGACACGCAAGACTGGCACAATTACACAGACGACAATCAGTTTGACCTCTGAAGATGATCTCAATAAAAGTTCGAAACGTGGTACGATAAAGAAAATGTTTTTCTGAAACCTACATCACACCAGATCTGAATAACTATCCATTTACGGTCTATTCTCTACATGTTATTTTTTTGTTGTCCTTATTTGTTATTTGTCGTTCCACCTTACCAATCCTTCAACAACGGTTTTTCCTTTCTTTCTTCAATTTCTTCAACTTCAAAAATGAAATAAAAAAGCAATTGCACCACTAAAAAGTACATTAAATAGAGTATGTTTTCCTAAATTTCTAGGTTTTAAAATAGTGCATTACAAAGACCACAGTAAGTTTTTAATTTTTGGAAGAAATGTGATGTGTAATGACAGTTAATTAACGATTATTTGGAGATCGTGAGATGCGGTCTGGGGTGACGTAGGTTTTAGAAAAAGATTTTGATAATTAAACTCACTAAGTTAGTGGTCCGCTTGATCAATTAATTCATTACAATTAATTAAGGTTTTTAGTTGAGATGAAAAAAGTCAGTGTCACGAGCAGGATTCGACACACGATCTTCGGTTCGATACGCCGCTGCTCTACCATTGAGCTATGGTGACCTCGATCAATTTTTTTTCATCTCAACTAAAAACCTTAATTAATTATTTTGATCTTTATTGAAATCATCTTCAAGGCTCAAAATATTTATTTTAAGTGTAGATGTGTTATTCTTGTCTGTAGTGTTGAGGTCAGTGGCATTTCCTAGCCGTTGTAGGTTCGAATCCCCTCATAAGGCGTGCAATTTCAATTGAGAAAATGATGAAAGTATGGGTGATTTTCACCCTCGTCGTTGAGGCACAAAGGTCACCCTTTAAGCGCTCCAAAATGATAGGAATTATTTTATTTCAATATGTTACGAATCTTCTCTTGAGAAATGAAGAAGGATGTTTTTCTTGGTGAAACGAAACAAACTGTAAAATTTGTTTTACCATAAAGTTCGTTATGTTTATAAGTATTGGGTTGTCCGGAAAATAATGCATTTTGGTATTAAACAAAAAAAAAGAAACTAGTTACTTTAAAGCAATGTTCTTTAATCAAAATAATTTCCCATACTCTCAATACATTTCTCCCAACGTGTTGGTAACTTATTAATTCCGTCTGAGTAGAATTCAGAATTTTTAGAATTGATAAAGTCAACAAATGCATTTTCCAGTTCCGTTTGATTTTTGAATATTATGTGTTGTAAGTAGTGGTCCAGGTGTCTAAAAAATGGTAGTCAGTAGGCGAGAGGTCCGGAGAGTAGGGTGGGTGAGGCAAAGTTTCATAGCCAAGCTCCAATAATTTTTGTGACGTTACACGTGACACATGTGGTCGAGCGTTGTCATGCAACAAAATGGGCCCTTTCCGATTGACCAAAGAGGTGGTCAGCGACGGTCGTTTTACTGACTTTGAGTTGCTCTGCAAGTTCTCGAACAGTTGTTTTGGGGTTTTCTTCCACCACTGATCGCAGAACATCATCATTAAGAGAGAAAGGCCTTCCACGACCTTCTTCATCTTCAAGGCTGAAATCTCCCTCCCGAAATTTTTTAAACCACCTTTGCACAGTGCACTCATTAACACAACCCTCGCCCCAGACTTGGTTAATGTTTCTAGCCGTTTGGGCTCCGCTTCGGCCGAGTTTAAACTCGTAAAAGAAAATCGTACGAAATTCTCGCTTTGACATTATAAGGATGACTGAATTATTTCCAAGTAGCGGAATGCTACAGAGGTAAACAAACAATATCGTTTGGAAGAGGATTAATAAGTGTTGACATTCATACAAATGAGTAATCCTGTAAACGTAAACAGAATATTTTATATCGATTTTTTTAATGAAAACTTAAAATCCTGCATTATTTTCCGGACAACCCAATATTTCAATTTTTAGGCATTTTAATTTTGCCACAAACCATATTCCAGGATTTTAGGCTTTCTTCCATAAAACACATGTTTACATTTTTCACGTGATTAGTATTATGGTTAGTTTAAACTCATATTAGTGTTTGTAGATTTTTTTTTCTCTTTGGTTGTATTTTTAAAAGTACCTTGTTAAAATGGAATGGCAGAAAATGACCTGGTTGAAAATGTTGGAAATGGTGCATACCTTCGGTCTTGTAAGTTTCAATCACTCCAATTGAGGATTATAATTAAACGTGTTTTAGTTCCTTGCTGTCATGATTTTCGGGATGCACTCCGTCTCGGCACTCTGGTGGGGTATCAAAAAGACTAATTTATGGAGAATAAGAAATGTCTTGATGGCGACGAGTTTTTGCAGCCCACTCATCCCGCTGATGTTTAGATCTGAACCTTACTTTTACACAGCGCAGGAGATAGTCAAGCCTACCGTAGGTTCTACTTATCCTGTTACCAGTGTCAAAAGACTTTAATTAACTCGTATTTTAACAGAACATCTTCATTATAATTTACTGTCTGGCATCGTACATAAGCGGCTCCGTTTTGGTCTTTCTTGACTCAATTCAAGCATCGACCAGGTCACATTCTAGAGATGTCTCCATCTGCTCAGTCATTTTTGCCGCTGTCCTTTCTATATGCTTCTGCGCAGACCTTATTTTAACCTTAAAAAACTAAAATACGTTTGTTTAAAGGACTTATTTTGGTGTATACAAATAAACATTTTACGTGCACAGTTTTTGTTTTATACCATTATTTATACAGTATAATTATTTTCAATTTGCTTTGAAGGCAAAATTTTCAGTAGTTCACTTATTAACTGACAGTGTGGATGATTATTATCTACAAATTTTCTGTAATAAAACGAATATGTATAATGTATTACGATAATCATAATTTTGAGTTCATCGTAGGTCTGGTTCGATGAAATCTTAACTCCGACTGCAGGTTCATGTAAAACAACCGTTTATACATCTCATACATTGAGCAAATAGGTAGTTATAAACAAATCTGATAGACCTGTCAAAGAGAAACCAACTTTATTTAATTGGGGGGGGGGTGAGTAAAAGTTAATTCGGTGGGTTAGGTAGATGGTCACGAGGCCATCGTCGTTTTAAACTGCGTGGAAGATTGTAAGGGTGAGATATTGAGGAAAGATTTAGGACTAGTGGGTTAGGATGGAGGGTGAGTTTAGAGTGAAAAGTGAAGAAACGTGTTTGGATAAGATCTTTTACGAAAGGGATTTTAAGATCTTTATGGATCGTTTGATTTGTGACGTAGAAGGGAGCATTGAGGATACGGCGGAGAACTTTACATTGAAAAGACTGAATTCGTTGGATATTTGATGATTTGGTAGAGCCCCACAGCTCGACTCCGTAGGTCCAAAAAGGCCTGATGAGTGTTTTGTAAACGGTTAGTTTGCTATGCATACTTAGTTTTGATTTTGGTCCAAGAAGGTGTCTGAGTAGTCCATATCTTTTGCTAAGTTCTTGCCGTTTTAATCGTGTATGTGGGTTCCAAGTAAGTCTACTATCTAAGTAAAGCCCAAGATAGAGGACTTGGTTTGATGGTGGTATTATGTTGTTGTAAATGTGCACTGGTGGACAGGTTTGTCGTCTGAGTGTAAATGTAACGCGTTGGCTGTTTTGTTCGTTTAACCTGGTCCGCCACAGTTTACACCAGTTGGTAATAAGGTTCAGGTGTTGTTGGAGGGCTTCTGTTGCAAGGATAGGATTGGAGTGTCGCCCGCGTGGTTTGTGATTTATGTGTTCGGATGAGTGGGTACGTCAGCAGTGTAAATGGTGTAGAGTATTGGGCCTAGGATACCACCTTGTGGAACGCCAGCTTTGATTGGTGTGATAGGTGAAAACTCGGTGCCGATTCTAACTTTAAACCAACGATCTGAGAGGAAGGATTTCAAGATTAGGTAGTAGGAGTAAGGGAGGATACATTTTAAATTATAGAGGAGGCCGGGGTGCTATACTCGGTTAAATGCTTCCGTAACGTGTCGACTACTCTGAAGCCCTGCTGAACAGTGGGATGGAGAGGTCGAAACCCAAATTGATGGATAGGAATTACGTTTTCAGAGTCAAATATAGGAATTAGTATTTTAAGGAGGATTTTCGATAAAATAGGAAGGAGGCTTATTGGTCTATAAGAGAATGGGACACTGGGGGATTTGTGTGGTTTTGGTATTGGAGTTATTAAAGATAGTTTCCACTGGATAGGAAAATGGAATTTCTTCTTTTGTATTCTTTTGTAAATTAATTTTTCTAATAATTTAGAAGGAACAGGTAACAAACTAATATGACGATAAGATGATGGGGAGCTTAAATTTTTAAGAGACTTAGGGTTCATTTTAATCTAAGGAAGTTTCCATTGTATGGGGAAGTTTGCAGTCCTCCAAATTGCACTTCAGCTGTTATCAGGAGATTTTATTGTAGGAAGCTGTCGTATTTCTTGTGTTACTTGTTTTGGACTTATTGGTTTAAGTGGCGTATCTAGGGGCATAGGTGCCACAAGTGAATCGCGTTCAGTATTCATTATGGAATGGAATGGAATGGTAGCAAAGGTACTAGGAGGTGGGGTTTGTGTGCCCCAGGCACTGCAGCCTTCTGGCTTATTGTACCTTCCTAGTTCTTTAGTTTAGTCAATAGACTCGATCCTTTTTCTCAGGAGTATCAAGTCATTGACTCTTATTGCTTCAATGTGGTTCTCTGAGTCATTTTTGTGCGTCAGAATGAATCTCCATTGAGCCGTTGCTCAACATTCGAAGATGATATGAGTGGCTGTTTCCTCCTCCTCATTACATAGTCTGCAAATTGGATCACTATTATATATGCCCCTGTTTTGTAGATGTTTTCTCAGATACCAGTGGCCGGTTAGTAACCCTACCACTCCTGTGAGATTTGCCCTCTCCAGTTGTAGCAGTGTTTTTGCCAGTTTTGATGAGGGTTGCTTTATCATGATTTTACTGTGTCTAGCACCGCTAGAGTGTGTCCATTTTTCTCTTTGTTTGATTTGGATCCATTCTGCGATGGAGGATTCTATATATGTTTTGGATATCCCAAGGATAGGCTCGGGGCCTATGTATGGTCTTGTGGATCCTCCTCTGGCCAGTCTGTCTGCTTCTTCATTACCCAAAATTCCCCTGTGCTCTGGCACCCAGGATACCGTTACCTTGTTGTGTTTTCCCAGGTTTTGGAGATTTTGGATGCATTCACTGACTAATTTTGATGTAACCCTTGTGCATGCCAGTGCTTTGATAGCTGCTTGGCTGTCTGATCTTATGAGGATTTTTTTGTCAGTGTAACCTCTTTTAAGATTTTCCAGGGCACAAGCATTGATAGCATGTTTTTCTGCTTGAAAGACCGAGGTGTACTTCCCTAGTGAGTTTGATTGCTCATATTTTGGGCTTGTACAAAAAACACCTGATCCGGTTCCTTCAGTTGTTTTGGAGCCATCTGTATACCATATCATTGTATCCGATGTTCTCCTGTGTTCTTGCTCTCCTTTATAGTCTGTTGAGATTTTATAGGAGGTCGTGAAGATTGTTTCCGGGACCATGTAGTCAGTCCCCATCTCTAATAATGGGTGTCTGATTTTGTTAATTTTGGTTGTGTGCCCGAATTGTTTGGTTCCTTTCCAATTTAATTGTTTTTGGAGCCTGAATGAGCTTTTCCTAGCCTCTCCCTGTATGAATATTTCTAGTGGAGGTAGGTTTAGCAGGGTATCTAGCGCATTTGTAGGGGTTGTTTTCATCGCCCCTGTGATACATAGGTTTGCTAGTCTTTGTAAGCTGCCTAATGTTCGGGTAGCTACTTTTTGTTGAGCTTTGTTCCACCAGCTCAGTATTCATTATGTTATGAGGTTTGAATACTTCGGAGAGGTGTTTCGCAAATGATTCATGTCTTAAAGAGAGATTTAGAAACCAGGGTGCGGAGACGTCTGGGATGGAAGAAGTGTTTACGGCTATGCCACAAGGGTCAATACTCGCTCCGCTGTTGTACACTGTGTTTACTTCTGATATGCCTACAAATTACCGCTATATTAAAAAGTCAACCTTCTTCTATACAAGCTTCACTCATGTTACAATAACACCTATCAACTATTGAAAATAAATTTTAACCCTTCAAAGTCAAAACAGTCGTGAGAGTTGTCCTAGGACATACTTATACAATGAACCTGTCCAATCATTTAACTATTTAGAACCTACATTTGATAGCAGACTCAGATCCACACACACAATTAAAAAACAGAAACTCAACGAACTAAAATAAAATAATTTATTACCAACTCAACCGACTATCGATAAACCAATTTGGATGCCACGTTTAAGGATCCTATTATTCAAAAATTATAAACTTTTCGATCCAAAATTTCAAGACTAATTGCTTCTAACCCTTTTTTCTAACAATAACACACTTCACAGAGATCTTCAAGGGCCAACAGTTTTTTCATCCATTAGTTTTATAGTAAATTACAAAATCATACTAACACACAAATACGACTCTCCACAATTACTTCGTGAACGTCTGAAAAGAATATGGATAAGAGACCTCTTAAATGATTAATATCATTTCATTAATCCAGAGCTGCTGCCGATGGGTAGCTTTCTCTATAACGCTCGTAATGCCACAAGCACAAATTACCAATCTGCTGGTTCTTATGTTACATGTGCAGTTTAGATACATATGAATGAATTAAAAATATAAATTTTCATAATACAACATTGTAATTTAGTATGAAAGGTTAATAAAAAAAGGAAAGGAAAATACGATATCAGAATAGA
This sequence comes from Cimex hemipterus, assembly GCA_039619505.1. Classification (NCBI taxonomy): domain Eukaryota; kingdom Metazoa; phylum Arthropoda; class Insecta; order Hemiptera; family Cimicidae; genus Cimex; species Cimex hemipterus. The sequence continues at coordinate 12,195,803 of CM077105.1, forward strand.
AACATCTGATCAAATAAAACCTATGTTTTTGTTCGCACTAATGTTTTTCTAGATTGCGTTGTATTAGATTCAGTGTAAAATAAATATTAAGGATGAAGTGGGAGTTGAATACGTGGTTAAAAATGTTAGAAATGGTAAATTGTGATTTGTCAAGTGTTACACCTTCGGTAATCTGATGAGTTATATATATTTTAGCTTATGAGTGTCTCAATATTTGGTCTGCACGCAATGGTTGCAGTCTGGTGGAGTAACACTAGTCCTATCGGTTGGAAAGTGATGTCGGTGATGACAACGACCTGTTTATGCGGACCTATAGTACCCCAGATGTTCAGGACCGGGTCGTACTTTTACACTTCGAACGAAATAGTGAAACCAATTGTAAGTTGATTCGTTTATCTGCCTCGAATCGTCTGACCTGAAGTGTTTGTGTTTCAACAGAACGTCTTCATTGTCATTTACTGTATTGTGTCGTACTTCGTCGGCTGCGGCTTCCTGACAATTGAAACCATTGCGGCAAAACAAAGAAACCTTTCAAGACATGTAGATGTCGTTTCAATCATTTTCTCTGCACTAGTTACTATATTATTTTTTGTTGATCTTTTTTGTACATTGAAAAGACGTGTTGAGGAAGAGGATGATGATGGCGAATAAAAATATATTTCCGATTTATACATTTTGGTTTGAATCTAACCTGAACTGTATACAACATTTCAATGCGTAATTGATCACCAGAAACAATTTAAATATAACTCTCAGGGTGCCGGTGTTTTTGAAAAAAAAACGGATGCACCTTTTGATTTTTGGAATCAAATGCTTATAGATCCAGATCCAGCACTGAAATAATTACATAAACCCTCCGATCATTTCGCTCATCCATTGGGTTGTCTTCATCATTCCGATCCAACTAGGCTTTAGAATTGTCGAAAAAATTCCCTCAGCTCTATAGAATAAATTTCTAAGCACTCCTTATTACTTTATCCTTAAATACTTTCTAAGCGACCGCTTCTGCGGAAATAGATGCGACCAGGACTGCTCGGAAGTGACAGATACAAGCTGGCGTCTCTCAAGGGAGCATCCTTCCTGTAATCACTGCTTACCCATCTGCATTTCCCAATACCATCATCACCACCTACGTGGACGATACCGTCTGTCCTTTAGCCGAATCCTGTACAAGCTACGTTCAACTTCCACGAACACTTTCAGCTTATCGAAAACTGGCGCAAAAAGTAGAGGACTTGCTGAACAAAAGTGTACTCAGTAAACTTTCAACTTGAAAGAACAGATGTTCCCATCTTTACTCACGAGCGTTGAGACAAATGATGATCTTTTTCGTCCGGACTTACCCCCAAGGGGACTTCTCAGACGCCTGGTGCCACCAAGGGACCACCAGGAGGATTTTACATGCATGGACTTGTCACATCCCATGGCTAGCGAGGTAGTGCAATACTAGCCAAGTTCAGAAGTTCCCTTTGAAGGGCACATCCATACATGTGCCTTGAAAAAAGCAGTTTTGTGGTTTCCAGCTTGGCCTTAGCCATGCCTTTCACCACCCCCGGAGAGATAGAGAAGGCACTCTATCTCCGGCTCGGTTGGCCGGTACCCTCCAGCTAAGGTACATCAACTTGAAAGAACAGCCATGTCCCCTTTCAACGCCAAAGGGTAACCTATGTCCCTTCAAATACTTAGGACTATAAATAAATTTGGAAAGTACGACGACCGCCAGGACCAAAATCCATCTTGACTGTCGTCATCAAGCCTACAAACTTTACTGCGACCAGATTTGACTTACGGAGTGGAAGTGTACGGTTCTGCCAAGCTATTCCAAAATCTTTAGGCAAATCATCTAAGTTCTTTACAAAATCACTGGACTCACTCTTTCACTATCCAGCTTAACATTCCTTTTGTCAACTTCAGTGAATTCGTCCAAGCCAACCTATCCCATCGGAACCCTACTGCTCGAACCTTTTGTACACATTCACATCACGAGGATCCGCCAGCTTGCCTTAATCGACGATGGCTCAAGACCTAACAATTTTGATCCCTCAGAGTGCCATTGGTTGGTTTCCTATGGCATTTGTCTTCCGGGTACTGGACCAGCCTTATGTTAAGGCTTAGACGTGTGCCTTAATAAAGTTAAAACTAAATACATTAAAAAGACAAAAGGTGATTTTTTATATTTATCACTTTTTGTAAGAAAACATGTGCTTGTGCTTTTTATCGATTTAACTGTTATGTTATCATAGAATTTAAATTTTATACGATGTGAACTCCGTTTTTCGTTGTACGATAAGGATGATTAAGTGGAAAAAAGAAGTGTGGTTGAAAATGTCGGAAATGGTAAATCGTGTATCGTCGGTTTTCATCCACAATTAACATTTTCGTCGTTCTTCATACCCACCTTGATATTTTAGCTCCTCGGCATCATGATATTCGGATTGCATTCGGTGTCGAGTCCATGGTGGCGTCCTTTCGATGGGAAGATCATCCCACTAATGAAATCCACCGGCTTATGCGGCCCTTTAATTCCTCAGATGTTCAGAGCCGAGTCGTACTTCTACAGATCGCAGGAATTAGTGAAACCCGTAGTAAGTTTTGTCCCTTCAAATATGCTCGCTTCAATCAATTTTCTTTCAACTTTTCAACAGAACCTATTCGTCATGGCATACTGCTTCGTCTCATATTTTGCCGGTTGCCTTCTACTCATCAGTGAAGCACTCAAGTCAAGTAATAGGATAGTTTCTAAAAATGTCGATTTGTTTTCAGCCTTTGTCACTGCAATCCTTGCTATTCTTTACTTTGTAGATGTGTTCATTGTTATTAAAGAATAAACCGGACATTAAACATTAACATGCAGTTATTTATTTTTTTATCATATTGTTAATTATAATTGCCATATTTGGAAAATTTGGTATACTTCCCTATAAATTTCCATATGGTTTTTTTTTATCAAATCAAAAATCCACAATATAACAACATATCGCTATTATTATTTTATAAAAAAAATCATTTTAATATATTAACGATTTTTAATCAATTCTATTGTAACTTCACCTAGACTAAACTTTTAACTTTTCAAATTGTAGTCTTTTTTGATAAAAGTCGTCGGTCGCCATAACTGGTTTGTTTTTTTTATAGTAGGTTATATATTTACATTTTATTTACTCCAGCAGAGAAAGTTTACATCAACTTAAACCCCGATAGAGATCCGTAAGATCACATTTCAGAAAGAAAAAATTCAACAGACATATATGTCATATAATATTTACAGAAAACAAAATTTAAACGAATTAAAAAATAATAATTAAAGCGTAACTGTTAACGAAGTAGTTGAAAACGGAGCGTTCAGGAAATAGTGCAGCTGGAAATGTACAGCAGTGATCCCTGTTGTTTAAACATTGAAAATTCACAGAAGCACAGTTATAAAAAGAAAAATTTTCAGTTTAGATTATATGGATCACATTTAAATAGGTAGTAGAATGAAGAAGGTTATTTATCCATGCCAGGGCAGAAAATAATATCACGTTCTTTTCTACATCTCAACCCATGTACAAGTTTAAGCCATTACGATTATTTTCTTAATGTAACAGGAGTTTTGTTTTGGCAAGATTTGGCAAAACTAGATAAAACAAGAAACACAACTTTTCATGATTGCTATTTTAAAGTTTGGATATATGATGTTTTGTTATGAATTTTTTATAATATTTTTCTTTTGTGCACTCACAAGTGCAGTGTGAGTGAGTGAGTGAGAGAGAGAGAGAGAGAGAGAGAGAGAGAGAGAGAGAGAGAGAGAG
>CM077105.1:12224943-12242116 GCA_039619505.1 Cimex hemipterus
GATAAATAGTTTGAATGTAATAAAATATATATTTGAAATATTAAGAAAACGATATGATGTAATTATATTGTAATTGACCGAACTGGAAAAACACAAATCTTCCTTGTTTGTATGTTTTTTCAATGACACATAAATCCGTAGTAGAGAAAGCATTTTAAAATAATTGTCCAGTAATTTCTTAATCTTTTTTTTTAATTTAAAACAAATTAATAGAGCTTGCGTTCAAACAAACTTCAGATTTATTAAGGTTGTTAGTTGAGATGAAAGTCAGTTTCACGAGCGGGATTCGAACCCACGACCTTCGGCTAGATACGCCGCTACTCTACCACTTGTGCTATCGTGACTTCAAGTCACGTGGGTTCGAATCCCGCTCGTGACACTGACTTTCTCATCTTAACTAAAAAACTTAATTAATTGAAAGATAGTCTGAATTGGTCAAGCGGACCACGAAATCTAGTGAATTCAAATAAACTCTCTATTCTTAGCAGGAAAATGCAAACTCATAAGACAACTAACCAAAATTTAGTATGCTACCCACTAAATCATTCTGTTTTATTCCTATTAAAATTAAAACCTTCAAAACATGCACAATGGGTAGGTTTCCCTATAAAACCAATGCCACTTTAACAAAATAGTGATCAAAGCTGTTGGTTTGGTTGTATAAACCATGGAAACTATTGAGCTGGTGTTAACATGTATAACATCCTTCGAATCAGATAGCTGTTCGAAAAATAGTGCCATCGGTAGCCCAGATGGTTATAATGCCACCCGAAGATTATGGAAGGCCGTAATGCGGCACAAAGGCTGGACTGCCAACGAACAGTATGCCCATAGCTTACCATAGCTTTACAAGCTAGTCACATCGTTCTTCCCCCATATCCCAGCCGGACATCTCCGCGGAGCCCATCCTGGGGTGCCATTCTGGTGATGCGATTCCGGCGGGGGAATTTGAGGCACGACCACTAGGCAGAGGAAGCTGCAAAGCTGCTGTTTTATTCCTATGAACGATGACACACAAGGCGGTTTTGACCGAAGCGTTTACCGCGAGGAAAATCGAGGCGGTGCGTCGTTCATTGTTGTTGCATTGCATCTGACAGACGTAGAGGTCCTACCGGCCTGTCGGTTTTCAATCCACGTCAACCCATCGGTTTGGAAAACCACTTGGCCGCGAACGCCAAACGCTGCTCTCGGCTATTGCTGCACCCCAGTACTTCGGCCTCTCCGCAGTCAACCGACTCCCTACGACCAGACTTCAGCCAACGGACTACTCATGGTCATAGACCACCACCAACGGCGCCATGCACACGGTCGCGGCCTCGATCCGTCGTCACGGCTTCTCTCCAAGCACAACACCGGCCCTTCTCAGGGTCACAAAACTCCCAGTCACTAAACCTTCCAACGTACAATGCTTATATGCACTGCTGTAGGATTCATTTAATAGCTGAGAGAAAATAAAACCGCTTCGGCCAAAACGCACATCATACCGCTGCATTTGTCACCACCTACCAAAACCGCTCCGTGTGTCATCGCCCTAAGGGCCTAGAAGAGAAACGTGTAGAGAAGACTTGAACGTTGAATTTAAAAGATATGAGTTTTTTTAAAAGTTTGATTTATTTTTATTTATTTTTTACATAATCTGCACATGGGATTATAGTAGTAGAAGCCCATGCTGTGTAGATCTGCCAGTGACCGGTTAGTAGTGTCACTCCTCTGAGTTTGGCCCTCTCCAATTGCAGCAGTGCGAGTCTCGGTGAGGGCTGTTTCACCATAAGTTTACTATGTTAGAGTTTATCCACTCTTATTTCGTTTTGTTAGGATCCATTTTGCAATGGACGATTTTATATTTGTTCTTGTTATCCCAACAATAGGCTCTGGGCATACGTATGCTCTTGCAGATCCTCCTCTGGCCATTCTGTCTGCTTTCTCATTACCCGTTAATCATCAGGATGTTGTGTTTCCCCAGGTTTTGGAGATTTTGGATGCATTCACTGACTAATTTTGGTGTGATTCTTGAACACGATAATGCTTTAAAAGCTTATTGGCTGTCTGATCTTATGAGGATTTTCTTTGTCAATGTAACCTCTTATTACATAAACAAAAGAGAGTTAAAAAAATGTACATAATCTAAAAGCCGTTTCGGCAATGGCTATCAACCGTCTGCCGGAGTCGGACTATACGTTTTTAGTAAACAAGGAACACATTTCTTCTTAAGGAATATACAAAAGAGGGAGGAAAAACTATATAAATACAATAAACTAATATAATAACATATCTATTTATGCACATATAAATAACCAGGCTGTCTCCGATATATACAGTAAGCATTTAATAGTTGAAATAAAAGACAAGCATTTTCCTGTAGTTCCAGGCTTCCATATAAAACGTTACCAGATTTAAAGACTCGGGGTTATTTAATAAAGAGATTAGGTGCTCTCTCGTCAACGTGGGCATGCCTATATATGGAACTCCGCTAAAACTGGGCATTCTGTCTTCTCGAGCCTGCCTGTTGCAGAGAGGGCACCTATCGGAACTATTGACTCTTGTGAGGTTATAGTTAAGGTACAGTAACTCGCACCTAATTTTGAAAAACCAGCGCGCTAGCGGAATAGACGGAATTTTGGAATCTCGCGCTATGTTCAAGAAAGTTTGGCTAATATTAAGGTCCTTATATAGCAGGGGTGCTCAAACTTGAACTGCTGGCGATCTACCTCAATATTTTTAGACTACTTACGATCGACTCTGAGAGGCTGCAAGTGTGTGTGATGCAGGGTGTACCGTAGCTGGTAGCATATATAGATATTAGCTTTCTGCACAATATAGGTACTACTCTACTAGTCTAGAAACAACGCGGCTTTTCTTTGACGAGTGCCGCGCGTTCCTATGATAAAGCCACCTTTTGCCGCAAGCAGTGTTATTTTATTACGTAATACATTTTTGTAGTTTAGTTACCTACCTACTTATTACAAATTGTTTTCTTCTCGAGATCTACTCAAAAAGCACTCGCGATCGACCGTTTGAGCTCTGTTATATAGCAAAAGCCTAGAGGAATTTTGGGCATGAAGGAGACATTAAGAGAGAGTGCGGATATTATTAATTAATTTTGAGTGTAAACGTGGCCATTCTTTGAAATTCTCCAGGGAAAAGTTGTCATTCAGCTGAAATTGTTGAGCCAAGTTATTCCGTGAAGAGAACCAAATGTTTGGACCTTATGATTTCCAGCGCTGTATTCTTAGGAAGGCGGTAGTTAGGAAGGTTTAGTACCCTGTGGACATAGGAAGTATGTAACTGTAGTGTAAATTGAAGCAAACGTTCCACTGAAGTCTCAAGGTAGATCATCTAGTTAGGCGTGAAAGAAGGGAGGTGATAAATTTTACGGATAAAATAGCGTTGTAAGGATTCAACTTCATAGCGATAGAAACCCCAAGCCTGGGAAGCATAGGACACAATAGAACGGCAAACAGCCAAAGACAGTCTGTATTTACTGCACACCGGGAGATGAACATTGAATGAAAGTTTAGGAGTGAGAATTAGGCCCAAATATTTATACTCATTGAGTGTTTCAATGAGCCCTTAAAATACCAGCGTCCATTAGCCGCAAGCCCGCCTCCCCTACGAAAAACCATAATTTTGGATTTATTTAGGTTAACCGTAAGTTTCCATTTGTTTCAGTAAGTCTCTAAGGCATTAATATTTTTTTGCAGGGTAATCGGTGAGTCTGAGGGAATCACAATATCGTCCGCGTACGAAAGAACCTTTATTTCAATATTTCCGTAGCGTATACCGTATTCAAGACAATCCAGGAGATCGTCGAGGAAAAGGGAGAATAATAAAGGACTTAAGTACTTGTATGTATTTATTTTAATGTATTTTATGTATTGTTTTTATAGCTGATCTTTCAACATAAGTAAAAACGAATCAATTATGCATTCGGAGACAAATTAGGTAAAAAAATAGCATTAAAATTCATTCTTAAACTTGTAAATTTGAATGTTGTCACATTTTTAATCTGAAACTGTGGAAAAACTGAGAAATAATTTTTTTTTAAACTGCTAACTCCTGAGTTCGAATGTCTGAAATAAGTTTATAATTAGGTAGGACATCAATTTGTTATTGGCAGTAAAACTTTTATTTGACTTTTATGTTACGCACATGTGCACACAATGATTTTTCCCAAACCGGTTTTCTTTACAACTCGGCTGAAGTTAAATACGTACGAATATTTTTTCTAGTTTTTCAAAAGAGTTGGTCTCTCTCTAAAACCTGTGGTTATAATCTTACGGCAAGTGCTAATGCTGTGTGCGAGGAGAATAAATTACCTAAATACCAAGTGTTTCGTAAAATGTGTAAAAAAAGACACAGGTATTTTTTATGACCAGAGTGACAAATGGCTTCAGTATAATACAAATGTATTTAAAAGAATGAAAATGGCATGTTGTAAATCAGTGTGTAATTGCGTTATAATTGTTTAGATTGAAAAAGACAAACTGACTTTTTCCCTGCGTAATTTATACGATTTTGCTCCACCCGTTTTTTCTTTCTTGAAAACAAAATGTATTGAAAGAATCTCGCGTGGGTATCGAGGGAACTGAAAACAAACCCTTATTCCTGTTTAAATTGATAGATTTCTTACAAGATGACATAACCTAGTATGATAAATTTTCTCGTTTAATCGGATTTTTGGAAGTTGCAATAAATTATAATAAAAAAGCGCATCCCGTTAAGGGAAGGTTGCCTGGCTTTGGGTGTCACAATTTTTCTCAAGTCAAAATGACGTCAGCGTAACCCCTTGACCCACTGGTGACATTTAGAAGACAGTTATTGCAGTATTGCGCCCAAACTCTAATAACACGGCATCAAGTATTATTCTGTGTAAAAACGATTAACTAATGTCACTGTACGCCCGATCTACCATTGCAAAACGTGCGTAACGCATAATGAATTATTCAGTTATGCAAGCTGTACAAACGCAGAAGGACGAAGTCTAGTTACTCATGCTATATAAACAAACAAAGAGGAGAAATACAGTGAGTAAGACAAGGAAATGGAAAGTTAAAGAGAAAGAGAGAGAGAGAAAGAAAGAAAGAAAGAAAGAAAGAGAGAGAGAGAGAGAGAGAGAGAGAGAGAGAGAGAGAGATACGTTCATACCCATAAACTTTTTATTTCATTTAATATATTTAATACAACTTGTAACAATATTTACACCATGTAACGCGTTAATTGAGTAATGACATGGATCATGTGTCGTGAGGTGAGTTAGCAACCATTGTTGTTTTCCTAACTGTAGAACAACAACTTGGTTTAGTAGGTCGCGAGGCCATCTCGTCAGTCGACCGGTGGTATGATAAGGGTGGTTTCGATTCAATCAATTGGTTGGGTCAGAGGAAAGTGGAAAATGTTTTGGAACTTATTTTTGCACGGATGGGATGACGCTGTGAAGGGTGTTGTTGGAGACGTAGTAGGGACTATTAACTACGATTCTGAGACTTTGGTTTGGAAGGACTGCATTATTTAGAATTTTTAACATTTGGCGATACTCCATAATTTTAGTCCGTACGTGCAAATTGGTTTTGGTACTGCGTTGTAGATTGTAAGTTTGTTTTGCGTGACAGTAGTTTAGCGAGTAGTCGGAAACCTCGATTTAGTGTCTGTCTCCTTAGTCGTGTAGTTCCAGGTTAGTCTTAAGTCTAAATTGTCTGCATTTGGGATAGTAGTATTTTTGAGGAGTATTATATGAGAAGATTACCTTCGATGCTTTAATGATTCATGTGTGTTTTTGATCATTACACTTCATATGCCAGTGTTTGCTCCACTCCGCTACTTTTAAGACAGCTCGTCCGAAACAGTTGTCGGATCGGGATGAGAGGATGGCACAGGTGTGTCTTCATCAAAGGATGTAAGGATGGTGAAGTTGGATGGAGAGGAGGTAAAGGGTCGATCCACACTACACTGATGCTCTCCCGTTCTCGAAGGACCATAGTCGGAGCATGACGTTCCCGAGGACTCATCGTCAACAAGACAAGAGGATCTTTACCGTCCGTACCTGGTCTATTCGGCCTTATCGGACCTTTTTTATTCTCAAGATGAGAGCTGACGCACTTCTGCATACGGCGGGGTAGTGTTGCCGCCGCAGCATTGGTGTAGAGGGGCCACAGCCCTTAAAAGCCAAGGACAAACTCGCTCTCCGCTTGTCCACACCGAATGGTCGGGCCCGCATTGTGCATCGGGTTGTATGCCGCACGCAACGGGCTGACAGGAGTACTCCCTAGATAGAGAAGGCGACTCTATCTCTCTGAGTGTAGGAGCTCCTCTAGCGCAGAAACTACCGGATCCGCCCCAGTTGCGGTTATCGTTTTTAGTGGAATTGCTAACCACTCCCTAGATGAGCACTACCTACTGTCATAGGTCTCTTATTGACCTCAGCCTACACCTGCCATGCACATTCGAAGGACGCCATAGGCCTAGCCTAGGTGGTCAGATCCTTCGCTTCCCCGAGGGCCGGCCATACTCGCAACAATACTCAAGCACAAGCATACTAATCAGAGCAGCCGATTCACTACCTGCTCCCATTCGCTTACTCACGCATTCGAGGGATTCAGCGAAATCATCGCGTTCACAACGCCTACACTCTGTCGTCCGGTCCACCGTATCCTAGAAGACCGGGTGTAATAACGTTGGCCATACGCAAGCTTCACTAACTTCACAAATTGAAGTCTAAGTTACTGCCAGGGGCGTCACCACGCACCACCTCGAAACCATTCCCAGTGTGACTTGGACTGATTTGGGAACTGTTAAATCACCCCGATGTACAGATGGCCATACACCCTCCCCCGTTCATTCAGATAGGATCTAGTGTACTGGCCCTCGTATGACTCTGCTAAGGCACCTGTCGGCGGTGCGAACCTAGGCCGACACTAGTACACCTTGTGCTTTAGAGAGGTTGCCCCGCCCTCTGGGCTGCACCATTATTTTGCGCCCGGATGCCCTGGCACCAAAGGTTGGGAGGGATCACAGGATAGAATGAAGGAGCTCGGATTGATAGGGCCGTGGATGAGAAACCACCCTATACCACCCGTCATCGCCGTAGGCTCCCAGGGTGGGTGAATAGTCGGAGCAGGCATCGACGGACTGAAAAATCGTTGTTATGTAGGAACAAATGGATTAGGTAGAAGCTTTGCTCACGCCGCTAACATCAAACAACCTTAAATAATATTACTGTAAAGAAAATTTACGATTTCATAACCTTTAGAAAATTATACAGAAATATGTTTTTTACGTAAAAGTAACTTCCAAAATATAAGAATAAAATTCAAACATTCCAAGGCAGTCTCGTCCCGATAGAAATTCCTTTTAAAGCCTTGTTAAACGCAAAATAACGCTGTTAAACATATTTTAAATCCTTCTCGTTCTTCATTTAATAATGGATTCATCTTCAGGAAAATAAACTGTTCTCGAAATTAACCAGACCATTTCAAACTTGTTCTTTCTCTTATCGCCAGCTGATTTTACTGTAGTCGTGTAGGTTTTTACTTTTCCTGATGAACCTTGAGCCAATCTCTTCAATAAAGGTAAGCACTGTATTACACAAATAAGGCATGAAAAAGTAAACAATCACCAAATGCTTTACAATATGTAGGTCTGGTCCGAATCTTGTAACGAGAAGCATGAGTTAATTTAAACTTAGCCGAGTTTGTTACCGTCTTATAATGTTTTTCGAAAGAAATTTGAACACACAATTCAAACGAACAACGTGTTGTACTATTTAAATGTCATAACAAATGTGTATAAATAAAAAGAACTGCCTCCATTATAGAATCAGATGTTTGTTTTGATTAATCACTGGATACCCTGATAAATGTTGACCTCGTTTTTCTTCTGTTGTAGGCAGTTCTCTAATGCCTATTTTTTTTGGAATATAGTTCAAATAATTTAGCACCTTCTCAGTTTGTGGGTTAGGAAAATTTTTCCCCCTTCATCAATGCAATTTAAGTCCGTTGTTGTACTTTTTTTGGTTAGGAACTGCATATTTTTAAAACCAACGGGGGTTGCCGATATCATAGAATTGGCCTTTTGCATCAAAAACATATAAAAACATTATATCACCGCGACTACACTTAGAAATAAAAGTTTAATTTGTTTGGCGGTTTTTAAAAGGAAACTTACAATTTAAGCCAGTTTATACACGTTTTTTATAAATAGAAAACTATTCTTGTCTATGATTCTGTACTTTATTGTCTACTACTTTATTTTTGCAATATTTTATTATTTGTTGACTGAGTCTTAGTTATCGTTTGTAGTCGGCCTTCCACGCGCTTTTTTTGTCTTCTAGAGAAAAATGTCATTGTCTGAACTTGACCGACTACCTCCGGCATAGCTAACCCCACCATCATCTTCATAGACTGCGTAGATTTCACCTTGTGGTCGAAGAGAGAGAAATTAACTTTTTTGTAAAAAGTGTATGAACGAACTGAGGAGGACGAAACTTGATCTTAAAATGACAAGGGATATTGACCTAATTAAATAATTACTTAAACAATTAAATAAATTTAAGTTTTCGTCAAGAAGGTCGAGCGTTAAAACGTTATTTTTGACATTAAAGGAATATTAATTTTTCCTACAGCGTTTTCTTCCCTTTATCCCTACTAAAACATAAAACTTAGACGTGTATTACATTTTCCTATGTTAATTTTTCTGGATTGTCGTTCCTCTATTTAATAATACATGAGCGAGACAAAGAAAATAATAAAACAAGATCGTATTTTGGATGATTAATGATTATGAAGAGAAATATCTCTAGTGACCAAAGGAAATAACAAAACCCCTTCCGGCTAAATAAAAAAGTAAGAAAATAGAAATGAAAAAAAATATCAAAAATTTGATTAAACATTTTTGAAATTGATTTAACTTGTTTGCTTTTCCATATACAACAGCAGACCTTTTAATTTATAATAAACTATAAAGAGAAACATATTTATCTAAAAAAAAATTTATGTACGATTTGATTCAAGTTGACCTTTTTCGTAGATTTCCGTTCGAACAACGATTCCGTTTTTATTAATAAATAATTCTCAATTCAAAATTTTCAGCATTCTGACATCACGTTTTATTTAAAATTATGCTAAGCGTCCTATTTTGGGAGGCGACCTCGATTTGAAACGTCTGATGCTGCACAATTTGCTTAAAAATGCGAAATACAAATTATCTTATTATTACAGCTATGGAATAAATTTAGCCACTGTCTATTGCTTAAATGTAAACAACGAAATGGAAAAAAAAAATCTATACGTACAATCGAAACCGTTATAAGTTTCATAATATGAAGTTGTGAGAACCTAAGTACGATCGTACTTAAGTACTTCCTTCAAGTATTCGAGTAAATTTGTGAATGTTTTATTTAAGGAACATCAGTGAAAGAAGGGGCGGGACAACGCAGTTATTTAAAAGTCTCAAATTCTTCAAATGTAATTGCAAGTACAGAGTACTTTTACACTTGCAATTTGTCTTCCAGCGAGAACAATTGCAACTAAAAGTACTTGACACTGGTAGTGGTAGTTCTTGTGAACATTGAATACAAATATAGGGGCGTCGGTGGCCGCAAGGTACAACCATTGTCACGGCGCTCATCACTGTAAGGTAAAGGTCTCGGGTTCGAATCCAGGGGCACTATGATCAAACTCGACATACTTACAAATATTTTTTTTTCAAAAACACCGGCACCTTGAGGGTTTATATGACCTCTGCTATTTACGTTAACTCTCGTTAAAAAAATATTTTACAAGTATTCCGTATGGGTTTAAGAGTTTATGTCTGTCAAAATAATCCAAACAAAATATTGTTAATATAGGCAAAATCCCCGTAAAAACAGCGCAGTATCTATAAATCCATTACACTGGTAAATTTCCAAAAAAAGAAGTACTCGTACTTAAAGTACAATTACTGACTACAAGTACAAGCAAGTACTTGAGTAATTGACTTTAACAAGTACAAGTCCTGAAGTGCGTGTAATTGCACCTTGAGTAAACAAGTACAGTATTTGTAATTGCATTTCCACTATTTTTCAAACTTCGTACTTTGTACTTGTAAGTGCTGATTTTCCAACTATGTTTCATATGCAGAATTCATGATTAAAGTGTCGAACTTCAGTGTGTAACTACATACAGATTTTCTTGACCACTCTCCGATTTTCAGTAATAAGTTTGAAGCACAATAGACAAATTTTGGTCGCGGTGTACTGGTTGTTAAGAGGTTTGTATAGAATCTAATCTAAAGTTGATATTTTGATTTTACTTAACTTTCTTAAAATCCGAGATCCTTAAAAACAAGCAAATTTTCTACTCTTTTCTTTTCTTTGTCATGAATCGAGATCAATGCGTTTGTAGAACTGAAAATTTGTAAACGTGTATTCTTCGAGTGTCCGTAAGTATGACTAGAAAAGAGAGATTTGTTTGAAAGCGGTGTTTCTGGTCAAGAGGTGTAAGCCGTTAACTTGGGAGAGTTAATCCATTTTTGCCTAAGTTTACAGTAAAGTTTATTTCTGTTGGCAGAGGCAAATTTTTCATTTTTAAAAAATGGATGGCGAGGAAAGTATCGAAAACGTTGACGTTCATTTAGAAGATGATGATTGGCAAGTGACAGACGATACGCCCTGGTACTTAAGAGGTCCTAAAGTCTTCAAAGTGCCCAGCTTACCATTTTCCGATGGTGATGTCAGCACAGATACCGACGCTCCGACGAGAAACTTGGCGAAATACCAGCTCAGGCAGGGTCCGAGCATGGTCAACCTCGGACCAGACTACTGGCAAATCAGAAAACTCATGAAATTCATGAAAGTATAATATTTCACGATTATACCCTGAGAATCCGTAAATCGGACGAAACGTTTTTTTAGGCCGGTGATGAGTCGACCACCGTTGTTTCATTGGCCTGCCTGGCCGATTACGATTTGATGAAACCTGAAAATCAATACGCCATTGTTGACACAGGCGGCATAGAAATCCTCATAAACACCTTGGGTGTTCAGAGCATAAAATGTATCGTAAGTATTCATGTTCATCATGTAAATAAATAACATTCAGAACAATTACAAAACATATCTATCAGGTCGGTGCGTTGAGGACGATAAAAGAGCTGATCAAAAACAAAAATTTAGCAATTACTCTGATCAACATGGGCATACTCTGTGAACTTATAGCTCTTCTTTGCCATTCAGAAAGCGACATTATTATTTTGACAGTTCAAATCATCGATGTATTCGCTGAACAGAGAAAAACGAGAACCATCATAAGGAAATTAGACGGCATACCCATGCTTGTATGTTTAGCCTAAATACATAAAGATATAACTCTAAAACAATGCTTTTTTCAGATGGAAATGGTCGACATAGACCAGAAGATCCTTTTTAACAGAAGAGATAGATGCCCAAAACACAAACGGCTTTCTTTGGAAATAGCTATTACTTCTGTGCATGTTTTGACGCAGCTCAGTAAGTCGAGAAAGGTCAGGTCGGTCTTGTATGAAAACGGCATACTCAAGGTGTTAAAAGGACTTCTAACCGCCAAAGAAGAAGAGCTAAGAATAAGTGGACTTAAAATGATAACTAACTGCGCATCTTTGGTAACATATTTGCTTACTAGTCTTTAACATATTTACTATTAACTGGTATTTTTTTTAAACAAGCCTGAATTTAGAAAATCATTCGAAATAGACAAAACCCTGAAAACAGTGCTTAACCATTGGAAGGATCCTGAAAGGGAGGAGCTCGTATTAAGGATTATATTCAAGGTTTCTTGGTTTATTTATTTATTTTGTAAATTATGACATTTTTTGTATTTTAGTGTAGTGTAAGTAAAATAGGAAGAAATCAAGTTGTTGAATTTGGCGCTTTGGAACGACTCGTGAATCTCGTCAAGTCCCCGGCTTCTTTGTCGAACCCGAAGACTTTCAAATACGCTGTCGGATGTGTCTACCGGCTCGGCGTCCATCCTGGCGTAAGAGATAAACTGAATTCGTACCAACTGATCCCAACGCTTATCAGGCTGCTGAGCTACGAGAAAGAAAGTGTAAGTATATAAAAAAAAACCATAGCACTTCAAGTACATCCACTTCAAGTTAACTTTAAGTATTTTGTAAAGCATTTCAAAGTATAGTCAGCTTTAATCGATTGAGCACAATATAACCGAATAAAATGTGTAGAGATCGATCGTTAATCGATAATTATTCAGAAATCGTGAGATGCGGTCTGGTGTGATGTAGGTTTCGAAAAAACATTTTCTTTACCGTGACATCGTTTCTATCTTTATTGAGAAGTGCCCTGAAGATGATCTCAATTAAGATCGAAACGTTGCCACAATAAAGAAAATGTTTTTCTGAAATCTATATAACACCAGACAGCATCTCACGATTTCTGAATAATAACCGAATAAGTTGTTAGTGATCAAGCACCGCACGAGGCGTGATTCAAAGTTGACGAAACTTCAAACCAAACTGGTGCAGCTTAATTGCTTTTTTGTATCAGTTGACGTGGTTACATTTTTTTCCTACAAAATGAAGATCGAAATGCGCGGAATTAAGATTTTAAACGGAAAAAGAGGCTCAAGTTTATGAAAAACTGGTTTTTGGATACCTTAAAAAGGAATTTATACGAGATTAAATGCCATTTTTTTTCGATTTTTTTAAAAAGAAAATTGATTACGAAGTGTGAATGAGGTCAAATGAAGTTCACACAAAATTAATGCACCAATTGATTTTTTTAACACTCCATTGCTCGTATACTTTTTGTTGGAATTTGACCTTTAAGGGATTTATTGACGGTCAAATGAAAGAGACTTTACCAGTTTAGATAATTATCATAAAACAGCTTGACGTTCCAGATTTAATCGTGTAGTATATCACAATATCAAATCTATTTAATCTGTTCGAGTTTTATTGGAACACATTGTAGTCATGTAAATTTTACATGCTGTACCCTCATGGCAATTTGTTTTGTATTATTTTTTATTTGCTTAAAGTTTATCACTTTAACTTGATTTTCTATATTTTTACTTTAAAATCGACTTATGCAACACACTCATCAAGTTTTATACTGCCATTAATAAATATATATCTCTTGTGTACAATATTGTATAGCACGTGAAAAAATATTTTCAGGTCCTCATATATATAACTGGTATATTATCTTTTATGACGTCATATCCATCGAATTGGAAGCTGGTGAAGGACAGCGGCGGTTTGGAGCCGTTGATGCACATGTTGCAGTACAAAGCGGAATCCAAGTTGATGAGCAACGTGGCAAGAATAATCGGCGACATAGCCCACGATCCTTCCATTATGAAAGAAATGACCAACATGGAGGTCCTGAGACTCCTTTGGTCCTTGTTGAACTCGAAATCGCCGAGAGTTCAGGAACAGGCTGCACGCGCTTTGGTTCCAGTGATAAAGCAAACCCCTGTAAGTAATTTTAATATTTGTTTATCACTGATTACTGATTTATACACGCTGTGCCCGCACATCACCAACTCAACCAAGCTTTGGTATTGCGGGGTCAGACCTCGGGGGCATTCAGCTCCTATGTAATCTCAAATCCAAACCTACTCACTCATAAATTCAGTCGTTCATGTGTACATCTCAATCACTCAGAGCAGTGGACCGCAGTGACCCTTTAACTGAGAGTCGATGGATACGTAGATGACATCATCCTTCCATTAGGTGGTACTCATCGATCATTCTTTCTCTGATGCTCGAAACATATGCGGGCTTTGTCACAAAACTAAGTATGCACGTATCAACCTCGCAAGTCATATCCTTAATTGATAATTAGGGTGAGGATGATCATTCTTCTACGGTCAGACCCTCCGAGTCCACCTACAATGTTCTTGATACAGCAGAGCTTCTCTGTCGACTCGGCTCACCGACATTTCTTTTAATTATGTACTGTCAGAGGGTGGGTTCGTATTGGTTATGTCCTGGTCTTAGTCGCCTCGTCCGCCTTTTCTCCCAGACCTATATGTACGGACATTCAGACAACAATCAGTAATTACATTCACTTTGAACATACATTAGGGAACACGAAACAATCCATATATCAGAACACAAGAAAACAACACCCTCCAAAAATCAGCACAGATTACCCTGCCCAGGCACAATCCTCATACATCCCCCTCTAAATGTAGCCAAAGAATGGCACCCTTAAATTAGCCAGGACACTGTGCTTACTGTCTTTCCTACCGGCTGTTTCTACGATTTTTCGCCCCCTACTGCCGGGTCGGAGGGTTTTTCTTATTCGTGACATTTGACTAGTCTTCGCTTTTATTTATTTCACAGTGGGTCCGTCAGAAACCCTTTGGTATGGACATCAGTATTGATCACATTTTACATTTGGCTTTTGTCTGATGCTCAATCCGGGATGGACCTCGTGGCAGGGGCTGGCTATTATAACGGAGTCTGCCGGTTTTCTGGCGTCCTACAATCATTATTTATTTTGTCCTGTCCTGTATATATATATATATATATATATATATACACACACACACAGAACGATTTGAAATAACAAAATAATTCTTCACATGCGATTTAACCTTCTTTGCCAATCAAGCTTTTTCTGGGCTATCTTGTTAATGAATTTCAAAAAGGATTTGTACATCCTGGGGCATGCAATTATTTCTTTAAGGCTTGTTGTCGAAATCTCCTTCTGGATATCTGTTTGAAAGGAATACCAGTGTGAAAAGCTAAGCAAATAAAAACAAACGCAAAACTAAAGCTACAATTGACCAGGACACATATATCCTGCTGGACACTTACGCGGGAATTTCCCAAAACAAATGTGCGCAAACAACAGGGCCTATTCTTAAGCCTGATCCTTAATCCTGACTCGGTTTATTCTTAACAGGTAAGAATGATCCTTATTCTATGGTTCAGGACCTTCGACGGCCATCGAACGACAATCTTGATGAATGAGAGCATCTCTGACGGCCCATCCACGCTCTCACTTGCTTTAAATTATGTTTTTGTTTTAGTTTTAGCATCGGAGAGTCCGATAACGGTGATCAGGTTTTTTTCGTTTAGGATGCAGGTGAAGAGATTAGAAATTTATCAGGAGCGCTGGATATTATTATGGGTCTGCTGGATTCTGACGATTTGGGTGTTGTCGCAGGCGGGTGCGAGACACTCGCCAAAGTCGCCATGAACCCTGAAAACCTCGGCATACTCACGCAAATGGGAATAGTTCCAAAAATCTGCGAGCTGGTCAACGTCGTCAGTTTCGTGGTTTATTTAGAACAAAGAATAAAATTTTAACATTACCGGTTTTCTAGCAAAGCGACGTTCTGCGTGAAAGCCTGGGTGTGGTGATTGCCGGCGTGGCCAGCGATCCTAAAGACAGCTTCGAACTAGGAAGGCTCGGCTGCATAAAGCCTCTTGTACAGTTCTTAGGATCATCTAACATCCAAGTTGTCATTTCCGCAGCATATGCACTATGGAAACTTAGCTACGATCCCATAAACTGCATTTCGCTTCACCAAGCCGGTGTCGTGCCTGTAAGTGTAATCTATTTTATTCAGCTTGGCCGTTTACTTGTTTACTTCAAACTGGAACTTTCAGTTCTTGATTCAATGCGTTAAATCGGAGAACAAATCGTTGCAAGAAGCAGCAGGGGGATGCCTGTACAACATAAGGAACTTGGCACACGACACGGAAGAAATGAAGTGCTTCACTTTGCAAGACAGAGCACGGACCATGTCCGAATTCAAAGCTAGAGAGTCAGTTTTCATACCTCGTCCCGCCTACCCAGATGACGTTGAGTATTAACAAAATTACACTGTTGTAAATTCATTTTGTTTTATTTATTTTGAAGCGAGGCGTTAAATGTTAAAAAAAACTTCTTTTTTTTATTTTTTTTATTATAATTTATTTTTATTACAATTTGTAATTTTAAAAACTAGCGTTATTTTCTGCTACTTTGCCAAATTATATAATTTTCATACACTGCGTTCATACAAGACGTAAAAACCAATAGTTCAATGCTGTATGAGTCAGTTTTACGCATTTTCTGTTTGGCGCGAATTCATATTTATTATTCAGGGATAAAAGGTATGAATAATTGTAGGTTTTACAGCACGAAAGAGGCTGGGCTTGCCTCGAGGTTATTAGTTCAAAAATAGTCGATTTTTCAGAATAAATAAGTATCCTTTTTCCATACATATTAATCCGCAACTGTGTCTTTCTATTAAACTTTGAAATTTTTCATATCTATTTCTGTGTAAAAAAGGCTAAATTATTTGTTGGTATTCTTTGTTTTTATATGTTTGCGAATAATATTCATACTATCCTCTATATTTTATTTATCTATTGCCATTATTATATTTTGTTAATTTTTGAAATATGATTATATAGGCAGTTTGCCGTTTTCCTTATATTAGCAGAAGCTTTCATTTTTTTTTTCCAATCGGTACTTTATCGGCCGTCGAACGATAGCACGACAGAATGGGAAGCAGGGCATCTCTTTTTCTGCGAATTCTGTGTACATCTGTAGAGTATTAATTTCTGCGTCGAATGCGATTAAAGCCAGCCTGATCGGCCGAGAATTTCATTTTAGTTAGGAGGTGAAGGGGTGCAAAATTCACAATTTCTGACAGTTTTGATTGAAAATTCACAACCTGAGCACCCTAACAAAAAAAATTTCCGTTACACATCTCGTTTGCTGATGGTCGAATCCTCCGTCACATTAGACCAACCCCAGTCCGATTCATGAGCCATTCGAATTTTTTCTAATTTACTGCTTTTCAGCTAAATGGAATCTTACTGTTTTCTGATGGGTAAGCCGTTCATATTTTCTCGTACATTATGGGGTAACCATCAGAAAAGCAATTCAAATTGTGAATTTTCAATAAACCCCTTCACCCCCTAACTTCGAAAAATCGCCAAAAATGAAATTTACCGCCGATCAATATAATTTTAATCTCATTCGACGAAGAAAATAATCCTGTACAGATGTTGTTTCGAGCTGGTTTACGGTCAGGCTAACGGTTTACTAACAATTTCACGAATAATGGAGAAAAAGGGTTTGCGGACACAGATTCGTAGGACCTTTTCTACTTAGCGTTTAATTTCCTACAAGATCTGGAAGTGTGGCTGAATCTATTGGGCTATATATATATATATATATATATATATATATATATAT
>CM077105.1:12242516-12260438 GCA_039619505.1 Cimex hemipterus
ATATATATATATATATAGAGAGAGAGAGAGAGAGAGATGTCATTGGACGGGTGAAAAAGACTAAAAGCTGGGTTTCGGCAACTTACAGTGCCATTATCTGCGCGTTCCCGGGAATGAAGAAAAATGAAAAAGATTAACATGGAAAACTATTTTCGTTTCGTAAAGCGTTTCGGGTTTAAGGCTATGGAGCACATGGCCAGCATAACACATTCTGACTGTGAAAACATAGCAGTCCAACCAGAGGCCATGGGGTTCATCGCTCACTCTTCCATTAATATTTAATCCTTTGTACTTAGTTTCTGTAAATTTTAGTTTCTTCATGTATAAAAAACCAATTTTTGTAAATATTCTCTGTGATTACAAAAGTACCTGAAAGAAATTGCAAATCAGAACAAAAAATATAGTTGGACTTTTATTGATTTTTAGGGAGATGTCTGTTTTCATTATCTGCAGATCGATCAATGAAGACCATATAGAAGAGCAATAATTCCAATGATCTTGTTTTTGGTTTGTTTAACTTCATGTACACAATTTTTTTAACTAGGGTTCGCAACAGCAGAGGTCATATCAACCCTCAGGGTGCCGGTATTATTTAAAAAAATAAAATAAAATAAAAGCCCATTTGTAAGTATGTCGGGTTCGAATGCAGGGCCGCTCGATGAACACGGAAGAAAAAAAATTAATAAGTTTTTCCGGGTTTTATTTTACAGTTTGGAACAAATTCGTTTGCAAAAAAACAACGCATTTGCGGCCATTGTTTTAAACATTTATTTATTGGATTGGTACAAAATTTATATAAAATTTATACATTTCCGCAGGTGCTTGTCATGTGAACCAATTAAAATCCTGAAATCTAATTTATGGATTATATAAATACTTATTCAGGTATCGTTAGATGCGGTCTGGTGTGATTTAGGTTTCAGAAAAACATTTTCTTTGTCGTGCCAACGTTTCGATCTTTATTGAGATCATCTTCGGGGCTCAAAGTGTTTGTCTTCTGTGTTAAGAGTGCTTCGCATGACACACAAGAAGTACACAGAAGACAAAAAAGATCGAAACATTTTCTCAATCGTGCCAATGTTTCGATCTTTTTTGTCTTCTGTGTATTTCTTGAGTGTCATGCGAAGCACTCTTAACACAGAAGACAAACACTTTGAGTCCTGAAGATGATCTCAATAAAGATCGAAACGTTGGCACGACAAAGAAAATGTTTTTCTGATACCTGAATCACATCAGACCGCTTCTCACGATATCTGATTGATTATCGTTTAACGGTCACTAATTTCTACATATAATAAATATTTTTATTTTTATCTTTTATACAAAACATTTTAGTTTATATTGAATTTTATAAGAGTGAGGACGTGCAAAATTCAATATCTCCAAACTTGATTTTCTTCTAATTTATTTGTACCAAATTAAACTTGGACGAAGTGCCGAGGGTCGAAAAAAGAAAGGCACCTTCTTTGCCCAGAAGACGAAGCTTTTGTCTCCGATAGCACGAATAAAATAACGGTCGAATCTTTCAATTGAAGAAAACTTGCCATGTGTACACAATTCACTAATTTCGTGGTCCGCTTGACCAATTAATATCTTACAATTAATTAAGGTTTTTTAGTTGAGATAAAAAAGTCAATGGTACGAGCGGGATTCGAACCCACGATCTTCCGCACTTGAGGTCACGATAGCTCAAGTGGTAGAACAGCTTTGTATCAAGCCGAAAATCGTGGGTTCGAATCCCCTTGTGTCATTGAATTTTTTATCTCAACTAAAAAACCTTAATTATTTGTAGACAATATATTGACAATATATATGTATATATATATATCTGTTGAGGTGCCTCAGGTCTACAGGGATTTTTAAATCTATATAGTGTTTATGTGTTTGTTTTGGTATGTACTGTGCCTTTGTCGAACTTTACGAAAATCTATTAAAATGAATGTAATTTATTAGCGTGAAAGGATGGGTTGTTTAACTCAGCTACGAGGAATATCGAGCACTCTGCGAGAGTGAATACAGCGAGACTTTCATGAGTATGGGATGTTGTGTTTATTGGCGGGAAAGGTTGATAACTCCGTTCCGAGGAGTGTCGAGTACTCTAAGGTAGTAACAGTAAGTTATTTGAGTCCACTTCCTCCTCGAGCAACATCAAGTACTATGGGAGACGCAATGTGGTTAGACTGCGATGTTTGAATAGGTTAATGATGAATTAATATGTTTTATAGTGTTTTGTCTATTCTGTAGTTGACAACCTACAGTACGAATGGGTGGCTAGCAATTTTAGGAAAATTTATGGGATGATTTTCACAGAAAACCACAATAGATAATCGTATAGACAACAAATATAAGTGAAAACACGCACAGAGCCAGCGATGACCTCAGATTTTTATCGACTCCTAAACGTCCCAAATTGTTAAAGACTAAAGAAAACTATGATATTAATTTTATATATTATTATCATTTTATACATAAATATTATCATACACACCCAAAAAACGAGGATCTGGGATAAAAGGTAGAAAAGATAAAACGAAGTTTTACTGTATAACCTGTACAATTATATATATTCTCATTTCGTTCAAACAATTCCAAAGTACAACACATTGTTGACCGCTCTTTCATTAAACTCGAAAAATAGCTCATTACCTAGCCTCATATTTTGGAAAGTTTGTTCAAAGTGTTTGTTCATCAGTGAAAAAGTTTAATAGAAGTTTGTCTTTTAAGTGATTGTTTAAAAAGACAAAAATAACGAAGTATAACGAAAAATATAAATTTGATAGGTCTAGAGCAAAGAAAATCTTGTTTACCCGGTTTTGACCAGGAAGGTCCCAACTGTTCTGCCTTACCGGGAAGCCCGCACCCGTGAGCTCTACGGCACGAAACCCCTTTCAGACAGACGAGAAGGGCACTCCTAAGTCGTTGGCTCCGTAGAGCCGGTGAGGAGGCTTTTTGGTCCTGAAAAGGACCGTTGATAGATGGGTAGAGTTCCACCTGTCCGACTGGTACCGGGCACCCCGGAGATTGTGAGCTCGTACGACCCGTCAGTCCTTTCTAGTTTTCGAGGTGAAACTCCAGTTCGTTAGTGACGTGTGGCACTGAGATGAGCCGGTGAAAATCCTGACGAGTCGAAGAGATGAGGAAGTTAAGGTGGAATCCTTCTACGGTCGGATGAACTAGTCTCTTCTCAGTTTAGCTGGCATTAGTGAGTGCGTTTTTAGTTTTCACAAAAAACCATCCGTCGTCACGGCTTCTCCAAACACAGCACCCTTCTCAGGGCCACAAAACTCCCAGTCGCTAAAGCCTTCTTTAAGAAACTGTTATATAATAAAATAAATTTAAAAAATACTAAATTTCTTAAGATTCAATGTGACAGCGTGTCGTATAAGGTAAGGTAAATGCAGTTTATCTTAAGCCGCAGTCGAGCAACTACTTACATGAAGTACTTACAATTCCTATTATGGTTATGGTAAAGACCTCGTTGATTGGTTCACTGTATCAGAGAAAAGATATTGTGTACAGACCATAAATAAAATATTATGTAACGAATTATTTATATCTACAATACGTTGTATAATGGGAAATTGGTCGTTAAAATTAAATGAAAAATAAAACAAATAATACATTCAATTCAAAACGTAGACTTTTTCTTCTAAAATAATTGAATGTAGAATGCCTGTAATTTTTTATATACGCTTAAAGACAAGAAAATTCTTTACTCTGATATTTGCAATAAAACAAAAACCGGGTTTGACGGCCGAGTATAAATGCAAGCCCGAAACGGGTAGATGTCACAGTCTGGTCTCGGCAAGCAAACCAACATGAACTCTCTTGTAAGCTGGCTTTCATAAAGAAATCCATAATTATAGTAATGTTTTGAATTGTTTGAATGATTTTTTTTTTCTTTAGTTGGTACTCTTCTGCATTGTTGGAATTGCTGTTGCTCAGCAATACCAACAGCAATATTACACTCCTGCAAGGTTGGTTCAGCCTGTTGTGACCGCAAACCTTGTCCAGACCAGGGCGAAACCCGTCGCCGTCCTCAGTCAGAACTCTAACTTTAACTTCGACGGAAACTTCAACTACGAGTAGGTGGATAAATCCTTACCGAACATTATCTCATTTCTAATTTCGATTGTAGCTTTCAGTCTGAAAACGGCATCAGCAGCCAGGTCGCAGGAAGCGTCAAACCTCTCGGACCCAACGAACAGGCCCAGGTCTTGCAGGGAACCTACTCGTACACCGCCCCCGACGGTACACCCGTAACCACAAACTGGTTCGCTGACGAAACCGGATTCCACGCTTCAGGAGACCACCTCCCAACCCCTCCCCCAGTACCAGAAGCGATCGCCAGGTCCCTCGATTTCCTCAGATCCGTCGAAGCATCCAAGCCACAAACCGTTCAAGCCAAATACTAAACAAGCTGTTCCTTGTATATTACGTGTAATATAAAATTTCAACTTTATTATTACTTACGTTATTTCAAATACCTTCTCACGCTTGAAATATTTCAGTGCATGCACGCTCAGCAATACCAACAGAAATATTACACTCCTGCAAGGTGTTTTCTGATTGTTCTGACCACAAACCATGAGTTGAGTACGATATTCAAATTTTAATTTTTTTTACCAATGCCTGATTGACATGAGGTGCTGCAGACACTACAGCTGGACTTTGCCAATAGAAGGCGAACTTGTAGCACTGCAATTCAAACTTTCTGTTAAGAAAGACATAATGGTATAGAAAGTAGTTAATTTAAATCAAGAATAATCTGGATCCCGAAATGGTCTGAATGAAAAGCAACTTAAAGTTTTCAGCAAATTTGTGACGTTCTTTAAAGTCATCATCAGTGCAATTTATAAAGATGCCTGAAAATTGACATAGGTAAGTTTTTACTAAATACTTTCGAATTTTCTTGAAAGCCAATTCAGTCTCAACATTGCCAAGGATAGATAGATTTTAAGATTTTAAAGGAGCCGAACTCGGTACCACCTGCGAACCGGACCAGTACTGGTGTATTGTACATCTCCATTTACCTGTTTACTACATTCAAAAGGTTTCCCGTGTGCGTCTTTTTTCCTCTCCCAGGATTAGGAATCTCGGCCTTCGAACCGATGGAGGATTTATTTCGCTGTTTCTTTTTCTTTTTGCCAAATATCTGCACAAGCATGTTTCTTCCACTCCTTGTCTATACGTATGCCTTCGGAGTCTGCAGTGCCCAGTTAGCAGTTCAACTATTATCCTACTCCTGCCGTTAATTTCTGCGATGGTACCTCGATAACGCCTACGAATTGTGGCTCTAACCTCTCCCTGAATTTATGTAATGGTGGTAGATTCAGTAGGTTTTACATTGTCAAGGACTGTAACAGTATTGCCAACAACCGAACAGGTCCAGGTCGCTTACGTACAGCGCCCACAATAGAGCACCCTTCACCACAAACTGGTACGTAGGCGTAACCGAAGACGAAAGCAAAAAGAATTGAAATCTTCCGACTATAAGTAAAACTACGTAGTTATGAAAAGCCAAACAATAATTATAATGATAATATAATAAAATAAACAAAATTCTAGAACAAGCTACACTTTAAAAAGTTTACAAAATCGATATTTCTTAATTTAAAAAATATTTCTTTGAATTAAAATTTATTCCACGTGAAAAGAGAGATTTCTACATTATTTAGAAAATACACCATCTAGGGGGTCTTGATTGTAATAAAATGGATATGCATAATAATTATGTAATTTTGGTTTTCGTATATGATTAAATTTTTTGAAGGTTGGCCTTGAACACGAATCTCAAAATTTTTATCCGGAGTCTGTTGGATTTTGGTAAGTTGGTCGTTGTAGCCGGAGTTGGTCAAAATCTAATTAAATCATGATTAACAATTTTTATTGAAGTTTAATCATGATTGTATTAGTCACAAGTAAATTAATCATTCCATGACTTAGTCATACGTTCTGACTGAATTAATCATGATTACATTTAGTCGCGACTAATTCAATCATGATTAAATTTCAATCAAAATTCTTACTCATGATTGAATTAGTTAGGTTTTGCCCAATTTTGACTACAAATTCAATCATGATTAATCATTCTGATTGAAGTTTAATCATGATTGAATTAGTCACGAGTAAATTAATCATTGCATGATTTCGTCATACCCCATGATTGAATTAATCATGACTACATCATATAATGATTCATTTATTCATGACAAATTCAATCATGATTAAACTTCAATTTTTAATCATGATTGAATTAATTAGATTTTGCCCAATCGGTATAAAGTACCGGATACGTACGAAAGCTAAAGATTAAAACCGCCGTAACAACTTTTTATTTTAACTATTTGTTCAGTAGGACAATAGGAAAATTCGTTACGTGTCAAGAGGTGTTTATTTAATTTTTTTAAAATGTAGTATGATAACTAAAAAGATATTGTAAAAAATTAAAGAAAATGGAAGAGTTAAATCATGAATTTTAATAAAAATATTTAATTATGAAATACAAGATCTTGTTAAAATGTATCGGTCCTAATTCACTTAATTCTGAGATAAGAGTAAAATTAGGTATTTAAATTCTGGTGTTTTGACTAATTTTCTTTCAAAATATCAGAACTAAATAATTTTTCTTTTCAGAGGATCTTCGGAAGAGGTCAAAAACAGAAAAAACTTCATTACGGTTTTCGCCGAGCTTTCGACAGTTTTATACTGTCATCTTCAGGACTTTAAAACCTTAATAGGAATTCGAATGATATGGTGTTTTGGGCACAGAAGTACAATGATATTTTCTGTGGCTCAGCATCTCATCAAAGTCTAAAAAACAACAGATACAAGTGATCACAGAAAACCGAGGGGAAACAGAAGCTGTTTAGCTGTAAAAACGTTTTCAGTACGAAAGTAGTATAAAACTGTCGATCGCAGGTCGTACCGAGTTCGGCTCCTTTAAAATCTTAAAATCTATCTATCCTTGGCAATGTTGGGATTGAATTGATTTTCAAGAAAATTCGAAAGTATTTAGTAAAAACTTAGCCATGTCAATTTTCAGGTATCTTTATAAATTGCACTGATGATGCCTTTAAAGTACGTCAAAAATTTGACAAAAACTTTAATTTGCTTTTCATTCAGACCATTTTGGGATCCAGATTATTGGTTGAATATTTCATGTAAAAGCTCTGTTTTTAGGAATAAGAAGGTATTTGAAATAACTTTGTTAATAACGTTTAAATTTTATATTACACGTTATTTACAAGGAACGACTTGATTAGTATTTGGCTTGAACGGTTTGTGGCTTGGAAGCTTCGACGGATCTGAGGAAATCGAGGGACCTGGCGATCGCTTCTGGTACTGGGGGAGGGGTTGGGAGGTGGTCTCCTGAAGCGTGGAAGCCGGTTTCGTCAGCGTACCAGTTTGTGGTTACGGGTGTACCGTCGGGGGCGGTGTACGTGTAGCTTCCCTGCAAGACCTGGGCCTGTTCGTTGGGTCCGAGAGGTTTGACGCTTCCTGTGACCTGGCTGCTGATGCCGTTTTCAGACTGAAAGCTACAATCGAAATTAGAAATGAGATAATGTTCGGTAAGGATTTATCCACCTACTCGTAGTTGAAGTTTCCGTCGAAGTTAAAGTTAGAGTTCTGACTGAGGACGGCGACGGGTTTCGCCCTGGTCTGGACAAGGTTTGCGGTCACAACAGGCTGAACCAACCTTGCAGGAGTGTAATATTGTTGTTGGTATTGCTGAGCAACAGCAATTCCAACAATGCAGAAGAGTACCAACTAAAGAAAAAAAAAAATCATTCAAACAATTCAAAACATTACTATAATTATGGATTTCTTTATGAAAGCCAGCTTACAAGAGAGTTCATGTTGGTTTGCTTGCCGAGACCAGACTGTGACATCTTCTCGTTTCGGGCTTGAATATATACTCGGCCGCCTAACCCAGTTTTTTGTTTTATTTCTGAGGATCAGTGGGAAGGAAAAAAAACAGGCGAATGGGGATGGCACCGGTCAAGCCACATTAACCTCGCATTCCGTACGTCCCCTCTAGCCATTTGCCAATAACCTCGTGTGTAAAAAAATAATGATCTCTCGATATGTATAAAACATCAGATTTTCTTTGTTTAGATTGTAGGAAGAGCATAATGCCATAGGGAGCGGGTTTCACGCCAGCGAAACCTGTTTTTTAGATATTTTATTCCACCAACGTTTAGTCCCATTGCCCATTAACACTATGTAACATCTCTTCGAGTGAAATGCCAAATTTCTTTTTATTCTTAGCAATATTTCAACAAGCTTAAGTACACGGGCACAAGTATCTTGTAGTTAGTACATCGTATTTGGACGTGAGGTTGTTAAAATGTAATGAAATTCAAATAAAAATACTTCATAAGTCAAGGATCTTCATTTATAACTGGTTATAAAAGTTCTTAAACCTCCTGCTCTTTTTGACTCCTAAAATATCGTATGGCAATTATAAAAATATAAAGTTAAGTAACATTTCAAAGCACTGATTCATATTAGTCGAAAAGTTTATGTTTAGTTATTTAACAAAGACAATATAGGACTACAGATAATATTATGTATTAGATCCACTGGATTTTTATTTACTGAATACACAGCTAATTTTATAGGCATTTTTATTAATAACAAAATCTTTTCATTTAATTAAGGTTTTGGTAGAGATAAAAAAGAAAGTGTCACGAGCGGGATTCGAACCCACGCTAAATACGCCGCTACTCTACCATCGTGCTGCTCGCTCTACTATCGTGACTTCGATAAGTCATTAATTTCAACCAATACAAAGAATAATTAATTGAAAGAATAATTCGGTCAATCAGACCACTAAATAAAATGGTAGAGTAGCTGCATATCTAGCGGAAGGTCGTGCGTTCGAATCCCGCTCGTGACACTGACTTTTTTATCTCAACCAAAACCTTAATTAATTGAAAAGAATTTATTTCGTCTAATGGGCCAAGAAACATAATAAAATTCAATAACAAAATGTTCACAATTAGGTTCTAACCGGGGACGTATCATTCACGAGTCGTCCTTACATCGCTCATTAAAAATATATTGAGAAAAAGGTGGAACGTAATATCTAACCTTGATTAACCTGAAGTAAGATTAATTTAAAATAAAGGATTCAGGGTTCATGAATTGATGATAAACAATAAATAATTTCTAAATTAATCCATATTTGCTCAGCAGTCAAAATTGACCGTATTAATTGTTCCAATTAATTATTTTGTTAATAGCTTTTTATCTCAACCAAAAACTAATAAATAATTATTTTTGAAAAACTCAGATTGTCAATGTATTGAAATTAAAAGCCTTATCCATGAACATTTAATCGTGTATATTTTATTAAAACCAGATCTCATCTATTATCGTAGCCCACTGCTCAACAGATTGGAGGGTATCGTGTGTTTCGTCCTTCAATTATTAATGCTCTTTTTAACAAGGATATCGAGGCTTTACGGGCTTATCAGTTGTCAGTTACATTTATTATCCGCCATTTCTACATCTGTGCAATCCATACAGACAGGGAGTTGATGCCCACTTAATGTGGAACTACGACGAGAACGGGTGGATAAAGCTCGGGGCCCAAGAAAGGTGTACCTCGTGTCCTCATCCACGCTCCAGGTTCCTTCATTGTTTCATGTGACCCGAAAACAGGCTGTCCGGGCGAAATATAATGGGCGTGGCAACCTCTCTAAAGCACAAGCTGTACTCGTGTCGGCCTCGGTCGGCGGATGCCTTATCAGAGGCATACGAGGGTTAAGGCACCAGATCCTGTCTGCAAAGACGGGGCAGGGTGGATATCCATCTGTACTGCGGGGTAACGGAAATGTTTCAATTGGAATGGACTCGTAGTTGGCCGTGGTGATGCCCGTGGCGGGTACTTACAGAAGAGGCTATCTTCTATCAGTGACCTTCGCACGAAATATGCGTACGACCCTCACGGGATAGAGCAGCTCGGACGTATAAGCCCTTCACGGCGATGACGATTACGCTGAAAAATCCCTAGAATGCGCGAGTAGTGCGGATGGGAATGGGTAGCGAAAGGTTTCTCCTATAGGAGTATGCTTTGCACATAGGCATAGGCTAGATCGATTGGAGGCTTTTACCGTAGGTGGTCTTCTTTAGGGGGTGGTTAGCAATTCCACTTTAAACAAAACCGCGGCCGGAGCGGATACGGTAGTTTCTACTATAGGGAAGCCCCACTACTCTGGGAGGTAGAGTGGCCTTTTCTATCATGGGAGCGTGCGGGAGACAAGGCTGATGTATTTCAGCTTAGGTAGCCCTTTGCGCGCGGCATACGGTCTGATGCTTAATGCAGGCCCGACCACTTTGCATGGACAATTGGAGAGCAAGGTTGGTTTGGTCCCTCGGGCTGAGCTGCCTCTACACCAATGCTGCGCAAGTAACACCATCCTGTCGTATGCGAGCTGCTCTCAGCTCTCATCTTGAAACTCAAAACGTCCGATAAGGCCGAATAGGCTAGGCGTGGACATTAAAGATTGTCCTTTTTAGGACGGCCGAGTATACAGGAAAGATTGTCATGACAATTGCAAAATTGACTTATTTATTAACGAGGAGTCTGTATTATGGAAGTAATACGAGAATGGATCTGATTGCCCCTTTTTCCATGACAGACCAGTTAGGTTTTCTTAATCACAGGTTACAAATATATAAAATTATGAGATTCAACTCATATAAAGCCAAAAGTCATAAATTTGATTTCCTATTATTGAGAGAGAGCCAAGTAGGTAAAAAAGCTACTTGTTTTATGATAGAAAGATTATTGCGTTGGTTCGTATAAAACTTTGATCTCGTTTGAATAAAACTCGTAAGAAATGGCCAATTATCGTTTAACTCGTTGATGAAGAATTCTTCAATTTTTGTAAATTGTCAATGATCAACGTTTTTACTTAAAAACCGACAGATGTTCACGGTTAACAGCTCATTAAGCGTGTGTCATCCTTTTATAGTAATGGGATTTTTACAAACGATGGGGCAGAAGTCGCAGACGAGAAAGTAATTTTGAAAGGAAATTCGGTGGGTGTCCTTGCGTACGTCAGTCCAGGAACCGTACAAAATGACCCGTTACGATTCTTCCTCCAAGTCGTGAATTTCTTTGCCTTTGAGCTATTAATTTTTATAATAATTTAAAAATAAAAAATGAACCGGATGCGGATATGCTATTAATAAATTTCTACTTACCTCATGCCGTTCAGAATTACAAGAACATTATTGACAGAAATGAAAGATGATAATTATGACTATAATATATTTACGTTTTAGTAGTCAATTGACAAAGTTACTTCTTTCCGTTAATTATTCATTCACCAAGACTTTACATAAAATGTTATGTAAGGTCGTGGTTGAGATGGGTTCGAATCCTGCTCGAGGTAATTTTTTTATCACAACCAAAACCTTACATACAAAGAACTATATGTTTATTAAATCCATTACAGTTCATGCTCGGGTTGACCATTTTTCAATTAATTAATATTTATGAAAGTTACTAGTCGATATAAAAATATTACCAAAATGGCATAAAGGAGGAAAAAATCATGAAGTGCGGTTGAGATGGGAAGTTAGTGTCCGAGTGGATCGAAGTCACGACAGTTCAAGTGGTAGAGCAGAGATTTAGCCGAAGGTCGTGGGTTCGAATCCCGCTCGTCACACTGACTTTTTTACCTCAACTAAAAACCTAAATAAATTTAGATGAACATTTATTTCAGCATATCGTGCCATTAACTTTTTTATCTCGACCAATACCTTTCATAAATATTAATTAATTGATATATGTTTATATTTT
This sequence comes from Cimex hemipterus, assembly GCA_039619505.1. NCBI lineage: Eukaryota > Metazoa > Arthropoda > Insecta > Hemiptera > Cimicidae > Cimex > Cimex hemipterus. Next base: position 12,254,335 of record CM077105.1, read on the forward strand.
CCATACCAAAAGATTTTGCCTTAAATAGATATAATAAAATAAGTTTATTAATGTTTTATTTACAATTCCGTATAATCAACACATTAAAAACTATTTCCTAGTTACTTTTTGCTTGATTTAAATTTGATAGCACACACAGAAATAAGTAATGCTACAGAGATCATCGTCAGGGCCTGGGATTTACAAACATTGTTTACATTCGTGTGGTGATTAGCGGCCGTTAATTGATAATTGTTCAGAAATCCTGAGGTGCGGTCTAGTATGATGTATGTTTCAGAAAAACTGCAATCGTTGAGAGTAGAAATACTTTGATTGCATATAAAAAGAATATATTTTGCATTGTGTAAATTCACTTTTTGCCACATCCTCAATGTATTTGTTAAATGTAAAGAAACAATGTTTGTAAATCCCAGGCTCTGAAGATGATCTCGATAAAGATCGAAACGTTGGCAAGATAAAGAAAACGCTTGTCTGCGGTCCTGTAACCTACATCACACCAGACCGCATCTCACGATTTCTTAATAATAATAGAAACAATTCAAAACCACAATTCAGACATATTACACACGTTTAATAAAAAATTAATTCCATATGTTTTTCATTAAACCTTTCAAAATAATCGTGTCTGTTGTACCGCTAATTATCAAAATCATTTAAAAACATCTCAATAGTTCTCAACACTTGTATTGTACTTTTTTTTCTAAAAGGAAGAGATGGCGCTTACCTGCAATTATTGTTATTAATCTGTTGTTTTTTTTTTAAAGTGATTTTCAAAATAAGCCTCTCAAATGTAACAAAAACACAAGTTATAATTTGGGTTTTGGGTAAATAATTTTATTTATTTTTATAATGCATGTTGTAAAAATAAAAGTATTTCGTTATATAGAAATGTAAATAAAAAAAAAATATTAAAAAGTTAATGAACACAAGGATAAACCCTTGGTCAACGATATCCGACGGATAAACTGGAAACTGCGCGGGGAAAGTTTTTTATACAACCTGCCCAGAGATTGCGCCAAGCATTAAATATAAAATCTACATTTTTTTTTCATAATATTTTCCTGAAATTTTGGCCAAAGTGGGTAAAACTACTTATGCAATCACACTAATTCGTGGTCCGCTTGACGAACTAATTACAATTAATTAATGGTTTTAGTTGAGATTAAAACAATCTAAAGTTCCGTGGCCATTTCATTAATAGATTACACGACTTTTGAAAAATTGGAAAAAAGCGGGGAAATTTAAAAAAAAGGTGGGGTTGAAATGGGAAGTTGGTGACCGAGTGGTAGGGCAGCGGCGTATCTAGCCGACGTTCGTGGGTTCGAATCCCGCTCCTGCCATTAACATTTTATCTCAACTAAAAACCTTAATTAGTTGTAACATTATAAATATTGTTTTAAATTTTTATTTTAAATCTATTTTTTATTTTTTTGAGAATTTAACGAAATAGTTCGATTTTTTAACGACTATATGATTGCTTTCATGGAGCTACAGAACTTGTAAACATTGGAAACAAACGTTGCTGGTCTATACAAATCCTGGAATTAATAAACTTTTCATACATATGTTAGTCGATAAAAATATAAATGCCAGATATTAATTTTGCTACGTCATTTTGATGACTTTGAAAGCTTCGAGTTGGAAAACTTGCCAATTCACTTGGACTTTGTTTTATTGTTTATCTACAATTAGAGACTACTCGTTAAAATTTTTCCACAAAACAGGCCAATTTCGTGATAAAATATACATCGTTTATTAAAACGTTCTCTTTGCGGTTTTGCAAAGCTTAAATTTTAGTTGTTTTTGTTTTTAAATTGTTAAAGACAAAACGCGGTCTTGTCTTCTTACTTGTTTTTAAAGAATTTTGAAGAAAGAATTTTGCTTTTTTGTATTTATCTATATATACCATTTTTCAGTTAAATGAAACCTCACTTAAAGAAAATGAAACCCCAAGGTTAGGGTGTTCATAAAAAGTCACAAGTAATTTAAATATTAGTAATTTATTCATACATATTTATTACTTCAAAAATGAATTTAAGCTTTTGAAATTCAAATTCCGAAAATTTTATATAGGAAGAATATAAATGTAAAATATATATACCCTCCAATCTGATGATGAGCTAAAGGGCTCGAAATCAGGACTGTTTCGAAACAACTTACTGCAAGTAGGAACCATGCTTTTACAAGTATTGAATTCCACACCCATTCCATCATTCATATTTTCTATCGTGGAGAGTTGTTGCTCTCTCAAAAACACTTTTCTACTCTACTTGCTTAAATTTGACGGGGTGAATGTAAAAAAGTGTGATGAATATGGATCTTCACATGAAACGTTCTTGCACCTAAGCCTTACGATTCAATTAGTGCAATATTAATACTCAAACATCGTAAAATTTATTGTTAGTACTATAATGTCATTTATTTATTCCTCTAGATAATTATTTTCATTAGGTTTTAGGTTTCATTTGACTGAAAAAAGTGTCATTTGATTGAAAAATCGTTTCATTTGATTGGAAAAAAGTTTCATTTCATTGAAAAAAGGTTTCATTACTTGACATTTGACTGAAAAAAGCTATTGATAAAACACCATAATGTTTGGATTGCATTTTATTGAAGTAAGGTTTCATTACATGGAAAAAGATTTCATTTTCTTGGAAAAAGGTTTCATTTGATTGGAAAAAAGTTTCATTTGATTGAAGAAACATTTCATTTGATCGGAAAAAGGTTTCATTACTTGACATTTGACACATTTGACTGAAAAAAGCTATTGATAAAACACCATGTTTGGATTTCATTTTCTTGGAAAAAGGTTTCATTTGATTAGAAAAAAAGTTTCATTTGATTCAAAAAACGTTTCATTTCATTAAAAAAAAGTTTCATTTGATTGAAAAAACGTTTCATTTGATTGTGTACAGATTAGTGACAGCATCTCACGATATTTGAATAATGAAGTTTCATTTGATTGAAAAACAAGTTTTATTTGATTGGAAATAAATTTCATTTGGTTGAATAAAAGGTTCATTTACTGGAAAATGCATTTTGTAAAACACCCTAATATTTGGATTTCATTTTCGTGAAGTAAGGTTTCATTGGATGAAAAAGATTTCGACTTCTTGGAAAAAGGCTTCATTACTTGGAAAAAGGTTGCATTTGATTGAAGAAAGGTTTCATTTGGTTGCAAAACCGTTTCATTTGACTAAAACGTGCATTTTGTAAAACATCCCAATCTTTGGATTTCATTTTCATGAATGAAGAGTGAAAAAACGTTTCATTTTCTAAGAAAAACGTGTCATTTGATTGGAAAAATGTTTCACTTGCTTGGAAAAAGGTTTCATTTAATTGAAAAAAAGTTTCATTTGATTGGAAAAAAGTTTCATTTCATTGAAAAAAGGTTTCATTACTTGACATTTGACTGCAAAAAGCTATTGATAAAACACCATAATGTTTGGATTGCATTTTATGGAAGTAAGGTTTCATTACATGGAAAAAGATTTCATTTTCTTGAAAAAACGTTTCATTTGATTGGAAAAAAGTTTCATTTGATTGAAAAAAGTTTCATTTGATTGAAAAATCGTTTCATTTGATTGGAAAAAAGTTTCATTTGATTGAAAAAAGGTTTCATCACTAGACATTTGACTGAAAAAACCTATTGATAAAACACCATAATGTTTGGATTGCATTTTATTGAAGTAAGGTTTCATTACATGGAAAAAGATTTCATTTTCATGGAAAAAAGTTTCATTTGATTGAAAAAAGGTTTCATTACTTGACATTTGACTGCAAAAAGCTATTGATAAAACACCATAATGTTTGGATTGCATTTTATTGAAGTAAGGTTTCATTACATGAAAAAAGATTTCATTTTCTTGGAAAAAGGTTTTATTTGATTAGGAAAAAGTTTCACTTGATTGAAAAAACGTTTCATTTGATTGTGTACGGATTAGTGACAGCATCTCACGATATTTGAATAATGAAGTGTCATTTGATTGAAAAACAAGTTTTATTTGATTGGAAATAAATTTCATTTGGTTGAATAAAAGGTTCATTTACTGAAAAATGAATTTTGTAAAACACCCCAATATTTGGATTTCATTTTCGTGAAGTAAGGTTTCATTGGATGAAAAAGATTTCGACTTCTTGAAAAAAGGTTTCCTTTGATTGGAAAAAAGGTTGCATTTGATTGAAGAAAGGTTTCATTTGGTTGCAAAACCGTTTCATTTGACTAAAACGTGCATTTTGTAAAACATCCCAATCTTTGGATTTCATTTTCATGAATGAAGAGTGAAAAAACGTTTCATTTTCTAAGAAAAACGTGTCATTTGATTGGAAAAATGTTTCACTTGCTTGGAAAAAGGTTTCATTTAATTGAAAAAAAGTTGCATTTCATTGAAAAAAACTTTCATTTATATACATCCCTCCGCACTAACCAAAAGCTTCGAAAGAAAATTCCTATACTTCGGTTGGAAGGTGTTCAGCAAATCGATCGACGTACCCAGAGGAATTTTTCCACATGCATTTTCACGTCTTCTCCGCGGCCTTGGCAGTACAGAGTTGATAATTGTTCGCCTCTTGCACGCCACTGCCTTTTCTATCTAATGGAAATAGGTCTTTCGCGTCTATTGTAAATCTTTAGTTTGTTTTAACTCTTTTCTTAATAAATCAATTCCTATTTGCTCAGTGGACATAATTGATCATATCAATTATTCCAAGTATTCTTTTTAACTGAAGTTCCTGACTGAGAGGAAAAATAAATGTCACGAGCGGGATTCGAAGCCACGAACTTTGGGTAAAGAAGGGCCTGGTTACGAATCCCTCTCGTGTCACTTATGTTTTCTTTATATTTCTTTATATTTACTTACATATTTGTATTTTCAACGGTTCTGGCCTGGCCGTCTAGGTATAGTTTTAGAGCTAAGCAATGAAATTACATAATACCTCAAAAAATGTTTTTGTTACTTTTTATGTTATGATAATTTGTCTTGGTGCATTTTAAATTTTGAATTAGTGCTTCTAACATTATTTTACACGTTCATGTACTTTAAATTTTTAACCACCTTATTCGTATGATGGCTCTTAATGTTAATCGTAGGTAAGTATTCAGTTAATTCATTAATAGATTATTAATTAATTTACACAAGTTTAAGAATTATTAAATCATAAATTTATAAGAAATATTGCATTTCACTTTCATTTATTTAGTGATCAGTTTGGGGTTTCACGATACAATGTTAAGATGATCGACCTTACAACCTTGATCAACGGTCCTTTATTTGTCTCCTGAAAAGGTAATAAAGTTGTAAATGAAGTTTCGACGATAAAAGGCGCTTTAAGTATGGTCAAACATGCTTCCGTCACATGCTTGGTATATTTTTTCGCCTGCCTCACTTCATCCCAGGGTCAAACCGGTGTCTTCATCCGCCTTAGTAAATGTCGTACTATAAATTTAACCGGCATCATTCGCATTAAGAGGCATTTATAATCTATCTAATTCTTTATGGCTTTCGTTGTTTTTTTTAAGTACGAGATGGAAGGTTGATTCCGTTTTCACAGGGTTTTTTGCACGGTCTCAACGCTCTCTTTCAATGTTCGGTATCTTTTCCTTGAATGCACGTTGAAAATGATTTTTTTTTAGGGAATGCTCTCGAAATCGAAGTGCCTCACGATGATGATATTATTTTTAAACTCTAAAACAATTAGAAGAGGTATGCAAAAGTAAGTATTATATACATTTAAAAAAATTCCCTACTCAACAAGGATAACATCTTTAAAAAAATTATATATGTTTTATATTGAACAAAGTTGCATTTGATGGAAAGAAGTTTCATTTGATTCAAATATGCTTTTGATAAAACCTCCTAATGTTTGGATTTCATTTTCTTGAATTAAGGTTTCATTTGGATGAAAAATGTTTCATTAGCTTGGCAAAAAGGTTTTATTTGCTTGGAAATGCGTTTCATTTGGTTGAAAAAAAGTTTCGTTTGATTGAAAAAAGGTTTCATTTGATTGAAAAAAGGTTTCATTTTCTTAGAAAAAGGTTTCATTTGATTGAAAAAAGGTTTCATTTGATTGTAAAACGGTTTCATTTGATTGAAAAAAGGTTTCAT
>CM077105.1:12260448-12274393 GCA_039619505.1 Cimex hemipterus
TTCATTTGATTGTAAAACGGTTTCATTTGATTGAAAAAAGGTTTCATTTTCTTAGAAAAAGGTTTCATTTGATAGAAAAAGATTACATTTTCTTGGAAAACGGTTTCATTTGATTGAAAAACGGTTTCATTTTATTAAAAAAAGGTTTCATTTTATTGAAAAAAGGTTTCATTTTCTTAGAAAAAGTCCCATTGATCCTCTTATGAGAATATAGATAAAATATAAATAAATTGGTTTATTACATAAAATATTACTAGCTCAACTTTACACTCGCGTACAAAATCTAACTTATCGAACTTATTATCAGCTCAACTTAAGCAAGTACGCAAAGTAAAACCCTTATCCACCCACAATCTTGCCCAATAAAACCCATCCATACCAGTATAAGGCGTTTCACGTGGAAATAATCCTGTGATTTTCTTTCTGAAGAATTAGTAGTTCGAATTGGGAATGATTAATTTAAATCAGAACTTATGGCTAAATCATACAATGATGAATTTACTCATGATTAATTCAATCATGATTGAATTAGTAGTCAGAATTGAGCAAAATTAAGAATTTGATTGATGATTGAATTAGTGAGATTTGGCCCAACTCTGGCTGCAATGTCCAACTTACCAAAATCCAACAGACTCAGGATAAAAAATGTCAGATGAGAGCCATTCTGAAAGTTCCGGTGTGATGAAGTATTATTTATCGAAAACCTGGCATAATGCGGGAAATAGAACGTTACCCCGAATCACCCCAGCCTGGATAGAAAAATATTCCGGTAGGGAATGCCTTCACTAACTTCTGAAAAAACCGGATTGAACAACAAGTTGAACAGCGAGCCCGAGTGCCAAACTATATCAAAAACTTGGCTTATCAGCAAAGACGCAGGACAGTTCTGGGTCATCTGAAGAAAGAAGGTCTACCATATGTTAGCACTGATGTTGGATAGAATCAAATGAATTTATACAATGCAAAATATATGTTTTTTTATTTATAATGAAGATGATCTCAATAAAAATCGAAACGTTGGCACGATAAAGAAAATGTTTTTCGGAAACCCACATCAAACCAGACCTTATCTCACGAACTCTGAATAGTTTTGATAATAGTTTTCAGCAGTTTCTGGCAAAAATCCAACATGGCAGACAATCTTTTTTCTTGCTATCCGACTTCTGAATCAATGACATACAAACTTTTGAATATCACCAGGTTTACCAGTTTTTTTGTTTTTTTTAGTACATTAGCACGTTTGCACAAATTTGTGTCATTAAAATTGGACTTACTGGAAATACTGGATAAAATCTGGATCATATTTAGACACTTTTTATCAAAATAGGCTTCGTTATTTGAAAATTACTTTTAATATAGAGTCACAGGCGTGTTTTAGGTCGAGAAAGTACGAATCTTCCTTGTTAAGAAGGTAATACACTATTGCACATGTTGTACAACCCATCTTTGAGGAAAACTACTTTTGAAGAGGTTTAGTACTTAGAACATTATTGGGGTTATTGGCGATGGCTCTAGAACACATTCAGAAAAAACCTCAGTTTTGTGGAAATTGGAATTGAGATCGTTTGAAATTTTCACTCTTCAGGACATTTCCTAAGATTTTACTAAAAATAAGTGGTAGACTTATTGACTCATATGACGGGGTAAAATATGTTGGTTTTTGTTTAGGGAATGTTTATACATTCGAGTTTTCCTTGTTATAAGGCCGTAGATAGGAAGTATAGAAATAAATAGGTATGAATCGAATATAATGGCTTTTTTTGGGTAGATGTTTGAAGATTTTAAGAGTAATAAAACCTGGAGCTTTCTTTGATTTGAGATCTTTGGCCGAAAGCGTGTCAGAGAGATGAAAACACTTTAGCTTTAGGCTTTTTATATAAAACAATTTTATATTTATTTACGGTTCAAAAAGCAGAGGGTGTTAAAAATACGCATTTTTTTAGCTTTACAAAGCGGAGTTTATTACAAAGATTTTACAAAGATTTTTGGCACAGTTTGTTCATTTAACCTTGGGGAGTTTCCGGCGTGGATGGGAGTGTGGCGAGATAGTCGAGTGCCCTCTGGATGGCCTCCGGTACTGGAGGAGGAGTCGGGAGATGAGCTCCCTGGGGAACAAAGCCGTTCTCGTCGGCGGTGTAGGTCAGTTGGATGACCTGGCCGTCTGGAGCCGTGTAGGAGAAAGACCCCTGGGCCGTCTGCACTTCGTTGGGCTCTCCCTGGCCGAAATTTTTGACGAAGCCGCTTTCCTTGGCGGCAATGCCGTTACCGGTTTCGTATCTGAAATTTAAGAGAACAAAACGAATTAGATGATATTTTAGATTGATTTTGAAACTGGCGACCCAGAAGGGCCAATACACGCCAGGATAATAAAAATTTTCGTGTGTTCTAAAAATTGTTGCAGATACTCAACTACAAAGATTTCAACAATGTTACATAAAACAGGAAAAAGATACCTTTCCTTCTATGTAATTTAATAAAAATTAAGATTAATTGTAGTTTGACCTGATCAGCCTTGTTAATCATTCGTTATTCCATGAATTGATGTGAACATTAAAAAAGGACAAGTACACTTGAAAAAACAAAAACTCAAACTGTTGATAATAATCAAGTTCTATAGACAAGAATATTTTTAACACAACCATGTTATTTTCAAAAAGTTTTATCTCTCCTAATTTCCAACTAGAATGAAAGGATTAAGAATTTACAGTTAAATAAAAAGAAGTTGCATAACTCAAGACTTTGTAGAGTCCTAGATCAATAATGAATTATTCAGCAGTTTGATGCTTCATTACTGTTAATTGTTCAGCGAATAAAATGAAGTTGGTTTCATTACACTTCAAAATATGGAAAATATTTTGACTGAATAATGAAAAGTACGTTAATAAACTGTCATTTTTGGAATTTTTATGCGGTTCTAGTCAACATTTAGATGAACTCTAAAAAATGAGGGAAAATTCAAAAAGGTGGGGGTAGACACGGAACGTTAGTGCCCCAGTAGATCGAAGGGCCACTATAGGTCAGGTGGTAGAGCAGCGGCGTATCAAGCCAGAGATTGTGGGTTCGAATCCCGCTCGTCACACTGACTTTTTTACCTCAACTAAAAACCTTAATAAATTTAGATTAACATTTATTTCAGCATATAGTGCTGTTATAGGCATATTTAATATTATATATAAAAATACATACATAATTTACATCAAGGAACATTCTCTTCAATTAGATTAGGATTCAGGAAAGAGCTAACGGTTTTGTGTTTCTGTGCTTATTAGAATAAAGAACCAGACCTCTATTGACTTGCTAAACCACCAGAAACGCATGGCAAAGACAGCCCAACGTAACCCCCAAGAATATGTTTGTACATTTGGAAAGAATCGGTTGGAACATTTCAATAAACTGGATTAAAGCGTACAACGGCATAGAGGGGAATGAAGGAGCGACTCAAAAGGCAAAAAAAGCAGAAACAACCTAGAATGAAAATACAACAACTATATCACACAATCTAATGATATATGTGTAGATTAGTGACCCTTAATCGATAATTATTCAGATATCGTGAGATGCGGAATGTAAACAATGTTTGTAAATCCCAGGCCCTGAAGATGATCTCAATGAAGATCGAAACGTTGGCACGATAAAGAAATTATTTTTTCTGAAACCTACATCACACCAGATCGCATCTCACGATATCTGAATAATCTAAGAATATCGATAAAACCACAAATTTTCTCTGGTCACTGAAAACAAAAAGGACACCTAAAAAGGTTTCTTGGAAGGATGACTCTCGCAAAGCCCAAAATTGGAAACACATATTCTTGGACTGTACCAAGTAAGAAAAGGAACTATCTGATTTGATAGTTGCAATAGATCGCAAACATTTTTAGAATTAATTCATATATTTTAAAAAAATCACTTATGAAAAACACAACTTTGATTAAATTTAAAAAATTCAAAATATAATAGTCAATTCATCAATGTTCAATGCCTTCATCCATTATATTTAGTGGTCTGATTGACCGAATTAGTTCTTTCAATTAATTTTTCTATGTATGTAAGACCTTGGCCTGGGTAGCCGAGTGGTTAAGGCGTCAGAGTCTCGGCTAGATATCACGGTCGTGGGTTCGATCCCCACCGTCGCCTCTGGAATTTTTATGAAGCCTAAGAGGACCGGTGGCCCCAATTGAAAGAAATCGACACGGTATTCATCAATGGAAGGAGTGAGACCGAATCTCTGCGACCCTGACTCTGGTCCGAACCCTTTTCAAAAATGAGTTTCTTCGATGTCAGAACGGGGGCTCAAGTTCAAATTTGTGTGACGAGCCATCCCCAAAAAATATGGAGCCTCTCCAGTCCCTGGTATCAATTGGAAAAGGATAAAAAAAGTCTTGGTTGAAAAGTAATGGTCGAAGACACGATAGCTCAAGTGGTTAGAGCAGCGACATGCGCCGAAGGTGGAGGGTTCGAATCTCGCTAGTGACACTAGTTTTTCTTTTCATTTAAAATCTAGATAAATATATCATGTGTTGTAAAGCACATGTAATATATCATATGGATCATGTAGTAAATAAATTCCTTCTTATTAGAGGTACTAGTAGAGATGAAAAAAATTCCGAAGATTCCCAACAGAATTTCACGATGCTCATCCCAACAAAATTCAATCACGTAAGGGTTTGACAGTTTATGATTTACTACGTCATAAAGGTTTCTTATTAAAAGAGAAAACATTTTCTGCATAATTTTGACTTAAAATTTGACAGCCGTGACGCAAAGGATAAAGGTCCCTCGTTATTTCAATTGTCTAAAATTTTACGTTTAAATTGTCGGGTTTCAGGCCGTTAAAGTGGAAACGCAATCGCCGTACGAGATAAGCATTTGTGACTCGCTAACGAATGGTTTTTGTTAAAGGAAGCATCGAGTAACGGCTGTGATGTCTGAAAAATTGCATCATCACTTTAAACGCTCAACATTGTTCATTAAACTCCTTCCTTGTTGTTAATTTACTTTTAGTGAATATACAAAAAACTAAAATATTATTTCCAGTTAACTTGTCTTTTTTAGTGATACTGAAAATAACAATTTAATACGCACATCAGTTATTTATAATGACAAATGGATTCACTTTATTATTCATTATAGCATTAGTCTTTCATGTAAATATATTTGTTTAATGATTAAAATTGTTTTAAATACCGTCCTACTTATTAATCGTAAGTCAATTTTGAAACATTGTATATCGATAAATAAGCGCGCTCTTCCGATTTAGCGCTTAAGTTGAAAGTTCAAAAAATTCACGCTGTATCTTTCCATCGATCATGTAAATTTATAATTATCACATCTCTGTTATAAGAAAAATTTTTATTTCCCATATAAAACATATAATTTATGGAATTAAAAAAAAATCAAAATTGTGCAATGCAACAACTAAGCCCGTGAAACCGCGGAAACAAAAGTAATTGTGATAATATTTTATTAATTTTTTAACGTCAATATATATAACTGAGTACGTACAGTAATACTTTACGGATTTTATTTTATTTTATTTTTTTTAGTCGTGACAATAAGTTGTAAGCAATGTAGCCGTTGTAATTAAGAATAAAACAATGTTCACTAATTAGTACCAGTCATGAAACTGATTATTGCTATTGAAATGAGTTAAATTGCCCAATATCTTTTCGAATTGCAATATTCGTATATTTTTATTATGTATATAGAATTATTTTTTTATAGGATTTTTCATATTTATTATAGGATTTTTTTGATAATCGATTTATATAACATGTAATAATAAAAATGACCATATTTAATCAATATTTGTAATTTCTTTTTTTTTTTTGCAAATTTTTGAAACCTGTTGTTTTAAGATTTTAAACGTGTTTTTTAATAATTATTTTGACTATAAATAATAAATGCTTAATTTCGGCTTCTTTCGTGTTTTGTTTTTCTTAGCTTTTCTTCTTTCTCTCCTTTAGCCTCATTTTCCCTTTCACGGCCTTCTTTTTTTCTATCTTTCTTCTTCTCAACTTTCGTTCTCTCTCTCTCTTTTCTTTCTCTTTCTCTCCTAGAGCGTTTTGTCTTTTTTAGCCTTGGCTTTAGTTCAGAATTGTATTCGCAATATTCATTTGTTATGAAATTAATATTCTTAATTCACTAGAATTAATTATGGTTTTAGTTGAGATAAAAAAGTCAATGGGACGAGCAGGTTTCGAACCCACGCTCTTCTGCTAGATACGCCGCTACTCTACCACATGAAATGACATCTAGCCGAAGATCGTTGGTTCGTATCCCGCTCGTGCCATTAATTTTTTTATCTCAACAAAAAACCTTAATCAATTTTAATATATTAATTGGTCAAGTGGACTACGAAATTAGTAAATTTGACTTCTTAATTACGATAAATAGCATTGATGTTTATATTCTTTGTAAAATTATGTATTTAAGTATCATTTGTGTATGTATTAAAGTATGTTAGTTGGTATTAGTAACTGAAATAGTTAAATAATTATAAATTGAACTGCTGTTATTGTAATAATAAATTTATATGAAACTAAAAACAGTTTTAGTTCATGATTAAGGTGGCATGGTACTAATGCAAAATAGTATGAGCAAAGTGAAGGGGACAGTAAAGGACAGGGGCAGCATTAAATTTAACCCCCCAATGTCTGCCCATTACTTATGGGAATAATATAAATGAAAGAGGCAACTGAATAATTTTGGGTTGCTGTGAAGTGAAAACAGTAAAGATAAAAAGCATAAAAACCCAAAAAGTTTCATATCTGCCAATTTATATTTTGTTATTACATAACTAATATGTGGCAGTGCGTTGATATTATGGACAAATTACCATTATGGTGTAATCAATTTTAAATATCATTTTAAAGAGTAAAAGTTCAAAATAAAGGTAGACGATGAGTAAGAATAGATGGCAACAATTCATGTCAGTTCATTGGTATTCAATCACTCGAATTTCTCCTTGTGTTTATTATTTAATCGGTTATTACCGCAGCACTGTTGTGAAATGTTTATAGCGTTTCACAATGATGATGCGATCATCTCAAGGCTTTTTTCTCGATTTTAATTCGGTACCGCTGCAATTGTACAACTCGGATCCTAATTCCTGAGTAAATAAGGGAGACGTTTATCTATGAAAGGAACGCGGCGGAGCGGCGGGGCGCATTTGCATGTTGTTTTGAAACGTATTTTCGCATCCAGTGTTGGGGGGGTATTTCACGTAATTCGCCCCAACGTCCTTGGCTGAGAGCCCGCGAGACCTTTTTCCTTGCTTTATACGAGACTCATTAGGAGAAAAAGCACAAGGATCGGATGGGAAAATCCTAATTCGTGCACTCCTGATGCTTTCGGGGGGGGGGGACAGCGGTAATAGCCGGTTGTCTTCGGAAGCGTTTCGTGACATGCATCGTGAGGTAACAATATCCGAGTTGTAACCGGCTTAAAACCGAAAGAGAGAGAAAAAAACACAAACATAAACATGATTGTTTTCAAATTTTATTTTATTAATTTTCAAACTTTAAAATCATATATAGAAACTGATAAAAAATAAGTCTATAATGTAGTGCAAAGAAAAACTACTTCCTCTAATTTAGAAAAGAAAATGTGAACCAAAGGAAAATATCCAAGCCTACACTTAAAAACTTTATCATACTGTGTCATTTTAATTATTAAATTTTAGAAAGAACTACTTTTGTCATTGTTTGTAAAAATCTGTGAGTCAAAATTTCTAAAACAATTGAGCAAATAACCAGATAAAGATTGCATTTGATTATAAGCTTAATTGCTAAACGTTTTTAAAATTATGACTAATATTTTACGCATAACAGATGAAATATTTTACGTTTTTATATCTGGACATTCTGGTCCTTTTATTTTCACTGAGTTGGACCTGTTGCGTCATATTATTTTTTCATAATACTCCATTATAGGCGAAATAGAAGAGAAATAAATGCTCATGGATGTTTTTTAAGGAGATGGCAAAGCGCTCATTACTTTAAGGTAAAGTTCCAGGAATCGAATAGATACTTACAAATGGGCGTTTTTTAATTTGATTTTAAACACCATCACGCCTATAATCTCGTAGTTGAATTACGGTCATAAAATCTCAAATACATAAAGAAAGTTTAATTAGCCAACGTAACTTGGCTTTTTTTTATGGAGTTGGCAAAGCATTCTTTACTTTAAGATAAAGTTCCCGGATTCGAATACATAATTGAAAATGGGCTTTTTTTATTTCTTTTTAAACACCATCACCCTTATAACCTCGTAGTTGAAATACCTTCGTAAAACCTCAATACATAAAGAAAGTTTAATGAGCCAACGTAACATGCTTTTTTTAAGGAGTTGGTAAAGCGATCATTACTTTAAGGTTAAAGTTCCCGAAGTCGAATACATACAAATGGGCTGTTTTATTTCTTTTTAAACACCATAACCTCGTAGTTGAAATACCCTCGTAAAACCTAAAATACATAATGTTTAATAAGCCAACGAAACTTGTCGCGTAATTGTGAACTCAATTTAAAGAAATTTCGATTAAAAAAGGTTAAAATAGTATGTTCCAAAATAGTACAGATATGTAGCATAACATATTCACTAAATTTCTAATCGTTTGTTATACATTATGGGCAACATATTTCAAATGACACATAGTAATTGTAAGTGTGAAAAAAAGTTGTAATTTTCCAGCTTTAAATATATTCAGATCCCGGTCTGTTTATTCTCGTTGAATTTTTTGAAAAATCATTTGCGGTTAGGTATTTTCTAATCTGATGAGCATGCATGACAAACGAGTCAAATAATAGGATAAAACCAAATGTTAAATACAAATCATTAATGTTTTCATTTATGAAAAGTTGTAAACCACGATATAGTGCAAAGATAACTTAACTTCTGTATATTTTAAATATATATGAATATTTTTTTAAGGGAGTATTTTGCATGATGAGACAAAAACATAAAGATAAAAGCGTACACTTTTAAGATCGTTCTACGAAACAATTCTAAAATCGTTTATAGGTGAAAATCAAAAACAGAATTTTTGAACTTCGTAACAAAAATTCAGATGAATTATTTTATTTTTGTTAAATTATTTATTGTGAATTATTATTAAATAACATTAAAATATTGTTTTTTGCACAAGGTGTTGAGCTAATTTTAACTAGTTCCGATTATCATTCAATAGAGCGAAATAGGGGCATTATGGTCCGCCCTTTTTCGCTACTTACTTTCATCTGTTTCCGTTTATGTCTGTTCTATATTGTAACACGGCTTATTCAAAATTTAACTTTATTGAAAAAATACAGTATTAATTATTATTATTCGATCCGTAAACCCGTTGAAAAAAATTTCCGCTAAAATTAATTTTGATTGTACGGCTAGTTTTTCAGAAGTGTAGCACCGACCTTCTTAAATAATTAACACGAGTTTCACCGCGATTAATGCACATGAGGATGTTACTTAACGAATACAATTAAGTACTGTTTTAATCTCTTTGGCCTTTAGACTCGGAAGATCACGACGATATATTTTAAATTTCCTGCGCCGTAACAAATAGAAACAATTGAAGAGTTGAAAAACGCGTATTTACATCAAACGATCAAATGATCAAAAAGTACAATTTTCGGTTTATTTATTTATTTTTTTTTAATTTAAAAATTCCTTTCTCCTGTTTAGCAATTGGATTTGTTGAGGAACACGTTTAAAGCTTTAGGGCTTTTTCAACGGCTTGTCAACGCGGATCTCGTGCTCACGATCCGTCGTAATTTACGGCAATCAATTTAATTTATTTATCGACGGGCCGGTCCGTGTCTTCTCGCTGTGCGCTTTGGTCAGATACGTTCTGTAATTTTGGTAATGATAGGCGATGTCCGACTAAACGCGGATCAGGACCATTCGCGACGATTGAGGTATTTGTAGGCTTACAAAACTATTCTGTTAAGAATAATAACAAAATTTCTTTATATATATATATATATATATATATATATATGTGTGTGTGTGTGTGTGTGTGTGTGTGTGTGTGTGTGTGTTTCTGTGTGTCTACGTGATCAACTAACAATGTATCCTTAGTTTCCTTGTTTATCCTTATTTTCCTTAGTTTTTTTTTTCATAAACCTCAAGTCATTCTTGTTAAAAAGATATTAAGCATTAAACTATTGTAAATTAATAGTCGAAGTAATACTTACTCCCAGTTGTACGTTCCGTCGAAGTTGACGTTGTTCTCGTATTTCAGGATCGGTACGGGTTCCGTGGACGGGCCCTGGGGGGCGGAATAGGCGAGAGCCAAGCACGAGAAAAGGACCAACTACAAAACAGAACACAAGAAAATTAAATTGAATTGAATAAAAAATTCTGAAATCAAGTGGAGAATTTAAACATAAAACAGGCTTCGACGATGGGGGGAAACTGGGTCGATACGGCTTAGTTATACTAACCAACAACACATATCGCTATTGAGTGACAAACAATTTCGCCCCGTGACAAAATCGACTCATAGAATTGAAAACAAAATCAGGATTATTAATTATTAAATTACGAATAATTTGATTTTTATTACTCCGACATGCAAAACTTAAAAAATCGAAAATAAACTCCGCAGTTCAATACGTATTTGTCATATAAAAAATATGATTCTGCTTTATCCTCGTATATAATAATCTAGCGAATTGTAATTAAATCATATACAATAAATCGAAAAGTAAAAATGACCAAAAAGTTTTAAAAGATAATTTTGATATGTTGAGAAATTCAACAGTTGTAGAAATAAAAAAGCATTTTTTAAAAAATTATTTAAAAAAATTTAAATCTATCGTAATCTATTTTTATTCTATATATTAGATAAAGGTTGTACATATGATAAATTATTTTTAAAAAATCTAGTAGTCAACAAATAGCTTTAGATCCTTAAGTAATCACGATTATCACATTACCCAACATTAAATAAGAAACATAAAATAGTTATCGTTGTAATGGATCTGTTTGAATATAATTTTTTATGAAACGAATGGTCTTTCTTTTACACTAACATTTTTTAGAAATTTTTTTATATTTTTTTATACTGGCAATTACAGGAAAAAATTTCTATAGATTGTAACATCGATTGCACTCAATTGTTTAAGTATAATTTGATTTATAGATCCAAAATTCTTGTTGAAAATTAAGGCTTTTGTGTATAGGATTCATCAAATTTAACACTAATATTTATATAATAAAATTCATGCCTTATTTGAACAGAAATTTGTTATGTGTTTTATAAGATTAGTACTTTTGTCTATTGACCCATTTAAAAAATATTTTTAACACCACAAGATTTCAAAGTTACATTTACAAGTTAAATTTCAATTTTTCATTATTTAAATATCAACGGAAACAGTTTACTTTTAAATTCTATTTTTAACTATTTAACTAAATTTTTTTTTATGGTTGTACACTACGACAAAAATATTCCTAGTGTGGGCTTTCAAATTATAACATAATATTGTTAGCTACGTACTAACTAGTTTTTGTTTAATTCTTACACTAAAATTCACCATTTAGAATTTATGGTTAGTAAAAAAATTATAAAGGTAAACCGAGAACATAATTAACAATACAGGATATGCAATTTACTCTTAAATGTTTCATATATTTCTTTGAGAAAAATTGATTAATTTAAATTATTTCAATTAAAAAAATCTATTATTAACAATAGTAAATTCAAAACTACAATATCTAAGAATAATTTAATTAAAAATGTTAAAATTTCAATAGCAACTGGGTAAAATTTTAAATTACAAGAGCGAGAAATTTGAATTTTTCTTTCAATTTTACTATTAACACTGGCACAAATCTGAGAGTAGAATTTAAAAAAATCCTTATAATAGAGATAGAAAAACTACATATTTTCGACCAATGGTTCAATCGTTTGTGTAATTAAAAATTTATGATTTCTTTAATTAAATAGCATAACTTTTCTTTTAATAATATTAAATGATAATATTTATAAGAAGATTTGTTTAAAAAAATATTGTCTTTATGATAGTAAATTATGATAACCATTTTAAAAATTAAATTTAACAAATATTCATAAATTCCAATTTAAGTTAAGAAAAAAAAAATATTCTTAAGGCAATCCCTTTTTTGGTAGAATATTGAATATGCATAAATTATTTCAAAAAATTAATTAATGACCTCGTTGGAAATTTTTTGTGTTTTAAAAATCTAATTCTTTTGAATTACGATTTGAAAATAAAAAAAAGATATTTGGAGACTTGCAGTTAAACAGCATTAGATACGAAAAAATGTTCTTTTTATGGTTAATATTCAACAGCAAATTATACTAGGTATTTCCTTGATAATAATTGAAAATTGAAAAGACACAACGCGTCAAATTCAATCAACGGCCATCCGCCTGATTGTACGTCTCGGAAAAAGAAGTCCACACCGTTCCACAGCGTTTCTAATAACGGTAAGCAACAAGCACTTGTGTATCCGTTGAAAAAGCACTAATCACCTTGTACATGATAGCAGGTTGATGTCTACTGATGTCTGTCGACGACTCCTTCCCAATATATAGGATATCACCCCCCGCTTTTGTGCAGTACCATTAACATAATAGTCAACCAAAGGTCGGGGCTGATTCCCCCAGCGCCCCCACCCTTCACTTGCAATTCCACTATTCTGCAGATTGCGTATCCCAGGGATTGGTGTCGAAATATTTCTAGTTTTTCCTATTTCTTCTCATATTCAATACGAGCCCTGGCAATTTTACAAGGACGGTAAAAAAAAATTAAGATTGATTTGTGATGTTTATTGTTTAAAATATATTAACTTATTCTTTTTACGCTTGCACATTTTTATTCAAAATATATTTATCCGCAAAGGAAAATGAAACGATATTGCAGTTGGCTTTTTCATCTTACTTTTCTTTTTAAACAATGAGATAATTAATTTCTATTAACAATTGATTTTATGTTTTTGCTTGTACTTTGTAAATTTTGCCTTTTCTAATATGGTCAGTAAATCGCTTTGCTTATTTAAATTTTTATTTTCCGTACTTTTTTTTAAATTTATAAATAAATTAAATTTTTTTACATAAAATATTTCACGTCCCGTACATAATAAATATAATTCAATTAATTTAAAGTTTTAAGTTGGGATAAAAAATTAGTGTCATGAACAGGATTCGAACCGACGATCTTCGGCTTGATAGCCGCTATTCTACCACTTAATTGAATTATATTAATTGACCGAGAGGACCACGAAAAATACTGAAATTATAAATATATGTAAAAATTGTGTAAGCATGTTTCTCTGTGCATCACTCTTCTATTTCCTATATTTGTTTCTATATTCTATATTTGTATTTTTTGTTTTATTGTTCTTAAGAAAACTTGTTCTTAGTATGTATCAAAGTTTTTCTTACTATCATTCTTTCTCACACTTATTTTCTCTTTCCTTTCTCTCTTTCTTGTTTTTTCTTTCACTCTATTTTTTATGTTTGTATTTTTTGTATTGCTGCCCTGAAGGAAACTTGGCCTCAGTACATAACAATGTTTTTCTTATTATCTTTCTTTCTCTCACTTGCTCTCTCTCTCTCTCTTTCTCTTTCTTTCTTGTGTTTTCTCTCTCTCTAATTTCTATATTTGTAATTTTTGTATTGTTGTCCTTAAGAAAACTTGTTCCCAGTACGTACCAAAGTTTTCGTTACTATCTTTCTTTCCCTCAATTACTCGCATTCTCTTCCTTTCTCTCTTTTCTCTCTTTCTTGTTTTTTTATCTATATTTTTTATATTTGCATTTTTTGTACTGTTGCCCTTAAGGAAACTTGTTGCCAGTACATAGCAATGTTTTTCTTACTATCTTTCTTTCTCTCACTTTCTCTCTCTCTCTCTCTCTCTCTGTCTCTCTCTCTCTCTGTCTCTCTCTCTCTCTCTCTCTCTCTCTCTCTCTCTCTCTCGCT
>CM077105.1:12282701-12300616 GCA_039619505.1 Cimex hemipterus
TATATATATATATATATATATGTTTATTTATTTATTTAAAGCCCACCAGTTGCATAAAATTAGCAATTTTTAGCTCTATCAATTAACTAATTTATTTTAACTAATCAAATATCTACCATATTAAAAGCGAAAAATTGTTACGAATTATTGTTGTACACATTATGAGACACAAAATTTACCTATAAAAGTTTAAAATAAATTTATAAAAATAATTGTTTACCATGGAAAGGTATATAAATGCATAATAATTTTACAGCCTGGAAGAAGATGGTGCATAAAAGTTGACCTTAAGAATATAAAAAATTTTATGTTGATTCATAGCATTATCATTATTTCCAATTCAGGCTCTGATTGAGTAATTCTGCGTTATCACCTGTACGTAATGGAAGATAATAAAAAAATTAAAATTTCATTTCAGCGACTCCATGTACAGTATGCTCATTAGCATGTAGGTAGGTAATAATTTTTCATCGACGTGTCTATTTCTTTGAGGAGGCAAAACCTTCATTAAAATGAGGAAAAATGCAGATGTTACCTCTCCCCGCTTGCCGTATAAATAACACCTCTCGCCCGGTGTAAAAAGCCGTGTGTCCCACCTTTTGGCACCGTGAATCGGGGAGGAAAAAAAGTGTCGAAACGGCCCCAGTACACTCTTGCATCTTATTGTATAATGGGCGTATTTCGGCAAAAAGGTGAAAGGTTTCTTCAATTTTGAAACAATTCCGTCTCCCCCGTATCCAATCGACGTTAGATTTGAGCTGACTGCAAATTTAAAAATCAGCACGGTTTAAAACGAAAAAGAAGTCTTAGAGCAATAGAAGCTTCGCAGGAAAGAAGAGCGCCCTCGGGCTTACCCTCGTGCAACGGTGATCAGATAAAGTCAGAGGGTTGCAAATGTTATATTAATGCTGTGTATGTGATAAGGCGGAACCTTGGCACCTTCACTTCCTAAAATGTCAGAGTGTTAAAAGGATCGGGCACACTCCTACTCAAATTTGAAAAATCAGTAAATTAAAATGAAATTTTTTTGTTCATTAAACTAAACCTATGTCATTTTAGCATGATTTCACTCACACCTTTCAAGAGATGAAAATATTAAATAAATTAATTAAAATCTTTAAATTTAACTAGGGGAGTCTAAGCAGGTTAAGGAAACTTTATTTAGCAATCGCGTAAGAAATATCTTAAGCAATTTATTTTTTTAGTACTTAGTAATTTTTAACTTTTTTAGTAATTTTTTAATTAAACTTTTTTGCAATTAATTATTCGTTATGTAATGTATTGGTTGAAGTAAAAAAGCCAGTGTCACGAGCGGGATTCGAACCCACGACCTTGGGCACAATATGCCGCAGCTCTACCACTAAAGCTATGGTGACTTCGATTCACTCGAAAACTAACTTCCCACTCAACCCACCTTTCGAACTTTCCCTGTTTTCTGCCATTTTTTAATATTTTTATCACGACCTACACCTTTCATAAATATAAATTAATTTTTGCCAATTTTCAAATGCCGTGTAATCAGGATTCGATTCTCGGCGAGAAATGAAATGGCAACGAAGATATACTTTGTTTTATTTATTAAACCCGGTGGTCCGATTGACAAAGTAACTTCTTTTAACCAATTCATTTTTACGCAAGATATTGGTTGAAATAATTTAATTTAATTCCATAGAAACAACTCCCGATTAACTTATTTCGGAGAAGTCCAAACCAGCTGGCGATGACAAAGTACGAAATTCAAAAATTCCAACTGTTCAGTATGGCACGGCATTAGAGAGGAACTTGGATTCTCCAGTCGGTGGGATGTGTGGAAGAACATTTTTTTCAGTCTCCCAAATCGACATTCGTGCAAAGAATGTTAGACGTTTGTCATAATCAGAGTCCCGAAGTCCCTGGACAAGAAGAGAGCGATACTACTTAAAAATTATAGATCCAGAGTACATTTATAATCTTATTTTTTGAAAAAACCTAAAATGACCTTCCATGATTTCGGAGAGAGGAATTGGAATTTTTGGGAACATACAGAAAACTATTAAGCGTCATTTTTCACCCTGTATTATTTTTCTCCGAAAAGAAGGTAAAATTTTGAAACTGGTGTAAAATATTAAGCTATTAACTATTAAATTAAACTATATTAAATATTATTTAATTATGTGTTTATTAGTGGCTGTTAATCGATAGTTATTCAGAAATCGTGAGATGCGGTCTGGTGTGACGTAGATTTCAGAAAAACATTTTCTTTATCGCGCCAACGTTTCGATCTTTATTGAAATCATCTTCAGGCCGTGTTTGTCTTTTGTGTAATTGTGCCGTAACTATATCACGAAAAATACACAACTTTTAAACAATTTTCTAAGAGAAATTGATTTCATAATAATGAAAATCCTTCTATATCTTATTCAACAAAAATCAATCTTCCAGTTATAAGTAAAACTACGTCGTTACGAAAAGCCAAACATAATGATAATAATAATAAAAAAATAAAAAACCTAGAACAAGCTACTCTTTGAAAAGTAAACATGTTTACCTAACCGAAAAAATATTTCTTTGTATTAAAATTTATTCCACTCGAAATGAGAGATATCTACGTTATTTGGAAAATTAATTATTCAGAAATGTTGAGATGCGGTCTGGTGTGATGTAGGTTTCAGAAAAACATTCTCTTTATAGAGCCAAAGTTTCGATCTTTTATTGAGTCATCTTCAGGGCTCAAAGTGTTTGTCTTCTGTGTAATTGTGTCATTTCAAGCGGAAATAAGTGAATTTAATTAATTAATATGTACTTCACTAATGCTCTCCGTCGCCATTTCAATTGTCGGCGAGAATCCAACCTGATTACACGAGATTCGAAAAATGGCGAAAAGTAGGGAAAATTAAAAAGGTGGTGGTTGAGATGGGAACATTGTTTACATTTAAATTTTATCCACATCCAACAGGTTTTTTTATATGCAAACAATGTTTGTAAATCCCAGGGCCTGAAAATGATTTCAATAAAGATCGAAACGTTGGCGCGATAAAGAAGATGTTTTTCTGAAACCTACATCACACCAGACCGCATCTCACGATTTTTGAATAATTATCGATTAACGGTCACTAATCTCTACACATAATTTTTAAGGCCGAAATCCTGATCCAAAGCCAAGTTTTTCGGTAATTCTCGACTATTATAAATTGAGTTACATATTCAAACAGCGTCTTTTCTGTTTAACTATTGCAGATTTTGAGGTTATGTACGCGATTAAGACGTACATCAAACCAGACCGCATCTAACGATATCTCAATAATTATTACACTATATTAAATGTTAATCAGTTATTCAAAAATATTAAGTATTTTTTGTTTTGTTGCTAGCTTCATTGGTTCGAGAGAAATTCAGCCGGGCCACCTAAAAACGACACCCTTTTAGGATACCGACGTAGCATACATTTAAAAACATAGCGTCAGTAACCAGATCGAGACCTTCGAATGGAGGCTATTTAAAACAAAATATGCGCAAAAACAGAAAAATAACACGCTCTCACTTATTTATATATGTATGTATGTTATAATTTCTATCTGGAAGTGATGTATGTTGAAGACTTAAGAAGCTGTAGACGTAATGTAAATACAAAGATTGTTTACCTTTTCTACGTTGAAGAAGACAGATTGTTTAGATTTGTTGATGGTCAAACTTGATTGAAAAAAGATAAACATGTTTTTGTTTACTAGGTAGGTTGTTTTGACTACATCACGAGGGGTAGTGGATCCGCGGACCGACCTGGCCTTTGCCCTTTTTCCCGAAAACAACCGGCAGACTTGAACGAAAAATATTTGTACAAATCCGTTTCGGGTTTCGAATACGCATATAATCGGGGATGGGATTCGCCCGAAGGTCTAAGGACCTCAGGGAACATTTGACGTGACCGATCGATCCTTGATAATACTGTAGATTTAAAAGAGCATCATCGAGCGTATGGCATTGGCATTCAAGATTGATACGATATCGCCCAAACTGTGAACCATCACGTCGCTACCATGATGACCCTCGCAAAAGCGTGCTGTTTCATTACATTAAGCCCATTACATATAATAGTTTCTTTTCTCCTAAATTTCAACATCAAACTCGGATATCGAAATGTGACATAAGTGGGTAGCGTTTTCAAAAGAGAAATTCATCTTTATATAAATTTAATAGAATAATCTTGACCAATATTTTCACGCTATCATCGTCAGATTAAATAGTTCTTTTTCCATCTAAGCCAGGAAAGATACTTCATTCAGATTTTACTTTTATGTAGACAGAGAGTTAGAATGAGAGAGAGAGAGAGAGAGAGAGAGAGAGAGAGAGAGAGAGAGATTTCACTTTTAATATGGTAGATAATTAATTAGTTAATTGATAAAAGTTGTTACTTTTATGAAACTGGTGGGCTTTAAAAATACACATACAACCACGAATAGATAACCATTAACATTTTTTATTGGAATATGCAAAATATTTTTCTTTTTCTTTCGTATTTTTTATTGATCGAAAGTATAATATTTAATTAAAGGGTTTTGTTATAGATTGACAAATTTTCCTTGTACAAAACGGAAACTATTGACTTTGTATGCAGATTTAGAGTTATAACATAAGTAACAAAAAGGTAGGGAACGGGAGAGCGCAAAAAAAGAGAAAGAAAGACAGAAAGTGTGAAAGAAAGAAAAAGAGGGCGAGAGTAAGAGATAGATAGATAGATAGATAGATAAAGAGAGAGAGAGAGAGAGAGAGAGAGAGAGAGAGAGAGAGTCATTTCTAAGTTAGAAATAGATTACAATTATTTAAGGTTTTTAATTGAGATAAAAAAGCCAGTGTCACAAGCGTGATTCGAACCTACGAACTTCTCTTTATCTCAACTAAAAACCTTAATTAATTGTAATGTATAAATGGGTCAAGCGGACAACGAAATTAGTGAATTTAATGAACTAAAATGAAGTGTACTTCACTAAAGCTCTACGTTGGCACTTAAATTGTCGTCGAGAATCACGGCATTTTAAAGATGGCAAAAAAGGAGGGAAAACTCAAAAAGGTGGGGTTGACATAGGAACATTGTTTACATTTAATTTTTATCCACATTCTACATTTTTTTTATATGTAAACAATGTTTGTAAATCCCAGGGCCTGAAGATGATTTCAACAAAGATCGAAACGTTGGCACGGTAAAGAAGATGTTTTTCTGAAACCTACATCACACCAGACCGCATCTCACGATTTTTGAATAATTATCGATTAACGGTCACTAATCTCTACACATAATTTTTAAGGCTGAAATCCTGATCCAAAGCCAAGTTTTTCGGTAATTCTCGACTATTATAAATTGAGTTATATATTCACACAGCGTCTGTTCTGTTTAACTATTGCAGATTTGGAGGTTATGTACGGTTTCGGTCCATCTGATGCTGTGTAGCTTCTTAACAGCATTTTCAATTTATTTTGGCTTTATATTAATGAAAATTTATGTACTCATTATTCATTGTGGATAGACAACTATTTAGCGTTTAGCAAAAATTAGTTCGTCTAATCTATAACCTATTGCTGCGAGTATAATCAGTACGCCATATTGTTGGAAACGTTGCTTCCATTTTGTAAAAAAAAAATATTTACAACCCAAAGTGGTTATCGGCAAATTTTATATAAATCAATTGTTAATGTTATTTTAGGCCGTCGAGTTGTTATTTAATTATAGGGCTTACAGTACTATAATTTAAGGAAAATTAACGATTGTAAGAAAATATATATTCAGAAATATTGTTCCTCGTTATTAAATGCAAGATTGTATTGGTCTTCTGGATGTTATCTATACTCCTTTTGAATTTATTGATTATAGTATGTATATACATTATCTACAATATTTCGTGTTTCTAAAAAAAATTACCAATCCGTTTCGACACCAGAAAATAATAATTTATTTCTTCATTGCTCAACGCTTGTCGCGTCAATGGCTTTATATAACTTTCATGTTAGATTTGGAGATATAAATTTAAGATAACTTATTGGAAGGAAATTATTAAAACGGCGGAATTCGTTTATAAGAAAAAATTCTCTCACATCAATGCTTTTTTTGTGATTTATCACCCTTCCCAGATGCAGAATGTCAAGCGGAGAAATATTGACGTGATGCTTTTTCCTCGACAAAAGCTGGCATTAATCAAAACTTCATGTTAATTAAATGAGCAAAAAAAAAATGATTACTTGTTCTTTGAAAAAGGATTTTTGAAAGCAGCATTTTCTTGGCGTTGTATTAAAAGAATCATGGCCATTAGGAAACCGGTTGATCTAAAATTGACATAAAAGCTAGAAAGTCGGAACTTTATACAAATGTTCAGTTTTAGTACATCAATAGGAGAAAGGATTTAGTTCCGTAATTATTATCTTTTTAATGACCACGACTGATGATCAAACTTTATGACGGTTTTATCACGCTGAAAAGCATTTCAAGAGATAAACGTAAAATTTCAACATTAGATCGGTTTGCGAAACATTTCTTATTATTTAACTGTTGCAAAATATACTTTAAATATAACTTAGTTACAACTGAGGTGTTTTATGTCGTTTTCCAGTTCGCAAATCCCAGACTGAGGTCGTAAGTTTAATTAAAGTTAATTAACACAGTAAGAAATAGGCAAAAGTTATTTCTAAAATGTAATAAACTTCCCTATTAAGTTAGGACGATCATTTAATACTCTACGTACTTATTTCAACTTGGATATTTTAAATTAAAAATGTGATTTTTTCTGTTTGAGTTTGTCCAATTTAATTAATTCCGTCCAGAAATAATTTTATAATAAATTAAGAAAAACGATTATAAAATTTGTCGGTTGATATCGAGATAATTTTTGTCTCGTCCTTTTTTCACCGTAATCCGAGCGTATTTGATTTTCTAGTGTAAATGTGGTTCCAAAGTTCAGATTTTCAACAAACGTTATTCACAAAACTTATAAAGCTCGAAACGTTCTTAATTAGTTGTCCTTTTTATAACGACGGTTCCCACAGGTTATATCAACCCTCGAGGTGCCGGTTTTTGGGTAAAAGTTGCGGGTGCGAGATTCGAACCCACGATCTTCAGCTAGATACGGCTTGAACTATGGAAGCTCAAGTCCGCGTGGATCGAGGTCATTATAGTTCAAGTGGTAGAGCAGCGGCGCATCTTGCCGAAGATGGTGAGTCCCAATCCCGTTCGTGCCATTTACTTTTTTATCTCAACTAAAAACCTTAAAAAATTGTAATATATTCATTGGTCAAGCGAGCCACGAAATTAGTGAATTTGATGAATTAAAATGAAGTACACTTCAGTGATGCTCTCCGTGGCTTTTTCATTTGTCGCCGAGAATCCAAACTGATTAGACGACATTTCAAAAATGGCAAAAAGGAGGGAAAAGTTAAAAGGTAGGTTGAGATAGGAAGTTGATGTCCGTGTGGATCGAGGTCAAGATTGCTCAAGTGGTTGAGCAGCGGGGTATCTTGCAGAAGATCGTGGGTTCGAATCCCACTCTTGCCATTGACTTTTTATCTCAACTATAAACCTTAATTAATTGTTCATCACATTATTAGAGGAAGGACACAGCTAGCGCGAAGTCGCGAAGTTAAGCTGTTACAAAAGGAAGGATTCTTCGGCGCTTCAAAGACACAGGACTTTTTATTAGTAGGTCAGGACAGGGTCGACATAAGTTTAAGGACGACAGACGATAGATTCGTCCGTCATCAGGCATCATAAGCTATGATATCTGATAAGGCATGTCCAAAATGTTTCGATTTCCTCCAGGGCACTCGACTCGTGAATGCTATGGCCAGTCTTCTATCCTGACTGGAACCCGTAAATTGGACATTGGATGATAGGGGACGAGTTCTCTTTTCAGTGGAGGTGAGAGTTGGCATCACATGGGCGTAAATTCATACGGAGACGCCCCATGGTGTATGGTTACGCACGTGGTCCTTTGGCGGGTCGCTGATATTCTGGGTAGCATTTCCTTGAACGCCCGCCTGAAATTGGTTGGTGTAATTTTCAGGTACTTACAAGAGATAATCGAAGAACGTCTAATACCATATCCCTTCCGCCTCATCGGTGAGAGATTCTTGCTAACGCAGGGTTTAAAGCCACGGCCGATAGAGTACGTTTTTAGACGACTTCGTGATTGGGGTTGGTTCGTCGAGGTGGGTCCTTGGCGCGGCCAGCTCGAAGTACAGATTTGAACCCAATCGCACATACTTGGGAGCAACTTAAGAAACTAGTACTCCGATGAAACCCTAGAAAAGTTGAAAACTGCTCATCTTGATTAATTGGAAAGATTTTATTAGACATCTTTTCGAAGGACATGATTCGTGCCATAGATAATAATGCGCGGTATTAAGGTGAATATTTTTTAAAAAATTTTATTTGTTTTTTCTTCACTCAATTTTTTTTGTATAATTTAGTTATAAACTTTTTTTAAATGCCCTATTTTTAGAGCGAAACCAGTTTTGGTCATGGATAACATGAATAATTCTAAATAGAGTACTATTTAAAGGTGTTGTGTTCATTTTTTCCACCAGTGTATATTTGGTCGTGCGAAATTGTTTCTTTACTTAATTTCCGTAAGGGATGGTTTTACGGTTTAACTATAAACCTATAAACCGAATTCATAAAACGATCACATCGACAAAAAAGTATTTAACCCCTGAGTAGTTAATTTGTTGATTTTTAGTAATAGTGGAAGTAAAATGGAGTAAATATATTACTACATCGGCAGGGCCAAGGTCCACATATAGCTGCTGAATATGGGGTCCTCTGAAGGTCTGACTCGTAGAAGAAGGGTCATCCTAAACTCGATTTTGTATTGGCCATGCGAGGTTGACACATGGGCACTTACTTTTAGGCCACAAATCGTGTTGTTATAAAAATTATTATTATTATAAATTTTTAAGGGCGTTTTAACGGCTAAGGTCATTTCACGCCCTAACATCCAAACATTCTATTTTAGGTTAGCTGTATCTCTTCTGAGTGCTATAAAGCTCTGACTCCAAACATTCACTCGTAATCCAATTTATCCTATTGCCATCCAAGCTTTGATTTTCTTTCTCAAATTCTTAATTCGGAAGGCCAAATTACATTAAATTTAATAAAATCATAAAATTTCTTTCTTTTTTTAAAATTAAAATTGTGAATTTTTCCATAAGTATGGCTAATAATAATAATAACAATAATATAATAATAATAATAATAATAATATAGCATTTCTTTTTTTTTTCTAAGGAGCGATTTTCCTTATTTAAATTGCGATATTGGGCATTGCAGTGCAGTCAAAAACATCTGAAAAAAGAAACCATGCACGCACAACTCTTATGCAGACATTAGCAGGCATTCAATGGTAAAATAATTTGGAAAAAGGACTAAATTTCATTGTAAATTCCAATAAATTTGAGAAAACTGAAAAGCCCTCTTCGAAAGAAACACTGGGGACCCAGTAACTCCTGTAAATCTCTCGAAAGGTAGAGCCTTTGCCTAAGGGGTTGCAAAGTGGAGCAGTCGACCAAAATATGTTGTACTGTCGAAATGATGCGTTCTCCACTTCGCGTACATCGAGGACAAGTTGGAACGTTGTTGCCTAGTAAAAGTCTATTATGAATTAGCCTGATATGAGCTATTCGCAATCTAGAGAGAATTACAAATTATTTTCTCTCCAGTTCTTCAGTTGGCCATTTATGTACAGCTTGTTTAATTTCTTTCATACTATCTCTACAGGCATTCCGTCTTGCCGCCCACTTTCGTTTGATCATGTTTTAACATAAGCGACCATATCATCTGGACGGAGAAGAAATTGATCTTTGTGGATGGTTTGCAGCCTGTTGATCAACTTTTTCATTTCCAGAAACGCCGACATGACTAGGAACCCAAACAAATACCACATGTTTGTTGAGTGTTCTGAATTCATAGAGAATAAATTATGTATATAAAACAATGTCACATATAAATATAAATGCATGAATATTGGTTACGCTTCGTGTAATTTTTATGACATCGGTTTTATTTCTTATCAGGGATAAAAATCAACATACGATTATAGACTAAAAAGTTTATATGTTTCGGCTGGAGAATATAAAAATATAACCCTGAAATTTCCGTTTATTGTCCTGTGAACCGTATTTTAATTTGGCACTGTTATAAGAGACCTCTCGTTTCTTTCATGCCGACCTTTGTTTATTTTTCTACTATTCAGAAACAATCCCACGATTTATGGGCATAAAGGTTTAGATCGGAATTCGAAGATAGGACTCGCATCTCCAGGAAACAGTCTTCCCCTACTTGTTTAAATTGTTTTATAAACCACTAGGTTTATGAGCGAACGTAGTTGAGAAAATCGGTTTCGCTATTACAGGCTCTTTTTGCATAAAAAATGAGGCGACAGGAGGAAAATCTTGGATTAAGAAATTTTGAAATTACACGTGATTTTTATCTTAACCGACTGATTACTTAATCGACTTTGAAGACGCGGTCTTGGATTAACTTTTACTCATACACATTCTTTTCGTGACGTTCAAATGAAGCATTAGAAAGAAAACGGAAATTAGAATTGGACAAAAATTATACAAAAGGAGAAATTTTACGTTATTATGTTATTATTTTATAATTATAATGTAGTGCTTAAGTCTTTAAATTATTTACTTCATAACCCACAGCCTTGTTTTCTGAACAAGAGGGTATTTAAAAATTATATAAGCGGCCATAAATCATCTTAATAATAAATTTATGTACAGTTAAATTCACTAGTATTCGTGGTCCGCTTGACGAATTAATATATTACAGTTAATGAAGGTTTTCAGTTGAGGTAAAAAAGTCAGTGTCACGACCGGGATTCGAACCCACGACCTTCGGCTAGGTACGCCGCTGCTCAACCACTTGAGCTATCGTGACCTTAATCCACTAGGATTTGAACCAATCTTTGAATTTTTGAATTAGCCCTCCATTTTGCCATTTTTCTATCCAATAATATTTCATCAAGCTAGTGACACTGACTTTTTTCCATCTCAACTGTCAAGCGGACTACGAAACTAGTAAATTTAATGAGTTAAAATGAAGTACGTTTTCAGTAAAGTTATCAGTTGTCATTTCATTTGTCGCCGAGAATCAAATAAATTGCACGACATCGAATAACGACCATCGTATCCCGTTTTTTCTCCTTTTTAATACATTTCTATTCTCTTTACCCCATGGAAAGATCAGAATTAAAACAAAAGTTCGCGTCTCAGAGCGTGGTCTCCAGGGCTCCAAGCCCGATTCCGAAAGACTGGAAGTGCCGGAATTAGGCTAGGTAATGGATTTCAGTTCATTACGACCCGATTTTTAAACTACCTACTCACAGATAACAGAAATATTGCCATTGTTGCCAGACCGAACCCTTTCCATAGTGTCCCCTGATACTAAATGAGGTGCAAGTTCTTTTGGCAAGGCAGTCAACACAATCAATTCGTAATCGTTGATGGAAAATTGGCCTAAGATCGTATGCCCGTTTAACACCTGTAGCAACTGCCACTAGCAACCCACGAGAAAATGGTGCGGCTAGCGCTTAGAAGAGAACACCAATTGGAATGCTATGTTTACTCATGAGTCGCGTTTCCGACTGCACAGTGAAACCAGGTGCCGAAGGGTCGGTTTGTGGTAGGCGGCAGTCTTGGCTGGGATTTTCACTGGAGGACGAACCGGCCTCCCTAATTCCATCCCTCAAACCAGGGATCTCATTGGCAGGGATTTTCGGTTTTGGATGACAATACCAAACTTGATAGAGGCAGAATTTTTCAGCAATTCGTAGGCGAAAGCCATCTTATTTTAAATATACTTTGTGTAATCTCTAATTCCACTACCGCGCTCCTCAGAAACCCAGTTCTGTTCTACTGCAATGATAGAAAAATCCTCACGTCACTCTTTCCTCATGCTTTTTTCACTCGTATTAATAAAAAAAAACTTTAATCACACATCTCTCCGAAAAACCCTCTGTGCTTCTATATCTATCTTTTCCACCTGAAAAATCGGATATTCTGCAGCAAAGTCAGGGGAATCGGGCCCGAGCTCCCTACGCTTCTTGCAGCCCACAGCTGAAGAAAAGTGGTAAGTCCCTTATCAATCTTATTTTAATTTAGAATTTTCTTAAGTTTATTTTATTAACGTCTCATTACTTTTTAAAATTATTTTTTCCCTTCCACGAAATTGGCCGTAACATTCGGAAAACCTGGAAATTTCCCATCGTCCCTTTCCCCCATTTTCTCCAGACATCTATCCCATTGGTATACGTTGCAGAGAAGGCTTTCGATCATCGACCGAAGGTTGACCATGAAGTGAAATTCCTTATTAAACTAGTGACATTCTTACTTACAGTAGGCCTAATAAGTTACCCTGAAGTTTTAACTAACAGAAGACATTATACACGGTATTAATTGTTTAAAAATTTATTGAGGCCAATAAAAAAAATGACATTAAACTTTTTTCAAAATCCAATATTAAATTTTCCTTCAGTAAAAACAATAATTTTCAATAAATTTTATGATAAAATTAAAATAAAAATTTTAGAAAAAATAGATATTGATTACATTTTTGAGCAGTTTATTTTATTATTACAACAGAATCTTTTTTCCCTTAAAATTATAGTCTATTTTCTTGTCAGCTTGTAAAATAAACACGATTTCACTTCCTAATGGGCCAAAATTCATAATTTGCTTCGATCATTTGGTCAACATGATTGCTCTGTAATTCTTATTGAAAAAAATAATCTTTTTATGTTCAATAGTTCCTGTTTAGTGGAAAATTTATAAAAGTTGAATGGAATTTTTTTTAAATGGTTGTGTGATGTTTTCCTCTCCGGAACAACATATAAGTTGTCTTTTAGGTAGATGGATTGGCCGAGGAATACCCGCATCGTGACCACACCGTTCATCACGTTTACAGCCACGAGATTTTTTAATACCTATAGAAACCCTGAAAGTAAAAGTGTATGCCAGGCCAGTGAATACTTGAAAAGACCTTAAACTTAAAATAGCGATTGCTTGCCTATCAATTTCACGACTAATCGTTTACCATAAAGAAATTTCGTGTTTTTATTCAAACTATGGATTTTGTAGGTAAAATTTTTAGTAAGTGTGAGCTTTTTGTTTTTAACTGGAAAATCGGCGTTACAAAATATTTTCGTTTAAATTCGAAATCCAAATAAGTTCGCATGTTAGACGATATGTGTTTTTGTGTCGTTCTATTTGAAACAATCTAATCTGGCGTGTACCGATGCCTGAGAGTTGTTCAATAAAGGATTACATTGGCGCATCCTGCTTTCCGTGACCAACTTTCAAAAGTTGGAGAGAGAGAGAGAAAAATTTGGCTTGAAACGCTGTGCCAATCCCGTCGGCAGAATTCGTCAATCCGTCGTGTATGAGACGGCGTTGATACCCGATTTCTCGCTTTAAGAGACCACGCCGGTCATGTTTCATCGCGGGTAACTTATATTGAAAAGTCACAACTTTGGCATTCACGGTCCAATATAAAGGATGATTGAAGTCGCCATAGGGCAATAGAGCAGGATGTCGTTCGTTCGGTCTATTTAATAAAGTCCAAAGCGGTCAGATCATCTAAAACTGGTATGCATTATGTTTCACGGTGAACGAAAGAACTTTCAATGTATACTTATGTTAGAGTTCGATTTATTCTCACACATTTGAAAGTACATTCTTTAAAAGTCAGTGCTGAAAGGGTTGTTCCTTATAATAAAATCAAATATTAAATTTTCCCTATAACATATTAGAAAAACCCTTACGAGCAACCACTATAAAAGCATCCTCTTTATAACTTGAAAATATAGTTTTCATGATGGAAAGGAAGTATCATAAACGGTGGCCAAAACTCCGATAAAGAAGTCAAAATAAAAATTACGAAAATTGCAAATCCTAACATTTCCTTGAGCAATGATATTTTCAGTAGAGGACGTGGCCCTGGGATACCTCTGTTGCATATATTTACCCGATATCAATGGTTTTGTTTATTTTCTTTCTTTCTCCCCCCGGGGGGCTTCCTACATCTAGGTCATTTCAGCCCCCAGTTTATAATCTATTTACCCTTTCAATCACTACATTCATACAAATAAATACATTCATAGACTTAAATACATCCATTCAGTACACTAATTCCGTTTGGTCGGTGGAGTACCTGATATTCTTCCACCGACCTTATTCTTAAACTAAACTAGATTGAGGTCGATGGAGTTCTTTTATGAATATTCGGCCACCGGCCCCGAACACACACTCATACGCTCTCAAAGTTCGAGGGGCGATTATTACGTTATATTTCACTCTCGCCAATCACTCTAATAAATGCATTCACTCAGACAACACATAAGACAAATTATATTCAATTAAAAAAATTCCATCGAAAAGCGGAACAGGATACCCAGAGAGCCGCTGCAGTGCTGGAGTACCATTTTCAGATTGAATGGCATGCCTTCACGCTCCCAGTAGGGAGCCAAGGCATGGCATGTTTCCAGTATGTGGGATACATCGAGCAACCTTTCTCAGCATAAGTAAATAAAAAACATAAATATTACGCCTTCGATCCAGAAACACACTCACTCGCTTTCATCGTTCGAGGGGCGATGATGATGTTATATTTCACCCTCACCCGTCGCCATTCACGCTAATAAATACATACGCTCAGACAAAACATACAGACGCAACACATAAGACATATTATATACAATAACTTACACCAATTTTCCCTACAAAGGGGAACAGGGAACCCAGAAAGCCGCTGCAGTGCTCGAGTACCATTTTCAGATTGGATGGTATGCCTACATGCTCAATGTATGGAGTCAAGGCATGGCATGTTTCCAGTACGTGGGACACATCGAGCAATCCTTCTTTGCACGGGCTTCGGCCCAAAAGCAGGTGCCCGTGTGTCAACCGCGTATGGCTAATTCTCAGTCGCCGAGGACTATCCCTCGTCTCATGCTCAGATTCTCTGAGGGCCATTTATCCGTGTTGCTCTTGACTCGCGGTTTTCTTTATTACGCAAATATTCGACAGAAAAAAATTGTATTGGCTTTTATCCTTTGAACATAAACCGTAAATTTTCAAAATATTTATTTTTATTTGAAATAATATTAAAAGTATGAAATACCCCCAGCATTTAAATTTGAAAATCTCTTGAAAAAATACGCAATAATATAATTTTTCTCGGTGTGATTTTTATATAATAAAAATAATCTCGTTTCTGAAATTGTATCAAAACTAGGTAGGTATTATTAAATAATAAAACACAGTGTTTAAACTACATTTTTTACGTATGTAACCTATTACAAATATGCTGAACTGGAAAAAAATTGTAGAAGTTTAATTGAATTTTTTTTCTGGTATATCTCGAAGAAAGTTTCGTCTTACGATTTTTTTTGGATAGCGTGTATAATGTATTACAAATTTTCTGAACGAAAAAAATTGTAGAAGATGCGTTAAATTTTATTCTCATTATTTTAATGAAATTTATAATAAAAATGCTAGAGAGTGTAAATATTACAAAATTGGCATTTATCCCCTACACATTTTAGAGCAACTTGTTTTATTATTACAATAGGATCTTTTTTCCCCTTAAAATTAATTACAGTCTATTTTCTTGTCGTCTGGTAAAATTAACACTATTTCCCCCTTGGTAATGGACCAAAGTCCATAATTTGCTTCATTCATTTGGTCAAAATGATTGCTCCCTAATTATTTTTGAAAAAATAGATAACATGTTTTTATGTTCAAAATTGTCTGTAAAATGGAAAAGTTAAATTGAATTTTCTTGTGTATGAAGTTTATCTCTTCGGTACAACATAAAATATTTTTTTATCTTATCCGGATTTTTCTCTGTGACGAGAACTCTATAAATCTAATAGAAATTAAAATTAATTAAATAATGCAATTAAATAGTGGAGATTTAAATTGTTAAATAATGCATTTTGCTTTATAACATGACAGTTTACAAATCATGTCATCTCCAAGTTTCTTAATTATTTTTTTCCTTTTTTAACGAGGGTTCTCAACAGCAGAGGTCATATCAACCCTCAGAGCACCGGTGTTTTTGAAAAAAAGAAACCCATTTGTATGTCGGGTTCGAATGCAGGGCCGCTGTATTCGAACCCGGGACCTTTACCTTCCATCGATGAGTGTCAACGCCTAACTAGTTGCGGCCACCGACACCCCTTTAAACTACATATTTTAGATTTTTAAAAATATGGGTTACCATTTGCATTATTTTTTATATAAATTTCCGTTTTGGTCGGAAAGAGTCCCAGTAAACATCCAGAAAAGCGCAAATATGAAATTAGGACAAAATAAAATAAATCCGGCTTCAAGAGAGAACCACTCTAAAATTCGTTAAATAAAGATAACAATAACTAAAATTGTATTTGACAAATTAAAAATAAAAAGAAACATTGCTAGACCTTTCCAAATTCAAACAAATTCGATTGAGCTTGAAGGAATAAAAATACTAATAATAAAAATTAAATACTTTTAATAAGAAAAAGACATACTAGTAATAATAGAATAAAAATTATAGCTAGCACAGATGGATCCAAGATGGAACAAGAAGTGGGTTAATTTAGACCCAGGAGGATTATTTTATTTCTAGTCACCACACTATCTATTTTTTTAGTCTCAAATCCAAGAAATCAAATAATCCGATGGCCGTCGAACATCGCGACTATTACACCACCTCCCGTTCCATCAAGACTTCCGGTTGCTCTAAACCATTGGAGGCCATCGTGGGTGGTGGGCCCCCGGGGATTGGGCTATATAACGTACAATACGTCCGATGGCCAAATCATCTGCCCTGATAAAGAAATACGTTTTTAAGAAAAAAAAACATCTTTTTGAATTAAAATTTATTTCATCAAGGACAGCAATTAAAAAATCAGCTCACTCGACTAGTCGCCTCAGAAAAAGTTAAAATAATCTGAATAACTTTATAAAAAATAAACAAAGAAATACACTGTCAGGGTGTTTTTTCTTTAAATTTAGTTTCAAAGACCTGACGAAATGAATATGGTTTGTTTCTTGCATTTTGTGAACCTTGGCTACATGATTTTCCAGATATTTTGAGGCTCGGTTTATGAAATTTCTGGCACTAGAGAGAAAGAATGGGAAAAGTTGAAATCCAAGAACCTACCATTGCTAGTGGGCTTTCTGTACCAATTGGTCGTTAATCTGTAATCATTTCTTTCATTGATAAAATCCAAGTAAAGAAGTTTACCATTGTTCCCTTTTTCCACTGTAAAATTTAGGACGCCGTGGTAGGAGTTTAACAGTCTAAGCCTTTCTTGAACACAAACTCATGGTATAATGCTTAAAAGGTCATCGACATATTTTAATAACAATTTAATTTCAAACGGCAATTGTAACAGAAACCACTCCAAAAGGTCGGACAACAGGAGACAACACTCGACCCATGGCTACACCATCCTTTTGTTTGTAAATCTCATCCTCAAATTTAACGTATCCATTCATTGCTGTAAATTCCAAAGTTCTTTATTCACCTGAACAATGACCAACAAGATCCAATACAAGATCAGTTTAAAGTACGTAGGTCGATCAACTAGGTGTCGTTTGTTTACCAAGTGTCTTATTGATAATAGATTCGAAGTTTTTGATGAAGATTTATTCCTCGTAAGCTTGACGACGGATGTGAGTATTTTTTTTTAAATTGACCTTATCCTTGATTTATTAATCAATAGTAATGATATTAAATTGATATCAACTCTACCCAACTTATTTATTTGCCTAGAAGGGATATATTATAAAGTCTATTTTATACATTCTTTTGGTATTTTCTACATGTATATATGTTTGTTTCTGCATGTATAAATGAATGACATATATATATATATATATATATATATATATATATATATATATAT
>CM077105.1:12313361-12332319 GCA_039619505.1 Cimex hemipterus
CTCTCTCTCTCTCTCTCTCTCTCTCTCTCTCTCTCTCTCTCTGTTTGTTTCACTCTCTTTCTGCCTCTCTATCTCAATTTCACCTCAATTACGGTGCCTCACAACTGCATTGGGTCAAAAAATTGAATTCATCATCAAAATCATAACGTTTTATACAAGTTGACAAGTTGATATTAAAAAATTAAAATTCAAGCAGTACTGAAAGAATCAATCGTAATATTACAATTTTAAACAAAATTAATGGCATAAATGCAGCGTTCACATTGAAAAAATAACCGGTAGGATTATACAATAAAACAACAGAAAATGCACATAGAAACATTTTATAAAATTAATTCGTTATTTTATTTTAGAAATTTGGGTGAAAAGGTGAAAGAAGGAAAGCGAAACGCCTTATTCAAGTTTACTGCAACTCTGCACTGCTCGATTAAATAAGGCTACTCACCTAATTGTTTAAAATGAAAGCGCAGTAAATAAATGTAGAAAAAAATGGCGTTGTCGTTAGAACTGATACAGATAATAGAAAGTTAAAACGGCAACAAGAATGTCTAATTACAATCCTATAAGTAGATTCTTTCCTACGACGACGTTTATGAAATTCGCTTGTGTCCGTAGGCTTTAAAACTACACTCTAGTTGGTCAGCGTTTGGTAATTTCTGCACGTGGTTTTTAGTATAATTTTCACCACTGTTCTAATTTCTCTTGGCCAAATAATCAAATATTGGAAATATACTTAATTCCTCTCCCACAAGGATGTATATTGTAGACATTTCCCCTTGTAGTCACTTTGTACAAAATCTATGTAAAAGACTCTAATAAATAAATAAACAATAAAAAAATAAACGTTTGGTAAACGTTGTTCAGCCAGAACAAATCTACTTTTATATAGAGGCTTTATTTAAAATGTTGTTGCATCTGGAAAGATTCATATAGCCAGTGATCATCTGGGAATGTTTGAATCAGTTTTGTCAAACAGATCATTTGTTGTCTCTTATATGAGAACAATCCGTACACAAATTAATTTTCTTTTTAATGGACGTTATTGTCTTCCTCAGAGTTTGTCTGCTTCTTTGGTGACTGACAAACAGTTAGCGAAAATAATACTAACTAATTCAGGTGGTATTAATCAGCAGGATGTGAATATAAAATATGCTAGCAAAGTTATATTTGGCGCTAACAGTATTTAGAGAAATCCACAACATCTAGTAAAATTTAGTCAATGTTTGTTGCTTTTTATTATATTACCAATTAAAACTTGCCAATTGGCAGTAATTATATTATATGTATTTTTTCGTGTGTGGTTGCACCAGATTGATCTCGGAGTTGGAAATACGTACCCTCAAGCCGTCAAGTGTAAAAATTCAGGTGACTTCCTCAATTAATTACGGCCTTCGATGAAACAAAAAGCGAAAATTAGCAACACAGAAACCTAAAGCTTATCAGCCATAGACCAATAACCAACAATAGTACAAAAAAACGTGTCGACAAATTATTCTGTTTTTTACATAAAATAAAACTCTATCTACCATTTTTTTGTTTGTTTGAAGATGAAACATAGTTCATTTCCATATCTCGTTTAAAAAAAAATAAATAAATAAAAAAAACGCTGTACCTAAAAAAGTCAGTGTCTTGAAGGTATGTATTTTCAACTCCGGGATCAATCTGATGCGAACACACAAAAAATACATATAATTACTGCCAATTGGCCAATTTTAATTGGCAATGTAATACAAAATGACAAATTTACTAAATTATTAGATGATGTGGATTTCTCTAAATACTGTTGGTGCCAAATATAACTTTCCCAGTATAATTATTCAGATACCGTGAGATTCAGTCTGGTGTGATGTAGGTATCAGAAAAATATTTTCTTTATCGTGCCAACCTTTTGATCTTTTATTGAGATCATCTTCAGGGCTCAAAGTGTCTGTCTCCTATGCCATTCTTATGTGTCGTGTTGAGAGATTGAAGACGATCTCAATAAAAGGTCGAAACGTTGGCACAATAAAGAAAATGTTTTTCCGAAACCTACATCTCACGATACCTGAATAATTATCGATTAACCGTCACTAATCTCTATACAACTTTCCTAGTATATTTAAGTTTTTGAACAAAGACGCTAAAATAGAATGCATGAGCACATGTCCGAAAATAAATTATCTGTTATTACATAAAACCTTTATCACAGCTAAAAACTTAATCAATTGAAATTACATAAAACATTCAGTCTTCACAAAAATGGTGAAAATAGTTATTAAGAAAAGTTCAATTCATGTGTCACGAATATTTTTAGGTTTTGAAAGATTAACCCGTTTGAATTGATTGTCATGATTTATTGAAGTATTTTTAGTCTTTTATAAAATTTATGATGCATTCATATTTTTCCATTGGCATTGAACATTTTAGAACGTGGAATTGTGAGGGTTTTATAATGGTTTGGGCCAAATTACATTTTGGATAGTTTGTTAATCTATTAAACCAATCTATCGAGTTGCGAAACGTCTTAGGAAACTCAAACACTCGTGGATGTGGGCAGTACGCGTGTTCAGCCCCTTTTAAACCTTCCATAATGGAACTCTCCAATAAATCACCCGGGAGATAGAGTAGGGAGTATAGATGCGCCTAAATATCACCTTCCCAAGGATATGGGGGGGGGGGATAGTGAAAGTATAGTTAAGGAATCGTATAAAAGAACCTAAGAGTAACCGTCCGTCTTAAAACAACTCCCGCCATTGGGTACAAAAGGTCAGAGAAACAATAAAGTTATTAAAAGTTTTATTACAAATAAAACAAAAGAAAGAACAATTGCTCGTGTGAACAAACAAAATCATAGGAGGAGCTTGTTTTGTACAATTAATTAACTGATTACATCAGTAATGCCTGCGGTACGCATTTCTGAAAAAGTAATGGTAAGACGGAGATACAACTCCGTTGTTTTGTGCCGCTTCGTTCGCCGCGGAAGCTTCGAGAGCTTTGAGGATTTCCGGCGGGACAGGCGGAGGAGTCGGCAGGTGAGATCCCGTCGGGACGAAACCTCGTTCGTCTGCTGTGTAGCTGACTTGGACCAAATTACCGTCGGGGTCTGTGTACGAATAGGACCCTTTGGCCACTGTGCCCAATTCTGCCGGTTCGCCCACTGCTTTCTGGCTCCCCGATTCCTCTCGTTTCGTCCCATCCGCTGACTCATAACTGAAACACAAATTTCATTTATTATTGTTTATAATTAGAACAGAAAACTAATGAAATGTCTTTGAAACGTTAACAAAGTTTTTTGGTCAAAATCAAGCTTTTTGTTCACATACATTCAAAGAAATTAAAATCCTAGATTTTTCAGATGAACTGTATTTCTGTTATAAAAAATCTAAACCAAAAAATAGTTCTACATGGAATTAATGTTTCATATAAAGACATGGGCATTTTCACATCAATCAATTTTTAAAAAAACATGGAACTATTCCAGATTAATAATAACTGAGATTATCCAAGGTGATCAAAATAATAATTCTAAATATTAACGCTATAGTTGCTTTA
The DNA here is from genome assembly GCA_039619505.1 of Cimex hemipterus. Classification (NCBI taxonomy): domain Eukaryota; kingdom Metazoa; phylum Arthropoda; class Insecta; order Hemiptera; family Cimicidae; genus Cimex; species Cimex hemipterus. The sequence goes on from CM077105.1 coordinate 12,316,893, forward strand.
ACTATGTATTTTTTTGGGTTTAATGATTTATTCAGAAATCGTGAAATGCGGTCTGGTGTGATGATGTAGGTTTCAGATGTGAGATGCGTTCTAGTCTAGACTGTTGCTAGTTTGACACCATTATTATTATTACTATTATTACCGTGTGTAGAGATTAGTGACCGTCAATAGATAATTATTCAGCTATCGTGAGATGAGGCCTGGTGTGATGTAAGTATGAGAAAAACATTTTCTTTATCGTGCCAACCTTTCGATCTTTTATTGAGATCATCTTCAGGGCATTGCTTTATCGTTTGGAAAAAATGTATAATTCATAGTGAAACGACAGAGTTAAATTGGGTAAACCGAAAATGATTAATTTTTTATATATATTGGATATTCGAGGTAATATTTATAGTGAAATAAATTATTTCTGAATATAGTATTTTTGAATACATGTGAATACATGTGTTTGTGTGATGTAAGTTTCGGAAAAAAGTTTCTTTATCCTGGCTACGTTTCGATCCTTATTGACACCTTATCTTCAGGGCCTGGGATTACCGACTAACAGTCACTACTCACCAAACATTACTAAATAACATTATTTAAATTTCGTCCCTCTAGTATGAATGAAATTAAATTGCTTGCGTTGGTTTATCGTGTGGAAAACTTACAAAGAAAAAAATTAAAAACCAGTCTCAACACGATAAGAACGGCACAATTACACAGAAAGCAAATACTTTGATTGAATATAAAAATACATTTTGAATTGTATAAAAGCACTTTTTTTCCACATCCTTCATGTATTTGTTAAACGTAAACAATGTTTGTAAATCCCACGCTCTGAAGATGATGTCAATAAAGATCGAAACGTTCGCACGATAAAGAAAATGCTTTTCTGAAACCTACATCCTCCAGACCGTATCTCACGATTTCTGAATAATTAATTATTTCTCTTTTTTTTAAATATAGTATAATTTTGTTTATTAATTAAACTGAACGAAAACGCAGAATGATCATCGATTGACGGATTTGACCTACATCTTCGCTGAGGAAGACTGGAATGATTAATAATTATAATAATTTGCTTCTTCCTGGTTTACCCATGGAATGTTGTTGAAAACGTCCAAAAGAGGAAATGTGCGAAGGATAAATATTCGGAAATCGTGAGATGCGGTCTGGTGTGATGTAGGTTTCAGAAAAACATTTTCTTTATCTTACAAACGTTTCGAACTTTATCGAGATCATCTTCAGGATCGTCATATATAAAAAATATATTTTGCATTGTATAAATTATCCTACATGTATTTGTTAAATTTAAACAATGTTTGTAAATCCGGTCCTGAAGATGATCTCAATGAAGTTCGAAACGTTGGGACGGTAAAGAATTTTATTTCTAAGTTTTCTGAAACCTACATCCCACCAGACCGATCTCACGATTTCTGAATAATCATCTACTAACTGCCACTAATGACCACACACACAGCATTTTTTCATAACTTGATGTTTTATTGAAAAGTATTTTGGGTTATATAAGATTATTATTATTGAAGTCTATATTTTGTTCGTTGTAAAAATACAATTTTAAATGTTTAGACCACAATATATAAGATAAAATTGGGTTTCATAAAACTTTATATTTTTAAGAAAATAAACAATGAAATATTTTGCGCTGAGGTTACAAAAGTAATGAAAGTTATATTCAAGATATAAAAGAAACTGGAAAATCGTTGATTTTTTAATTTTTCGAGATTATCAAACATTTCAAGGCTTTATTGTTAATTTTCGGCTTTTTTAAAAGATCGCGGGAAAATTACAGATAGCTGCTGAAAGTGAACGAGACTTCTATAACATAATTTATTTTTAATGTAAACCATGTTTTTCTCATGTTTGTTATCTTTTTACCTTGCGACGTACGATTTTCGAAAAAAACAATGCTACAAACAAACAAGATTTTAAGTAAAGGATTGGTTGAAAAGTCAACTGTAGAATTATTGTATTGTTTTAATTTGTGTAAACAAAATCAAGACTCCCGTTCCCGCGTTCTGAAAATTTGCAAAGTTATACAACAACGAGCGAGTACCGTAATCTGGCGGAGGGATCACCAATTGTGGATTATCCCAAGGTTTGCGGCGTCTCCAAAAGAGCACAGTTCACTGACTACATAAAGTCCAGGTTGTAACCCAAAAGCGATTTTTTTTTTTCCAACGAGAAACAACAATATAAAAACTGTCAAAGCTTAAAATTAAAATATACGATGCGTAATAAACAATTGTGAAATTTAATAAGTTTATTTTACTCAACGAAAACCTGTCTAGTAGGACGTATTATTTTTATAATTTAAAAAAAAAAATCTAATTACTACAAAAAATTTTACTAACACGAAATTAATTATATATATAGTCTTATACTTCAATCTACTGGAATTTATTTAAAACGGAAATTGAATAAGTTAGGCAATAATGTGCATTTAACCACTCAATTTAACTGTACAGGTTAATTATTAAACTAAGGCGTAACATGTAATGACATTCGCATTCTTTCGTATGACTTTGGCAGATTCTTTACGATCTTGAACTTTGCTATTGTTGGCTATCCTCTGTTTATCCTTTGTTACCCTTTCCCTCGGATAATCGGGATTCCGCCTTTCGATAATTATCCTGAATCCAATGGTGTATAGTTCGGAACAATGGTACAGGACTTAGGATCGTACGTGTACGAAAAAAAAAACCGATTCCCTTATTCCCCAGCGAATGAATAATTTTTTCCCCTTCAATAGGGAATCAAAAAATCTCAAATTCACACGGTTTACGTAATGGTTGTATAATCTTAAGTGTTATCGTAGACCGGCGTTACAACTGCAAATCTATGTACAGAGTTCGATTACATGAACAATCTATTGCACATAGTTCACCCGTGTAACGATAACCTTTTGTTAAAAAAAAAAAAAAATCCTCGCTATGAATGATTCGTAAGATTTACCATAAAACGATACTCAAATTTCTCTTTTGTACGGGAAAATTTCAAAAATTTTGATGGAAAGGTTGCCAAAAAAAAGTTGGAACAATATGACAATCGAATATTTTCGACTGTATTTAAAAATTAAAATTAATCACATTAAATGGTTAACAAATACTTTAATCAAGTCCAAACCCAATGGATACAAAGATCCACAATATTTATGTAATTAAAGAAAATGATATTTATAAATGGAAGTACAATTATACTTTAAAATTAAAGTAAATCAATTCCATCCATACAGAAGGTCTTTCGTCCACCAAACCCTTCATGTGAGATTTAAGATTTAGCTAAAGAGATTTAACCACTTTAAAATATATTTACATATAACTAACAATAATGTTCCATGGAGGTGCCGGGATTCGAACACAGGACCGTAAACGTGGCAACGACTCGGCCAACGCCGCCCTCTAATATTGTACGTTACAATCCAACCGAAACATTTTACGTTTTTTATAGTACAAATACCTACCAATTATAGACGAACCTGAATTATTATAAGGATAAAATAACAATAAAAAACTTAAAAGAAAAAAATGCTAACTTTTATGGACGCAATCTGGCGTTTCGGTTTTTGCGCGTTTGTGCTGCTTGCCATCGTCAGTGTGCATTGTACAATTGTACTTATATTTACTCATCCTTATAATTTTCTATTTATTCACAACTCTATCTATTTTAACTCAAGCGAAAAAATAATTGCAATTTCTTGTGTTCAACCAACCGTTACTTTTACTAATAACTAACTTGCATTCTTGATCATCTTTAAACCTATAATCATCAGCCTGGTATTTAAGATTTTTTTTCGTAACGATGCTTCACAACAGCAGAGTTCATACTCAGACTGCCGGTGGTTTTGAAAAATGTATAACTATGTCGGATTCGAACCCGGGACCTTTATCTTACAGTGATTATTTAAGAATATTTACCGTACCAAAACAGAAAAGTTAAACATGCCGAAACGATCGAAAATGATTTAAATATTATTTAATCACCCGCAGACCTCATAAGGAAATCTCACTAAATAATAGTTAAATTTCATTTTAGTTCTTAGCAACCTACTGATCGATCATGACAAATTAATTTTATATTCAGATTTTTATATTAACGTCAAATCTGTGAGAAAATATTTTACGCCTGTAAAACAGAGATGGTCATATTTTAGTTATAATAGTCAGTATGTATTTGCGTGAAAGTCGAAGTATGCATGGCTGTGAAAAAAATATCAAGTACTCACAGGCCCACCAAATTAGTATAGGTGGGAGATGGAAAAGAAAGTCGACGTTACACCTTAACGTCGTACTTATTTTAAGCACATTTATATCTGTTTGAACTAATTTTGAAATTTGCCGTGCACTACCTCGACTCGATTGTTAAAAGGGAGTTTAACCTCTAGAGTAGATAACAAGTTAGGAGTACATTGTTAAAGTGTTAAAAATCTAATACAAATAATAACTTCAATTGTCGTTCAGGTAAATTTGTACTGTAAAACTTTTGTTTACATTTGTTCCTAGTAATAAATTTGTTTTGTATTTTTACAGAGCAACACGATTTGGCTAATTATTTCATATCCCAACGCCTAAAAAAATCGTGTATTTTCTTTAACTTGCACAACGGATCGTTAGCATTTCGTCGGTACTATCGAAGCGTAGAGGCTTGCCCAGAGTGAATGTATTTATTAGCGTGAGTGGTGATGCGTGTAAGTAAGTGGCTGTCGAGGAATACAGAGTATTGCACAGGCAGTTCAAACAATTTAGATTAGGATGGCTCAGTGTATGAGTGAAATTTGTAAATACCGTTTGAATGTATTTATTAGCTTGAAAGATGACGATAATCTTCCGACCTCCAATTTAGTTGTGGTCTAGGTTAGTAAATTAGCATGAATGTGAATTATGAAAATGTGTATAAATATTATATCTTATGACGATCTTTGGGTGAATCCCTTTCACAGGAAGCAAACTCGTTTCGTTTTTGAATGAAAAATGAAAAGGAATACTTGTGCCACAAATATGATAAAGGTCATCAAAAATAATATATTCAGATACTATAAGGATAAATAAAAATATATGATAAGTGCAGAAATACGGGATCATCTCCTTGCCATTAAAATTTTAAAAAAGCAGGTGCGTTCAGTTAAAAATGAGAGACACTCCTTCCTCGTCCTTTGATAGCTCAGCTCACACCGCCGATCCTTTGAGATAAGCTTCCGTTTTTGAAAATATTGTTATAATCTATGTATTTTAATTTATCACGTATGGGAGGGCAATAACAAACAAGATAACGAATCTCTTGTTAGGTGAATTAGAAGAACGTTCGTTTAGTGGGGGCATAAGAAGACTCTGAAAAAAATGTACACATAAGATAGCTAAGAAAGCAAGTGTGAGAAGGCTATATGTGGGACGCCGGCGATGACCCTGGTAGTCAGCCGACAAAAAATATAAATAAATAAATAAATAAATAAACAAACAAAAAATCAGTTATTACAACGGTCCGTATATTCTCGCTGTTTTATCGTCGTGAATTTAGGCATATCCAAACTAAATGCAATTTAAGCTGAATGCTCACTACAAAGCACTAGGATAAGGAGTAATAAAAAATTATAATATTCCAATCAGCAATCATGACATCCATAACTAATTATATTTTGAATTACGAGATACTGCATAGTTTTTTCTATTTTTTATAACAACTGTGACTCGTATCGACAAAAGTAACAGCTTGAAGGATTGGTAAGGGGAAAAATGCAGTTTAAACTTTTTTAAAATACCTGAATTGGTAGTTTCCATCGACGGAGTTGGGAGTAAATTGGTAGGCGACGATCGGTACAACTGGTTTAGGCTCCTTTCTACCGACCAATTCGTCCTGTTGCCCACCTGAATTCTGTAAGTTCTGTAAAAATCCTGAACCGCCTTGTTGTAAAAATTCACTGGGGTTATTAGGTAGTAAACCCTGCGGGGGTGATGGCGGCTGCGGTAAGAATCCTGAACCTTGCTGGAACACTCCTTGAAATTGGTTTATCGTCTCTTGTGGAACACCTGGCGGAGCTGGGAAAGTTTGGTTAAAAAATGTTATCATCCCTTCGGACTGTTTTCTGACTCTCAGCGACGCCCCTAGAGAGCTCCCGACAACTGCGAACAAAAGCAGCTGAAAAACAAACAACGAAAACAGATTAAGACAAATCCTTACAAGACCTTATAAAATAATATGAGGTGAAGTAAATAAATTGTGCTAAGATAGTGAAAAATAAACATGGAACCTATAATTTTTTTCCCAGAATTTAATGATTGTACTGTAACAACATAAAGTACGTATGCATGAATTTCGCGAAAATTTTGGAAATCTAATTGAAAAAAGTTTTGTTTTTCTTGATCAGCAAATGCTAGAGTTTGCGTTGAACTGCTAGAAATGTGTTAAGTCTATTTTCGGATTTTCAGGTTTACCCTTCATCCAAAGGCGTATCATCTTCGTAGGAAAATTATTCAGAAATCGTGATATGCTGTCTAGTGTGACATAGGTATCAGAAAAACATTTTCTTTCGATCTTATATTGAGAACATCTTCAGGGCTCAAAGTGTTTGTCTTTTGTGTAATTGTGCTATTCTTGCGTGCCGTGTTGAGAGTTCTTAAGAAAAATTTTCATTTACTGATTTTACCTTATTTACTCATTTCATATTCCATTTAGATTCTAAAGTTTTTAAACTATAAAGGGTAAAGGTTGTGAAGAAGATACTTTTGAAATATACAAAGTTTGAAACTATTTACTTTGTAGTATGTTAACGCAACTCAATTTACAAAACAACACGTTAAAAATTATAGCAATACTTACCGCTCTGCCTATAATTAAAAACAAGGTTGAAGTTGGTTTATTTGGGGTTATAGAAAGGCGCGAAGCCGGTTTCATCAAGAGCTTTTAATAGGATGCCGCTCTCGTAAAACGATCCTGCTATTGAAAACCTATTAAAAGGGCGATATATTCTTGGAATGTGTTTCACAATGAACGCGGGTTGCCCATCTCGGCCGACAAATATTTCCAGAGACAAAAGAAACTCAAAGAAATCTTCTATGAAAATATCTTATTTTCTTGTTCTATTATGTTATTGTTACTGTGGAACCAAACCGTTAGAAAGAAAACAAATTTATAGCGTAACAAATAGATTGTACTTCATGAAAAAAAAGATATTCAAATAAAAGTTGGATAGAAAGAACCTTTTCCTATAACGTTATCATTTTTATAAAATTTAAAAAACCTATTTTCTAATCTCAACTTGTTACTTTAAACCTACGCTGGCTACGAAAAAATTTAGCTATAAAACAGTGTACTGTTGCAGATTATCATTTTGTATAATTCCACTTTTTTTCGTGATCCGCTTGACCAATTAATATGATACAATTAATCAAGGTTTTAAGTTGAGATAAAAAAGGCAGCGTCACGAGCGGGATTGGAACCCACGACCTTCGGCTTGATACGTCGCTACTCTACCATTTGAGCGATCCCCTCGGACACCAACTTCCCGTCTGAACCGCACCTTTTGGAATTTTCCCTCCTTTTGCGATTTTTCAAACTCGTGTAATCTATTTGATTTTCGGCGACAAGTGAAACGGCCACGAAGAGTTTTAGTGAAGTATAATTCATTAAATTCACTAATTTCGTGGTCCTCTTGACCAATTACAATTAATTAAGGTTGTCAGTTGGGATTCGAACCCACGACCTTCGGCTTGATACGCCGCTGCTCTACACATGAGCTATCGTGACTTCGATCTACTCGGACATTAACTTCCCATCTCAACCGCATCTTTTTGCATTTACTCTCCTTTTTGCCATTTTTCCAAGTCGTGTAATCAATTTGATTTTCAAATGAAATGGCCACAAAGTATACAAAATATTTAATTAATTAAGTTCACTATTTTTCATGGCCCGCTTCACCAATTAATTGTATTTAGAAAGCTATATCTCGAAAACCTTATCATTTTAAGGTAAACATCAAGGTTTCAGCGAGTAAATACAACCGTATTGCAGGATACTGCGTACATTTTTTTAGATTCGATATTTAATTCGTAAGGATTTTTGATTTCTTGATAGAGATATGTTTTAAAATAAACATAGAATAAGACCCTGCATTTTTACGAGTGTTAGATTTCGAACTGTAACTCCAATTTGGGACTGACTATCACAAAAACGAACTCAAATCTAAACAAATAATTCCCTGAAGGATTCTGAGGGGAAAAATTTTTTTTACAATTAGCTATGCCTAGAACTATAACTATCGGACGCCCTAACCATACGATCACCGCGGAACCCTCATTACAGCTTTTTTAAATAAATGTTTGGATTTCTAAAGCTACAAGGTACTTAAAGAAAATTAAATTAAATTTAAAAATATTATTAGCAATAACTGCTTTCTTATAAGATAATATTCACGTTAAATGTATGCCACATTAATTTAGAAAACGTGAGATGCGGTCTGGTGTGATGTAAGTTTTCGAAAAACATTTTCTTTATCGTGCGACGTTTCGAGCTTTATTGAGATCATCTTCAGAGCTCAAAGTGTCTTCTGAGCACTTGTGCCATTCTTGCGTGTCGTGTTGAGAGTGCCCGATAGTGTATGCTAAATATTGCCAATTGATTGTATATTCTTTAAATTAATTTATTATTAATTAATAATATATTTTGCATTGTGTAAATTCGCTTTTCCGCATCCAAAATGTATTTGCTAATGTTTGTAAACAATGTTTGTAAATCCCAGGCCCTGAAGACGATCTCAGTTAAGCTCGAAACGTCGGCATGATAAAAAACATGTTTTTCTGAAACCTACATCACACCAGACCGAATCTCACGATTTCTAAATAATTATCGATTAACGGTCACTAACCACCACACATTTTTATTTACATTGAATCATTTAGTTGTAACCACTTTTGCCATAGAAATGTTAAAATTTGAAAAAAATTATTAGGTTTTTCATTAATTCGATCATTTTTTTTCTCCTTGGAATCCCTCTAAAATTCTTCGGAAAAATGTAACCATGGAAGCAGATGTTTGTTTCGTTAGAGTGTAATTGAGAATATTCGCTCGAGAAAATGTTCCATTTCTATAGATTGGTTTATACTGGCTTACTAAACAACATTGCAAAGAAACATAACCGTGAGAAGGTACATAGGAGATTTCCCTTTAACTGTAGGAAAATTCTTATCTCCATGAAATCATCTAGTTCTAACTTGCTACATGATTTCATAAAATTAATAAGTATATGCAATACAAAATAATTGAAAATAACTATTGATAAAGTCTTCAAAAATCGAAAAAGAAATTGAAATTATCACTTTTGATTATGAAAATGAACATTTGTTATCAAATTTCATTATTAACATAAATAAAAAATACTTTAAATTCCGAATTAAAAACACTAAAATACTGCTAGTTTCGATAACAGGCTCTTATAAATTTGGCTAAATTTATTTATGTATCAGATATGTAGTATAGCGTTAATGTATACGTCGTACTAGTGCCGATTTAGCATTGTAACCGGCTAACAATAAAAATGTAAATATTGTAATAAATCCACGTTTTAAAGTTAGATGGAGTAAATAATGATATAAGTGTGTTACATTTTAATTAGGAACTTCAATGTTAAATTTACAAAAGGTGTTCAAATTCGTAAAAAATCAGAATATATTGCGCCTTTATCATTAGTAGATGAATTAAAAATTATGTTTATTATTTTTATGTAAACTGTACTATCACGTAGATTTCTCTCTCTCTCTCTCTCTCTCTCTCTCTCTCTCTCTCTCTCTCTCTCTTTTATACGATATTCATTACTTTCTTTATTTCTGTCATTATTTGCCGTTGATCATTCTCCATTTGTGAATTTATAGCTGTACTCTTTTATCTATCTATTTGTTTACATAAACAAACTTCTCTCTCTCTCTCTCTCTCTCTCTCTCTCTCTCTCTCTCTCTCTCTCTGTTTCTCTCTCTTTCTCTCTCTCTCTCTCTCTCTCTCTCTGTCTCTCTCGTTTTGTTCTGAATATCCTCCTTACTTACATTCCCTGCCTCATACCGCATTCTCTCTGCGTTTAATAATTATTTATTATGTTTTGTTTTTCCATTTGCTTTGAAAAAGTAATGAAAACAAATTTTCATAACATTTATATCAACTATGAAATTTTTACACCCTAGAATAAGTGATTTGTTGGTTTGTGCTGTTATGCCACATCGAGTTGAAATCCAAGTAATTGGCATTTGGTTGGAAATCGCGTTTGCAATCACTAATGTAACCCAATTAGTGAAGAAGTGAGCAGAAATTGGTGAAATAGGGTCAATTATTCCTTCTTCATGTTACGAACTAGTATTTACTCTTTTTTTTCGGTAATAGGATTGCTAATTGAAATTCATTAAAGGGCCTAGCGACGTGGAAACGGCAACAATCATCCGAAGAAAGGATCAAGATCGGGACGGGTACATTGAACGGTGGCCGTCTCGGTTTTGTACCGGCTAGGAAGGTGAATGAAAGTCGTCGACCCTGAACTTGTTTCCAATTACATCACACGACGTCCAGACTTCCTGCTTCTTTCAACACGGCGAACAGCATGTTTTATGCAAAATTGTTTTGTCCTTTCAAAAAACAAGAGTCAGACACTGGGGCGTTTAGCCTTTTACAAAAATAACGCGGTGCTGTGTACTTTAAAATTTTAATTATTGCTATGTTTGAAAAAAAAAAAAAGCTGTACAACTAGCACATAACAAATAGCAAAAAGTGGATTTAAAAAAATCATAAAATTTAGCCATCTTTTGAAGATTATTATATTTCCTCCTGCACAGTTAAAAAATTTCTTATTCAATCATTACTATTTCGGTTTCGAAATATTCTTTTAATAATAGAAAAATTGCGAAAATCTCCAAGTTCGTTAGCACCTGCTGTCCTTCGGTTTCCGCCTTGCTTTTAAGAAAAGTTGCAGCGAATTTTTCTTTGTGATTGGCCTTAATAACTAAGTTTATTCTACTTATTATGCTAAAATTAACCATCTGTTTATTTATTGTTTATTTTTGGGCTAGAAAAATTTTTCCATAAATTTACACAGGTGCAGATTCCGAAATACATGCTTAGAACAATAAAAAAAAATATTACACTGCCTCATTTCCGAATCTGATTTCTGATAGTTGTAAAAATATTTTTATCTTTACCCAAGTTGTTTTGAAATTTAAACCGCGTATTTTACTTGTTAATAAAAATGAATTCGACCTAAATTTCTAAATTACTTCTTATACGTTCAATTCAAATCTGATTCTAGACTAAAATTTATAAAATTCCATAAGTCATTTTAAACTAGTAAAAAACAGCATATACTATTAAATTGAAACTATTTTTCTTTATGTATTATTCATAAATGAAACAAAAGATAATGCAATAAAATTGGTTTTATTATATTGAAGGTTTTTGAATCTGATCTCATACTGAAACTATATAGATTTTTTTTTGCCTAAGCAATTTTAAACTTTAAAACTGTGTATTTTACTAAATAACGAAAACATATTGCCTCTCAATTTTAACCATAATTCAACAAATAAAAAGTATCTTCTTATAAGTTCATACGAAACTTATTCTAGAGTGAAATTTATAAAAATGCATAAGCTGTTTTAAACTAAAAAAAAATTTAAAAAACCAGCATATACTATTAAATTGAAACTATTTTTCTTTTCTTCATAAATTCACTAATTTCGTCGTCCGCTTAATTAATATGCATGCTCATATAATATTTATAAATGAAACAAACGATAATGCAACAAAATTTGTTTTCTTATACTGAAGGTCGTTAAATCTGATCTCATACTGAAATTAAATATATATATACTTTTTTTTTGTTTAAGCAATTTTGAACTTTAAAACTTGCGTCTTTTACTAGGTAACGAAAACAAAATTGTCTCTGAATTTTATCGATAATTCAAAAATAAAAGAAAAAAAGTATCTTCTTGTACGTTCAATCCAAATGTGATGCTAGACTGAAGTTAGACGAATCGGACCTAAATTTCTATCTTGCTAATTTCGAAATTACTTCTTATACGTTTAATTCAAATCTTTTCTGGACTGAAATTTATAAAAATAAATAAGCTATTTTAAACGTAAAAAAGCAGCATATACAATTAAATTGAAACCATTTTTCTTTACATATCATTCATAAATGAAACGAAAAATATTGCGATCAAATTGGTTTTCTTATACTGAAGATTTTTAAATCTGATCTCATACTGAAACTATATAGTTTTTTTTTGTCTAAGCAATTTTGAGCTTTAAGATTGCGTATTTTACTAGACAACGAAAACAAATTGCCTCTAAATTTTATCCATAATTCAAAAAGTAATCAAGTAAAAATTATTTAATTATAGTGGCTCGATGTTCAATTTGATTACATAGTGAAAGTTGTATAAATTATGTTTCTTTGAAGAACCATTATATCTGATCAAACAGGATACATTTGATTTTGATTTCAATAGTTCACAAACAGTTAAAATTAATCCCTTACCGAAAACCGTGTAAATGTTTTTCTTACTTTAAGCTTTCTCTAAACTTTAAAATTGCAAATTTATTACTAAAGAACATAGCGTTGCTCTTACACTTAGTCAATAATACAGGAAAAGATGAAGTACAAATTATTGCAATTGGGACTAATTATAGACAAAACGTTGTATACTCCCGCGCAAATTCTTTAAAAAAGACTATTAATAAAGTTTTACCTCCCTAAAATCCTGATTTTGTTAAAAACCTGTTAAACATATTCATTCGGTTGGATTTTCTAATTGTTTTTTTTTTGCTTGTTGTCACGTTTCATGCATTGTATACACAGAATAGGCAAAAATCTTTCAAGTGGAAATATATGAAATTGTGTCTGCCAAAAAATCTAACAATGAAATATTATCTGTTGCTATAAGATATTGAACAAAAAAAAACATTAAACATATATTTTGACACGGTGAATGATCTCGAACCTGTGCTTTTTTCCCCCCAAAATCTGTACAGAAAATTCAAGATTCGTCATATTTTCCCAATGTCACAAGAATCCTGTGAATTCATGAATGCGGAAATATTTTAATTTTTATATTGGCATATTGATTCTCAAATTATATACAGATAGAATACCAACAAATTGTATAGTACGTAAAGCTTTTTAATATTGATTCTCAAATTATATGCAGATAGACTATCAAACAATTGTATTGTATGTATAGCATTTTTTATATTGATTCTCAAATTGTATACAGTTAGACTTTCAAACAATTTTTTGTATTATAGTTTTTTTATGTTGATTCTCAAATTTATATACTGATAGACTATCAAAAAATTGTATGGTATGGTTAGCTTTTTTATATTGATTCTCAAATTTATATACTGATAGACTATCAAAAAATTGTATGGTATGGTTAGCTTTTTTATATTGATTCTCAAATTATATACAGATAGACTATTAAACAATTTGTTGTACGTATAGTTTTTTTATATTGATTCTCAAACTTATATACTGATAGACTATCAAAAAATTGTACAGTATGTATAGCTTTTTTATATTGATTCACAAATTTATATACCGATATACTATCAAATAATTGTATAGTACGTACAGCTGTTTTTTACATTGATTAAAAAGTTGGTTGTTAATTAAGATGACATTTTACTCAAATATGCTGTTTTAGGTGGATGGAAGATACTGACGTGAGTATAAATTTTAGGTCGAATTCGTCACTTTCTGGATACATTATACAGGAAAAAGTAAAGAAGCGAGAGTACACTTACCAAATGCATCATTCTTCTTTGACAGTCACTTATATGAAAATCTTCCCACTTTTGACCCTTATATAGTTAAGAAACGCCTATTTCCCCCACTTGGATTTTGGACCAGTTTCATCATCACGCAACATCAGCCTTGAACTTGACCAAAAGGGATAATGACCAGGTCTTCGTTGACCCTATGGCTCCGTAGGTCCGTCGTCGCTGTGGTCAACCGGTGGCTATTTATCATACTATATTTATGGTAATGCGAGTCACGCCTCCGTTGGACCTCGTTCGATTCGAAAGATGGACTTGTTAAAGTTGATGTCGGCTCTTTGATGAAACGAAGTGTTTCACCGGCCCATCTTGACGAGCTCCGTTGACAGGTTTTTTTCTTTAAATCCACGACGTTAAAACATCTATTTACGATTGATATTGGATGAATACATGTTGTCCACATTTTAGCATAAATTGCCTTTGCCGAGTCATTAAAATAGGACATTTGGTCATAATTCTCTTCTATACATCATGGTATTCTGACAAGGCATATTACACAATAAATTTGATTTATGATATATAGAAATTTACAAAATTAAATGTATGTTTATTTTGATGGGCTTGTTGCCTCAATTCTCAAAAATCAGCATTAGAATATTTTAGTTTTCTACTACCAATGCACGAAGCTGTTAAAAATCATATAAAAGCTTACTTGATTTTTATAGATTATTGATGATCTTGTGAAGATTGTGATCCATTATGTAACATGAAAACTCTCTCTCTCTCTCTCTCTCTCTCTCTCTCTCTCTCTCTCTCTCTCTCTCTCTCTCTATCTATCTATCTATCTATCTATCTATCTATCTATCTATCTATCTTTCCCAACCTTCCCTATTTACTCTTCTCTTCTGTTGCTAATTTGCTCTCTCCCCTTCTTTCATTTCTCTCTTCTTCTTAATCTCACTTCCCCTCGCTATCATTTACCTTTTCTCTCTCTCACTCTTTCTCAACCTCTCTCTCTTTTCTCTTCTCGTATTTTGCTAACTTGCTCTTTCTCCATCATTCGCTTCTCTCTCCTTCTTAATCTCACTTCCCCCTCTCTCCCCATCTCTCTCTCTCTCTCACTCTTTCTTACCTCTCTCTCTTTTTTCTCTTTTCTTCTTTTGCTAATTTGCTCTCTCCCCCAACTTTCATTTTCATTCTTCTTCTTAATCTCAATTCCTCTCGCTATCACTCCCTTTTTATCCATACCGCTCTATCTACAAATATATTTAAGTCTTTTTTCTTGTTTTCTTTTTTTGACCCCTTTAATCACACTCTTTTTTGTCTTCTCTCTCTCACCCTCTCTCTCTTTTCTTGTTCGCTAATTTATCCTTTTCCCAACTGTCGTTTTCTTTCTTCTTCTTAATCTCACTTCCTCTCGATATCACTCATTTTTTATCTATACATTTCTATCTATATATTTATTTAACTGTTTTTTCTTGTTTTCTTTTTCTCACCACTCTAATCACACTCGTTTTTGTCTTTTTTTCTTTCTTTCTCTCTTTGTCTCTCTTTCACTCTTTCTCACCCTCTCTCACTTCTTTTTTCTTCCCGTGTATTGCTAATTTGCTCTCTCCCCATCTTTTTTTTCTTCTTCTTCTTCTTAACTCACTTCCTCTCTCTCTCCCTCTCTCTCTCT
>CM077105.1:12347319-12368490 GCA_039619505.1 Cimex hemipterus
GAGAGAGAGAGAGAGAGAGAGAGAGAGAGAGAGAGAGAGAGAGAGAGGAGAGAGTGAGAACCCAACTGGCCAAAATGAAATTTTAACGTTACTCGTCTTCACAATTTTATATTTCAGTCAAACGATTCGTATTTAAACAAACATTAAAGTGTTTTAGTTACTTCGAGTGATCAGTTAAAGAATAGTAACTAAAAAATTAAATGTGATACGTGAAACTTTTGAAGAAAAAAATGAAATCGCGCGTGTATTTATAAAATAATGACATATTAAACTCATTAATTAACTGGTTAAACTCATGGAATCAAATACAACCATTTAGTTTTTTTTTTACACCGTAAAAATATAATGTATAATATTCATAAAATGTAATAAAACTAAATGGTTGTTCCGGTTAAGGACCAACTTAAGGAAGACAATAAAGGTAGAATTATAATTTACGAAAATATTAATAATAAAGTTAATTCAGTCAATCAGTACAATACCAATTTATAATATAATTGAATGTGTTTATTAGAAACTATGATGGACAGTACACGTATCGTATATATTTGTATTAATGTGTAGAGATTAGTGACTGTTAACGAATAATTAATCAGATATCGTGAGATGCGGTCTGGTGTGATGTAGGTTTCAGAAAACATTTTCTTTACCCTGCCAACGTTTCGATCTTTTATTGAGATCATCTTCAGGGCTCAAAGTGTTTGTCTTCTGTGTAATTGTGCCATGTCGTGTTGCGAGAGCCAGATCGAAACGTTGGCACGGTAAAGAAAATGTTTTGCGATACCTACATCACACCAGACCGCATCTCACGATATCTGAATAATTATATTTGTATTGTTGCAAGCTTTCTGTTTGGTTAATATTAAAACGTTTTTTATTTTCATTATATATAAATTTTAATCATTATGTATTTAAATATTTCATAATTGCTAAGTCAGTAAGTGGCGGTTAATTGTCAGGAACTTGGTGACATATGTCCTTGGTTTTGCCCATTCGTGATCGTACAGTAAGTTTGAGCTTATTGGACCGGGTCGTGACCGGGCGTTTCATTAGTTTAAATGAGTCAACCCTCCGGCCGTTCGGTTTTCCTCTTGAAAAGAGAAGCAGAAGGTCACCACCGTGAACTGTAATCTCGTAGCATCTCCTTCAGGTCGCGGGCTGTAATCAGGTCGGCCTTGCGAAGACAATGCGAAAAGGCACCATCCTCAGACACCATCCACGAGCGATTTCCAGCTCTTGACAACAGTTATTAGCCTTTCAGCCTTCGTGTCATCCGGTACGTTGCACATCCGAATTCCAGAAAAGTTCCAATACTGAGATTATAATATTGACAAATTTCTCAGATGAATCTATTTTCCTTTACTACCGTTCAGAGTCTACACAAAACTTGTGCTGATGAGAACTGTAGTACAATGATCTTTAAAGAAATAATTTTTTTTAATTGATACCTTTCTTAATATTACGATTCAATTTAAAATACACATAGATAAGGCAAAAAAGGTTAGCTGCGGAAAATAACAAAATAATTTACAAAAAAAATTTAAAGGTGTCCTATATGTAGATACTATCTCAGCTAAATAAGATGTCAAATTGCCTAATTGGTGGTTATGATGTACAAGCATGTAAATAAATAAATAACATAAATACATACACAATTACTGCCCATATAACACGTCGTTTCTTTATTAAATTACTCATTAAAATTTAAATTCTTTATGAATCCAACCATTCCTCAACGTTCACATGTGTTGTGAGTTTAGCCTATATCACGCCTATGAGGAAGAAATTTACTTTTTAAATTATTTTTTTGTCTGACAAATCTGTAAGATTTGTACATAACTATACTATTTTGTATATTTAAATGTATATTTTGAACAGAACGCAATAAATAAAATAATTAGTCTAAAAAAATTATATTATTAAAAAATATTTAATATTTAATAGATGAACAGGTGTATAGATTTTTTTCCATCAAAATACGTTCGTGTACGTTGTTCGATGTAATTAATGTATATGGCTCAAATTGGTTTATGTATTTATTTCTATTGGTATAAAATATTTATATATGGTTCGTTTCTACTCGTTCGGTCGGAGCGACAGAGTGGTTTGGGTATAGGATTTACCACGCTAGGGGGCCTCGGTTCGATTCACGGCATTGCCCATGGTTTTTTTAGTTTAGTTTTTTAATGGCAATAATGTGAAAAACGTATTGTAAAGAGGTTTGACCTCTCGTTCATGAAATTGGTTAGATGTTAAGCCCTACTGTTTGACATGAATTATTTTACTTTTACTATTTCAGATTTGTTTCAATACATTTTTTCTTCGTTATTTTAACGAGCGATCGCAACAGCAGAGACATATAACCCCTCAGAGCGCCAGTGTTTTTTAAAAGAAAAGCCCTTTGTATGTATGTCGGGTTCGAACCCGGGACCTTTACCTTACATTGATGAGCGCCGTGTCAAAGACGGAACCTTGAGGCCACCGACGCCCCTTTTTTAAATAATTAAATGACAATTACACAAAAAAATGTGTGTTTAATCTATCATACTTCACGTTCAGAAAACTCACCTTGCTTTTATGTTTTCTACATAAACGATCTGTTAATTATATACCTTTTGTCTGTACATATTGCTAGCATACAGACCCAATAAAAAATCTTAATTGTGCGCCTTTATTAAAAAAACTAGATTGCATTTTTAGTTAATTGGTAAAATGTAATTGTACGTAAATTAGGGGTGTCGTTGACCGCTATGGTTAAGTCGTTGGTTGGCATTAATCACTGTAAGAAGGTAGAGGGCCGTGGTTCGAATCCATCAGACCTGACTTCGACTTACACATGTATTCATTTTTGTTTAATGTTAAGATCAGTCCCTTCCGCAAAACAAACTCATGACTAGAATTTGAATATAAATTGTAAAAATTTGGTTTTAATTTGATCAATTGATCTAATTTCATGCAATTTGACAGTTTATCAAAACCCTAATTACGTTTTGCATTAGAAATTACAATAATAAGTTTATAAAGGGGGTTGGTGGCCGCAATGGTTTAGGCATTGGCGCGGCGCTCATCACTGTAAGGTGAAGGTCCCGGGTTCGAATCCAGCGGCCCTGCATTTGTGCCCGACATACTTACAATTTTTTTCAAAAAACACCGGCACCCTGACGGTTTATATGACCTCTGCGGTTGCGAACCTTCGTTTAAAAAAATAAGTTTGTAAGATCGATCTATTAATTTAACTTGCAAGTAAATTTTTAATAACATTAGCGATTACAAAGTAAATTGGAAAAATATCTTGTCGAAATTTTTTTCACGGCATAAAAAATGGCAAAAATGAACGTTTTTAGAATTCAATTTAGAATTATTGTTTCGGTGATGTAGATATTCTACGAGCTGTGAGAAAAGTATACGTCACGCCAGAAAATCTTCAACTGGCATGACATTGTATGCAACATATTTCAGATTAGTATATTTTGTTTCGTTCTGGAGTAAGAAAAACGAGAGTCGAGCGTGAAATATTACAAAATTCAGGGCGGTATACGGTGTTGAAATAATTTTGAGTCAGCGATTTGCCAAGTTTAAGGAGGAGATTTTTTTTCGTCTGAAAACAATGAATCTTACAATAGGCGATGACTAATAATCTAATAAGCTTATTATCCGCGCGTATAACGAACTGAAAGAACTTGTAATACCAATTTTGAAAAGAACGTGTTATCTAACGAAAATAATAAAATTAATTAATAGGATTTTTTACATTAAAAATTTATATCGGTTATAATATAAAATTCCGTACAATTTTCAATCAATTGAGGTGTTTAGTTGAGTTAAAAAAACAGTTTCACCAGCGGGATTCGAACCCACGACCTTCGGCATGAAACGCCGCTACCTATCACTTGTGCTATCGCGACTTCGACCCACTCGGACACGGACACTAACTTCCCATCTCAGCCCAACCTCTTGAATTTTCCTTTTTTTTGCAATTCTTTTTATCTCAACTAAATATGTTAATTAATTGAAAGATATTAATCGGTCTAGCGGGCCACGAAAACTAGCGAATTGCGTATAATTTTACTTATAGACTAAGAATAACGAAACAATTGTTTATTTTCTGATTTTGTGTAGTTTAACTGTTTCACAAAATTCTATTAATGAAAAAACTAGTCTAAACTAGAAAAAATTGTTTTTTTAAAGATTTTTCAAGCTTTTCAACAAAGCTAATTTTTTACTTTATATTTAACAATTAATTAAGCTTTTAAGTTGATAAAAAAAGTCAGTCACGAGGGAGGTTTCGAACCCACGACGTTCGGCTATACACACATATATACATATATAAAACAGTACAATTTCGCTTTAAAAATTATTAATTATTTATATCTGCATGTAATTATTATATTTTAGTAGTTTTAGTGTAAAGCAGAAATTTTTTATATTTGCTACTTTCCATTGTCTACATCATACTGAATCCATATTTGTGTAGCAAATGTATTAATGAGTTATTAGAAAACAAAGCATAAAACATAAATAAAAATACGTATCGATTTAACATGAATTGTATCTTTAATATATTACCAACCATTCTGATATGATAATTATCATTCTTATGACAAGGGTATCGGACAGCTTGTTCATTTAAGCCACGAAGGACTAACATAATATCGTACACTCTCGATACACAATGACACCCATAAATACATTCACACACAAATACATTTGCCGCAATCATACTGTTTGGTACGTGGAGTACTCGATATTCCTCCATCTACGTACTCCCTATAATAAATTAACCTAGATTGAAGTCGATGGGGTATTTTTTATAAAATTCCCACATTAAGACCAAGTCATACACACAGCCTGAGCGGCGATGGAGAAGCTACTTCACTATCAGCCCCTCCCCATTCACACTAATAAATACGTTCACTCATACCAGACGCAGAAGCACAAATCACATACCTTTATCTCTATATACAATAAAAAAAATTCATTTCAAAAGCGAAACAGAGGATAATTATCAATGTTATAAATATGATACACTAGCCTTGATTTTTTTTAATATAATTGATTTTTTAAATAATTGACATAATTGGTCTATAATCTCAGTACAAGGTGTTAAAATTGGAAGAGGGAAGAGAAAAAAAAAGTCACCGATTTTCTTTCACATCCGTCCGACAAGGTTATCCCCCTATTGAAACTTCTATCACGTTCCGAATGGCTCACAATCGTCGGCAATTAGACGAATTGCTGTTTTTAAAGTAATTTGCCCTCCGAAGTGCCATTTTTCGGTGACTGGGATAACTTAACGCTATCAATCCCTTATTTGAATTCGTTCATTTGATATAAAACCTTGGGAAGTGTGTAGTTTTGGGGATGACTTATTTTCAAGTGATAAAAATCTATTAATTTAAAGGAATGACTGAAACTATACGTACATACATGAGGAGATTTTATACAATTTGTTTAAAGAGTAATATACATACATTTATATTTCCGTAAAAGAAGAATTGACATCTTAGGAGAAGGTATAAACTACAAAATATTGCTTTCTTCATACACCAAAACAACAGCATACATTAAACTGTATAAAATCTTGTGTAGTGCAAAAATAAAAATATGACTAGAAAAAATAAGTGTTGTACATAAAGTTAACCATGTAATTATTTTGTTCAAAAATGGTTGTATATAATAATTGTACAATAAAAATAGTAAAGTTTGTTATGAATAAAGCAAATGACTAAGTTTTGTTGTCAGCTATTTTATTGCTTGTAGAGTACTAATACAGGCACTATAAATTTAACTATAATATGCCATTTTTCCTTATTTGGTGATTAAATTCAATTTAAATATACAATATTTATAACCTGTACACCGACCCTCGTGTGTTTTTTATCTTGTATAAGCGATATTTTCTACAAACTCAGTCACAAGCAAAATTCTCATTTTTATTATATAGCCATTATACAATTTCTTAAATTTTTATTACTAATAAACACAAAGTTGGTTATTTTCAGAAACATTCATGCATTCACTTGATGAAAAAATAATAACAAACACAGTCACTTTAAAATTTAAGGAGGTTTTTTTGTGGGGGAGTAACTTCCAGACAGGTCTCGTATACGATTTCCACCGTTATCTTCAGAATTTTTGACGTACTCCAACAAAATGTATCAATAATTTGGAATATGGCTCCCTCGTAGGCACCGACGACTCCCTGAGCGCAGATTGCGCCCTGTGAGACGGGTTCTCTGTGGGTCCTCACATCGTGCTCTTGATGGAAAAATTCGCCGAGTTGAAGCGCCTCGGAAAAACGGTGGTTGTCGTCTAGATGCCCGGGACACGTCGGGCTTTTTTAATGCACGTGCGGACGAGGCGGAAAAGTCCATACTGGACCATCGCGACCAGGCCCTCTGACGCCATGCTAGCAGTAAAGAACACGATAAAAGAAAAATGGAAGCGACAGTAGGCTTTTCAAGTCAAGAGCTTCCCGAGAAATTGAGCCGGAAACAAGGAATCGTCCTTACGCGATTAAGAATAGGCCATATGCGGTTGACACACTGGCACCTACTTCTGGGCCAAAACCCGCGAAGGTGTCCCTTATGCAGAGAAAGGTTGTTCGACGTGTCCCACATACTGGAAACATGCCATGCCTTGGCTCCGTACAGGAAACATGTAGGCATGCCATCCAACCTGAAGACGGTACTGGAGCATTGCAGCGAGTTTCAGGGTCTCCTGTTCCGCTTTTTAAGGAAATTTTTTTTCTATTGTATATAGTATGTCTGTTGTGTTGAGTGTCTATATATTTTGCCTTAGTGCATGTATTTATTAGCGTGAATGGCGAGGAGTGATGGTGAAACATAAAGTCATCATCGCTTCTCGAACGGTGAAAGCGAGTGAATGTGTTTCTGGGTCGATGTCTGAATATTTATAAAAGTACTCCACCCACCCCAATCTAGTTTAGTTTAAGTATAAAGTACTCCACCGACCAAACGGAATTAGTGTACTGAATGGATGTATTTAAGTGTATGAATGTATTTATTTGTATGAATGTAGTGTTTGAAAGGGTAAATAGAATATAGACTTAGTTGGGGCTGAAATGACCTAGATGTAGGAAGCACCGGGGGAAAAAGTACAAAAAAAAATAAAGAAAACCATTATATCGGGTAAATAAATGCAACAGTGGTATCCCAGGGCCACTTCCTCTGCTGAATTCAAGAAAATATCGTTTCTCAAGGAAACTTAGGATTTGAAATTTTCGTATTTTTTATTGTGACTTGGGATTTGGTTTTTTTTATTACATATAGTCTTATGGGTTGAGTGTCTATATTTTTTGTCTGAGTGCATGTATTTATTAGAGTGAATGGTGAGGGGTAAGGGTGAAGTATAACGTCATCATCGTTCCTCGAAGTTTGAGAGCATATGAGTGTTCGGGGTCGATGGCGGAATATTTATAAAAGTACTCCATTGACCCCAATCTAGATTAGTTATAGTATAGATCGGTGGAGGAATATCAAGTACTCACAGACCAAACGGAACGAGTGTACTGTATGTATTTACGTGTATGAATGTATTTATTTGTATGCATGTAGTGTTTGAAAGGGATAGTCATATGGACTTCGTTGAGGGCTGAATTTCGAACTTGTGACTTGGCAAACGCGAACAGGACGACGCCATTATAAAAGAACCGTTTTTATGTTGGACGAAAATTTTCCGTTTTTCAACTCAACATAAAAATTTTTATATTTCATTTTGATTTGATGCTTTTTTAGAAATAACGTGATTCTTTTTCCTAAAAATAATTAACTAGATTAGCCAAAATCATCACCGCGCCCTAACCGACTGAAGGCGTTTAAAGAATAATATAAATGAATATATAAGAAAATAAACCGCACTAGAGAAAATAACGTTTATTGTTTCAGAGCGGTTATCTGATGATGCCTCATGATTTATGTCGTGATATGAATCCGACATGGTGCGTACTCAACCATTCATCAATGACAAAGGATCTTCTTCAATGGGATTGTCATCTACGCCAAGGGAAAAATACCAAGAATACACACGAGTCTATTTATAAACAAGTGATCCTTTTGTACTCATCTCTTGTTGTCAGTAATGGGTAATCTATTTCCCTTTAGTGTAGAATATAAGTTTATTTAATGGAAGGCAAACAAAGGGAAAATAATGAAAAAAAAGAAAAGGTTGTTTGAAAACCGATCATCATGATAGAAAATTCGTGGACGTTACTAGTTCGAATGATTGAAAATGAAGTTACCAATTATGTCATGATAATATTAATAATATTAAATAATTATTAATATTAGCGAGATATGTTTTATACTAAATCTATGTAAAAATGAAAAAATGCTAAAATCATTAAGCATTCTTTGATCCAAAAAAGATTGGAGTGATGCCAATCCAGTGAAAGGAAGTAGGATAACTTTTTGACCAGACGAATGTATAAGCCACAGACATTTCCATACAGTCGTAACATTACGTAAAATTGATGAAAAAAACTGAGTAACACGGATGCAAGAACCATAAGATTTCGTATAGAAATGTAGTAAGTGTCCAGCCCGCCCTGGGAATTGTCATTTGCCGGATTTGATCCGTCCCAGTTGTGAAGCAGGGGCCTCATTCCCCGTTGAGATCGTGAGAGGCAACGTCCTGATGAGATCAGCGACAACGGAGGTAAAGTGCAAGTACGGGTCACGCCTCGTCGTTCACTTACGTCAGACAATTGACCATCAGCCGCATGGACTACTTGTTAAAATTGTCAAATCCGTCCTGTCGTCGATGACTGCCTTATTATTTATATATATAAAGAAAAATAAATATTTAAAATTATTTCGGATTAAAATACGATCATTTTGGTTTACGGATCCTAGCTACAAAGTTACGTTTTCACTTCACACACCCAAAAGAAAGTTCCTTAGACTAAAATGTTTTGTATGTGAGTGTTTGTTGATTTGTGGGCGTGTAATTTTAAATGTAGCACACATTTAAAATATATATTCAAATACAATTTGCCCTAGCTTATAATTACGCATTAAGAAAAATTTAGGTAAAATTGTTAGCTAAATTTCAATGTATTATAAAATTATTTTAGTGGTGTTTTGATGAATTCTCTCTCTCTCTCTCCCTCCCTCTTTTCTCTTTATCTTTCTCTCTTTCTTTTATTTATTTTTTTCTCTCTCCCCCTCTTTCTTTCTTCTTCTTTCTCTTTATTTCTTTCTCCCTCTTTTTTCCTCTTTCTCTCTCTCTCCTCTTATTTCTTTTCTTTTTTCTGTCTCTTTCTCTCTGTCCCCTCTTTTTTTCTTTCTCTTTCTCTCTCTCTCCTTCTTTCGTTTTATTTTTCTCTCTCCCTCTTTTCTCTTTCTCTTTCTCTCTTTCTTTTATATCTTTTTTCTCTCTCCCCCTCTTTCTTTCTTTTACTATCTCCTTATTTCTCACTCCCTCTTTCTTCCTCTTTCTCTCTCTCTCCTGTTATTTCTTTTCTTTTTTCTGTCTCTTTCACTCTGTCCCCTCTTTTTTTCTTTTTCTTTCTCTCTCTCTCTCTCTCTCTCATACACACATTCTTTCTTCCATTCCTTCTATCTTTGCCACCCGGTAGCCGTTCTCTTATGCGAGTCATGTTGAGAGTGTCAATGAGATATTGCTGTTTTGACGCAAGAATGGCACAATTACACAAAACACAAACATTTTGAGTGAGTAGAAATACTTTGCTTGAATATATAAAAATATATTTTGCATTGTATAAATTCATTTTTTTCCACACTCCACATGTATTTGTTAAATTTAAACAACGCTTGTAAATCCCAGGCCCTGAAGATGATCTCAATAAAAATCGAAACGTAGCACAATAAAGAATTTTTTTCTGAATCTTACAGCACTCCAGACCGCATCTCACGATTTATTGTTGAATTTAACACTTAACTATGCGCAATTTTTTTCGGAAAAACGAAATCTTTTACAACTTCTTTAATTCAAAACTGATTTATTTATTCATTACTTTAATTTGTAGAAAATACTCGAGTATTTAAGGCACATTGTAATTTATTGTTTGTCTTCGGTAGGCTCAAAAAGTCCTAAAAAAAAATAGCGTGGTTGATAGTTAAACTCTACATGTACATGTCGATTTTTCACGTGTTTTATTCCTTTATAAATATTTTTATAGATTTTTTTAATGTATACTTTATATTCGCAAGCACCGACGCAAACACTAAGATTAGCTGTCAATTTAGAATGACTGAATAAATCGTTGCTACGTGATTTGAGTGATAGCCTAGGTTTTGGTAGATGGTTTGCCTCCTATCTTCGTAATTGCACTCTAAGCGGTATGATTTATAAAATTTTGGGCATACTTAAAAAGATCAATTGATAGGTTAAACTGAATCGCGACAGTAATCCTGCCGACAAAATTTAAGGTTTTTTGGCAACCAACCTACTAATTCGATTGTAAGACGCCCTTATTAAAAACAATGACCAAGAAGATTATAGGTAGCGGTTTCACATTCGGGGTTATCTTGCGCTTCATAAATGGCATCGGTTCAAATTGGGTCCCGAGGGAGGATCGAAATGTGAAAATAATAAAACAAAGTGAGGTGAGCTCCTTGAGAAGGTCGTGGCATATCGACGGGTCAAGAATTCACCGTTTGGCGCAACACGAAAGGTCGCTGGCCAAAAGTTAGCCCATGCAGTTCCTAGAAAAATAGAGCATATTTTCATTGTGTCATCACTTTAAGGATGTTTCGTACAATGCATCTCACGTCCGGTTCTGAATAATTTTAGAATAGAACAACTGTGAGTCAAAGTCTGATGGGAGACACAACAATGAAAATGTTACGACAAGGAATGTTGCACTTTTTTGCTCGGTCACCCATTCTTTCAAAACATACGTGCAAAACTGTTACTTAAGATGGAATGAAATAATTGATAATTATATTAGACTTATTTTTAAAAAATTAGCCATTTATTTCGTAGAAGATTTAACAGTTTTTTTTCTACACCACCAAAATTATTATATTTTTTATGGCAAACATAAAAGCATGTAATTCCGTTAACAGATGATGTAAGATTTGATTACATACAAGTTCATTCATTCTTAATCGTGTACTCCTAACGTCTCTTATCTTAACAAACTGAATATTTCAATTTTTCATTTTATCCATTAAACACTCGTATAAATTATAGCCCAGAGTGAGGAAGACCCCGGACAAGATACAAAAGATTATATGACGACTATTTCCCCATTTGTTGTGAAACCGTGCGAGAGGATTGGCTTAAAAGGACTTCGATGTCCAGAAAGGATGAATATTTGATCGATCGCCGGCTAGCAACCGATTACAGGGAGAAAGAAAAGAAACTATTTATTATTGAATGTTCGTCCTTTTGTGTCATTTACGTAAGACATCAGTAATAGACGTGACTGAAAAATCAAAGAAGGTTGAATAAAAATCGAACGACGATAATCCGCTATCAAAGACTAGCAAACCTATGTATCACAAGGGCGATGAAAACAACCCCTACAAATGCACTAGAAACCTTGCTAAACCTACCTCCACTAGAAATATTCATACAGGGAGAGGCTAGGAAAAGCTCATTCAGGCTCCAAAAACAATTAAATTGGAAAGGAACCAAACAATTCGGGCACACAACCATAATTAACAAAATCAGACACCCATTACTAGAAATGGGGACTAACTACATGGTCCCGGAACAATCTTCACAACCTCCTACAAAATCTCAACAGACTATAAAGGAGAGCAAGAACACAGGAGAACATCGGATACAATGATATGGTATACGGATTGCTCCAAAACAAATGAAGGAACCGGATCAGGGGTTTTCTGCACAAGCCCAAAATATGAGCAATCAAACTCACTAGGGAAGTACACCTCGGTCTTTCAAGCAGAAATACATGCCATCAATGCTTGTGCCCTGGAAAATTTTAAAAGAGGTTACACTAACAAAAAAATCCTCATAAGATCAGACAGCCAAGCAGCTATCAAAGCACTGGCATATACAAGGATTACATAAAATTAGTCAGTGAATGCATCCAAAATCTCCCAAACCTGGGGGAACACAACAAGGTAACGGTATCCTGGGTGCCAGGGCACAGGGGAATTTCGGGCAATGAAGAAGCAGGCAGACTGGCCAGAGGAGGATCCACAAGACCATACATAGGCCCCGAGCTTATCTTTGGGATATCCAAAACAAACGTAGAATCCTCCATCGCCGAATGGATCCAAATAAAACAAAGAGAAAAATGGATAAACTCTAGCAGTGCTAGACACACTAAACTCATGATAAAGCAACCCTCATCAAAACTGGCAAAAACACAGCTACAATTGGAGAGGGCAAATCTCAGAGGAGTGGTAGGGCTATTAACCGGCCACTGGCATCTGAGAAAACGTCTACATAACATGGGCATATACAATAATGATCCCATTTGCAGACTATGTAATGAGGAGGAGGAAACAGCCACTCATATCATCTTCGAATGCGAAGCAACGGCTCAATGGAGCTTCAATCTAACGCATAAAAACGACTGAGAGTACCACATTGAAGCAATAACAGTCAATGACTTGATACCTCTGAGAAAAAGGATCGAGCCTATTGACTAAACCAAGGAACTAGGAAGGTACAATAAGCCAGAAGGCTACAGTGCCTGGGACACACAAACCCCACTTCCTAGTACCCGTGCCACCATTCCACCACCGCCATCAATCGGGATTTTAGTTATTTATTCAATTTAAAAGGCCCAAAGGTATGATTAATGAAAAACAAATATGCCAACGATGCTGAAATCGTTTCTTCTGGTGTTCGCCTGTTTTTCTTGGGGAATCAGCAGCTCGGCTTTCGGACAATGGAAAGTTATTAAAAGAATAAAGCAAAAAAAATTTCCTTTTATTTATTTTTGTGATTATTATCGTTGAAGAATGTACAACCGTTGCTGAAATAATTGAAAAAGTTTTTGAATGCAATAACGTTTAACTTGATTTTCTCTTTAATTGTTGGACATAGAATAAAAGTTCTTGTATTAATTTTAAAACCTATTTACTTGTTACGTATAATTGCACACAACTGTGTATTAGAATTAGAACTGCGAGACCTCCTAGGAGGTGATAGATCAAGGAGAGTCACCCACCTTGGTGCATAAGCGACTCCTTGGTTGGCCTCTGGTCGGGCGCCATCGAATTCTTTGGTCATTTCGGCGCCCTTACGTTCCCTAAATTTAGTCATTCACACACTCACTCATACAATAAATACATACATGCCACTATTTACAAATCCGATCAAACATGCTTATCCTTTATCTAGAGTCCGGGTCGGAGGGTACTCGGTCGGGGCGGAATATCGAGTACCCTCCGACCCGGTTTAAGGGCGCAGCGGTGTAGCTTTGAAATAATATCCTGCACCGCCGCCGACATACTTCTATTCTACCAGAAACCAACTACAAATCGTAACCTATAATCTAAATACCCCTCTATATACAACCCATAATCCCGATGTCTCTAAGAAACTTAAAAAGTTTGTTCTTGAGTTCGCCGCCATGCTCGAGCACTCTCGGTAAACCAGGCGGCATTCCACTACGGTCCCTATACAGCGCCAAGCTGCGGCAACCCTCCAACACGTGCGGCACGGTGAGCGTCTCCACTTGGCATGCCGGGCACCTAGGTCGACTCGTGCCAACCAACAGGTACCCGTGAGTCACAGAACTGTAATATTTTAAACAGGATTGATTTTATTTCTAGAAGTTTGATTATGGTTTATTATTTAAGAAATAGCAATAGAAATAAAAGAAATTTGGGAAACCACTAAATTCGATCCAAAAAGATTCTAAGCACTGAGTTTTATTTTATACTTCAAAGGGTGCAATGGAGGGATATAAAGAATGATAAATTCATAGAAAAATGTGGTCAAAAATATATCAAAATCACCAATATACGTACAATAGATATTACAATGAATACTTTATGTAAATTTCCACACTACCAATGTCACGATAAATTAAGTTAACAACCGCGTCTTGGTTGTAGTAATACTACCGAGATGCTGCGTCCATTCTAGTATGATCGTATTTATTAGCGTGAGAAATAATGTGGGAATGGACGTGGCTGTCGAGGAATATCGAGACACAGACCAATTTAAATTAGGATTGGTTTTATGGATGAGTGGAATTTGTACATACCGTTTGAATGTATTTATTTGCGAGAATGGAAGGAGGTCGGCAGGGTTAGAACCAACTGAATTCTGTTGGGATATTAGGAATATTAGGGACAAGGTTTATTAGTGTAAATGTGTATTATGAATGTGTGTGTATTTGTAAATGGACAAATACTTCCATTTACCACATGTGGAAGGATACAAAGAGAAGTGCGATACAAAGAAGTAGCGGGGGCGTAGGTGGCCGCAAGGTTTAGTCTTTGACATAGCGCTCATCCATGTAAAGTTAAGGTCCCGGGTTCGATTCCAGCGGCCCTGCATTCGAACTCGCCATACTTACACATGGGCTTTTTTTTCAAAAACACCGGCACCCTTTGGGTTTATATGACTTCTGCTTTTGCGAACCAGTTTTTTGGGAAAAAAAAACCCGTAAGGTCCGATGAATAGTCAATTAGAGTGAAGTTGTAATGTTATCAGTAGAAAGTGCAGATTTTTCAAAATGTGAGAAAGAAATCACTGAAGCAGTTAGCCGGCCGAGGAAAACAATTAAATCTTTTGAAATCGTGTACGAATAAAGGAGGCACTGTTGTAAATTTAAAAGCATCAAATACATAAATACATGGAAATATTTACAAATAAATTTGGTAATATAGAAAAAAACTGACAAAAGAAAGGATAGTGGAACACATAAATTCGTAGCAAAACAGAAAAAGCTACAAAAACCATGACATGTACTCAGTAAACTAGGTCGAAAAATTTGTTATTATGAAAGAACCACTCACCAGATTTAATAACTCATTAAAGCTAATAAATACAATTTGTATCGTAATCAAAAATACACATTTTTGGACTGGGTCGCCGAGATTTTTTTTTTCATATAGACTAGGTGTTTCACGTAAAAATGGATTTCTCCTTTGGATTCGGTCCAAATTCAATGATCTTACAAGTTTTGGAAAGCTGAATGTTTCCACTTTTAGCGCAGGTGAACAATATT
The DNA here is from genome assembly GCA_039619505.1 of Cimex hemipterus. NCBI lineage: Eukaryota > Metazoa > Arthropoda > Insecta > Hemiptera > Cimicidae > Cimex > Cimex hemipterus. The sequence goes on from CM077105.1 coordinate 12,362,468, forward strand.
TCGATTTTAAGCGATTATAAGTAAGAAAAATTGGGATGAAATCCTCAGATATTTTTTTAAAATCTCTGTTTGTAATTTATTTATGGAAGTCTAAGTTTTTGTCATTAACATTGGTTCATAAGGATCTAAGATCTTGTAAAATCTCCTTTGGATCGGTCAAGTCAGTAGAATTTACCACCATATTTGTAATTTTCGAAATAAAAATCAAACCCTGTGGAAGACTGGAAGACAAAAGGTATGAGAGAAAAAATTGATTTGCCCCGGAAAATTTTATATTGAAGAATATATTCTGGACATTCAAATATTATGTGGAAAGGATTTGAAAGGCAATCGGGAGTGGGACAGTTTGGAGACGATGCCAAACCGATTCTCTTCTTGTACCTATCCCATAGGCCATGATTTGTCTATAGTCTAAAAATAGTACAATAGAAATCCTTCGTCATTCCTTCTGGGCTATCGCCTTCCGAAAACCGAATTTCCATATATATATATATATATATATAAATATGTTTATGCATTTATAAATAAACATATACCTGTAACAGAAAAAAGACGAATGTATAGTTCAAACCCAGTCCGATTTATAGAGAGTTTGATCGTTTTTACTCTAAATTTATTTTATAATTTCATTACGTTTGAAGTCGTCGATCTGATTTCACGAATCTGTGGATTAGTAAAATTTCCAACATATTGGGAGATAGTTTGAGTGGTTCCTTTTAAAACATGAGAAGTTTTATCCAGTTTTAAATATTTTGTTATTTTTTAGTATATCTGCGCAGATGGACCAAAAGTATGAAATCATTGAATTTATTTTTATTTAATTTTTATATTATAACATTTTTTTAGTGATAAACCTATGTGTCTGTAGTATACGTTTGAACATACGATTTTGTAGAATGTGTTGTTTCAAATCGATTTCCAAGATGATGATTTTAATAGAGAGCTATTTGCTATCGTAATAAATCCACAAATTATGTACCAACGCATACTTTTACAAGTTCATGAAAACAAATTTACTTGTATTATATCACTTCTACTCATTTGCATATTATGGCAACTTCAGTCGTATTTTACTAATTGGCCATTTGCTTAATAAAGCTTATCCATGACGACATAAGTGTGTAACGCTATAAACGTCGGTTTTATCACGAGATCGAGAGCACCATTTCCTCTTAATGAACCGGGATGAGTAATAAGGACGGTACCCGGTTTCCTTAGAGGGAGAGACGGCCGAAGGATGGGTTTGATTCTGACGCAACTAGCCGCAGACCTAGGCGTATATCTTTGACCTAATATTTAAATCGGCCTCCGCGTTCGGATTTCAATTTCTGAATTAGATCATTTGTTAGACACACTTCACGGTTTGTTGTTCCTTTGTTGAAACGCCTGTACGTTTGAGAAAGGGGAAACCTATTTGATTGACGTCCGTTAGCTTTCGTAGAGGCTAATTAGAGTCTGAAGGATTACTGCGAGGAAGGACTCTAAAGATGGTTAACGACTATGCCTCTCGGCGATTTAAAAAAAAATTAGATAAACTAAAACCATGTCCCGGCTGTGTTTTGAAGAAATTTTTTAAACAATCATAAATAAATAATTTTAATTCAAACTGGTGAATTGATTGAAATGATGACTTAATTTTTCTTTGCAATAAAATAAGTATGTTGTAAAAAACCTAACGTAAAAGTACATATAGATTGAAATAAACTAAAATACAACTGCCCTAGATTTTTTAAAATAAATTTAGAAACATTATTATTCTTATTAAATTCACCAGGCATAATCCTATCCTTACACTGTTTTTGATCTAATGCTAAATATCTATCTGAATATCTATCTATCTATCTCACCACACACACACACACACACACACACACTCACACACACACACACACACTCACACACAATCTTTTGCGAATTTTAATGATTAGACGTTTGGTACAAACGCTCAACTGTCAACACGACAACCAATAATGACCCACAGAAAACAAACACTTTGAGGCCTGATGATGATCTCAATAAAGATCGAAACGTTGGCAGGATAAAGAAAATATTTTTCAAAAACCTACGTCACGCCAGACCGCATCTCACGATCTCAAAATAACCGTTTTGTATCAATTCAATTTTTGAAATACCTTTTAATTTTTTAAAATTCATTCTGCTGTTTTATGAATAGGTTCTTTCTATCAATTATGCATGTTCTGTCAAGTTTAAAAATTGACTGTAATATGGACTATTTATTTTTTTCCAAAATTTGGCAAATACATTTTCATGCCAAAAGTGCAGGTTTGATATAGAATCATTCTAACTTGGCTGGATGAAAAATTCTTTACCATACATTTTCCAAGTGTATGCGTCACTTTACGATGTGCCCCGTTTTTCTACAGACACAATTACCATTGTGAAACACTTGCTGACTTTTTCTTTGCAAAATTAGATAAAACCTCGGTTGTCCAGTATTACAAGATAATATCCCACATTGATAAAATGCCATTGCCCCGAGTAAGGACTGAAAGAGTTTATTCATCGTTATTCCGGGTTGTTGTCTTTTTTTCTTTCTTTTTCTTTTTTGCGAGATATGAACTTTATGTGAATACGTTACAAGAACCGTTCTCAGAGTAGCAGCGGTTCTCATCTAAATGCGAACAAGGTCACAGAAGCATTCCTCTGTGTACTTGAATCTCTCATGGTGATTTATTATAAAGCCCGTCTGGTTTTTTTCTTTTTATTTTTCGGAAATCTTTTTCATATGTGAAACTTTTGCAAATAACATAATGGTAATTTTTTATTTATTGTGATCACATAGTTCAAAATGACAAAAGAATCAGAATTACTCATTTATGGGAAAAAAAAGTTAAAACAAAAACAAACATATTTCTGTTGTTGATTTGGCTTTAACAAAAGAAAAAGGTCTCGGCGATGATGCCTGTAACAATGTTTATAGTCAATCTTGACGTTATTCTCTGTATTCAAAATATGTTAAAAATGTTTTTATTCGAAAATATACAAGTGAATGTGTAAATTAGTAAAAATCACGAAAACATTTAGCTTCCCTAAAGTAAAGTCTAATTTTCGGCAATTTTTTCATTTTCTCGATAGCGTAAAAATTCTGTGACCAAGCATGTATGGTAAAAAAAAAACAGTGAAACTTACACATTGAACCTATTTATATGAACTGTTAACCTGCACAGAAGTTGAATCACATTATTTTATGAAATTTGTGGTGATTAGTTACCATTGGCCGAAAATTATACAGAAATCGAGAGATACTGTCTGGTGTGATGTAGGCTTGAGAAAAATATTTTCTTTATCGTGCCAACGTTTCGAGCTTTATTGAGATCCTCTTCAGGGCCTGGGATTTAAAAACGTTTAAATTTAACAAATACATGTAGGATGTGGCAAAAAGTGAGTTTATACAATGCAAAACAATATTTTTTTATTTTCAATCGAAACGTTGGGACGATACACAAATTGTTTTTCCGAAACCTACATAACCCCGGATCGCATCTCACGATATTCGAATAATCATTCTTTTATCAGTTAATGCAGGTTACAATTTATCGAAATATTTAAAATAAAATATTATATAAAATTAGGTTTGAATTCCTTCAAATCTTTCGCCTACCCGATTTATTGAAATTCAAGTAGTATATCACTCCAAAAGTGGGAAATTTATTGATTAATGTAAAAGCTATGTGTATTGCAATCTGTAAACCTTTAAATAATACGTATAATTGAACTCATAATTACTTCGAAAAAATGTGCTTTTATTCACGTAAACTAACATGAAACCAGTGTGACCTTTTTTCGCCGCAATTGACAAAATTTCAAATGACGTTTCAAGCTCACAATGTATGTAAAATTCTTTGTAGTTACAAAACGTTAACTACGTTTATGTTACATTTTAATTTCATGTTGTTACCGATTGTCTGTTTTGCTGTTCAAATTGAGAAATATTACATTTAAAATTTTATTACCACTGAAGTTTTTAATGTGTAATGATGTAAACATATAAAAAAAGTTTTAATAATCAATTTCGGCCCCGAGGAATGTCAAGTACTTTGGCTAGAGATGTAAAAGTAGTCTGGAGAGTAAAAGTAGTTTATTAGCGTGAAAGGAAGGGGTTGCTTATAACCCCGCCCCGAGGAATATCGAGTACTCTAGGGGAATGAATGTAACCAGACATCCATGTTTGAGGTGATATATATAAATATACATGTTTTGTTTTTTATTCTGTATTTGACACCCTGAGGTACAAACGAGAGACTAGCATTCTAGAATATCAACGTAGTTTATATCTGAAATCAGTGAGTCAGTACCCAGATCGAAACGTTCAAGTGGCTGCAATTTAAAACAAAATATGCGCAAAAGAAAAGATGGAAAACACGCAGAGGGCCGGCAATGACCTCAGCTGTTTGTCGGCCCAAAAATTTTCCTCACTTATTATTAACTCATTTCATTAATGAACATGAATTATATAATAAAACAAAACTATTTTCTCCAATTCGAAATTGGCCACATTTTTCAATATTACAATGTTTTCATTCCAAAATTAATAAGACAAATTGTTTCTGCCCGGTTTTACGTACACCGAAACACACTTCCCAAAAATCTTCACACGCCAGCTGTTGTTTTTTTTTTCATCCAACAGATCGTATTATAGACGTTTTCACAATAAATCACAGTTGCAGAGGGGGCGTCGGTGGCTGCAAGGTTCAGTCTTTGACACGGCGCTCATCACTGTAAGGTAAAGGTCCCCGGTTCGAATCCAACGGCCCTGCTTACAAATGGGCTTTTTTTCAAAAACACCGGCACCCTGAGGGTTTATACGACCTCTATATGTATGACCTTTATATCTATAAATAACACAAATACGATTAGTACATTCCCAGCCATGACCACTTAGGACATTAGAAAAAAAAGATATAAGACCTCTTAAATTATTAATATCATTTCATTAATCCAGAGCGGCGGCTTTCTTTAAAATGTCAGTAATGTCACAAGCAAAAGTTGAAATTCAATCTGTTGGTTGTACATATACAGTTACAGATGAAAATAAATGAATTAAATATTTTTTAATATTTTGACCCATAAAAATAGTAATAATTCTTTTTTTTCTCATTTGATTCATACGCACATCCCAAATAATTAGATTCAAAATATACTAAATAAATCTTATTAATAAAATATTGATTGATTGTAAAACAAAGAAAATGAAAAATATTTATAAAATTTAATACATTTTTATCACAACTATTTATCTTTTTTTTCTAAGTAAAAAGAGTTACAAAATTTTACTGGGGGTAATATGATTTGCTCTATCGAAGTTGAAAAATACATTCTGCTGGTTATAATATGAATAATATAATACAAAGTTAGTCGTATATGAATATAAACAAAGTGAAAACAAATTTTGACTTTAACGGCGTTTGCTATAGACTAAGCCAGATATACATGACGGTATTTTCCTTAATCTACACATAACGCCTGTAAAGTGAAAGTCAAGTTAGGAGTTTTCGAAATTACAATTAAAACCTAAAATAACTTTTATTAATGCGCCTCCAAATATAGATAGATAATGTATATTTGTTAGATATTAACAGTGTGCCCAAATAATATTGAGTATATTAACAATTACATGTTAACTTAGTTAACTTAATTGAAAAAAAATTCTAGGTGAAAAATGAAATACAAATTAACTTACACAATTGCCAAAAGCTTATGAGTCTTTGTATTGTATTAATTGAAAAAACTGATGATCTTTAAAGAGAAAGAGAAAAAACTAAAAAAATAAATATCACCCAACCCTGAAACCGGGTGTCTAGAGAGTTGCAGGCCCCACACTTTCCAACTGAGAATATTTATCCAATTGAACTTACCTCACCAAAATACTTCAAAAACACTAGACTGACAAAGGGACATCCTGCTTTTTACAACACACCACTATCTGGCACTTATTATATCAATATACCTGAAAACCTCTCTCTCTCTCTCTCTCTCTCTCTCTCTCTCTCTCTCTCTCTCTC
>CM077105.1:12368890-12391597 GCA_039619505.1 Cimex hemipterus
CTCTCTCTCTCTCTCTCTCTCTCTCTCTCTCTTTCTCTCTCTCTCTCTATCTATCTATCTCTATCTATCTATCTAGCTATCTGTCTATCTACCTTTCACTCTTTCTTTTTCTCGCTCTCCCTTTCTCTGTCTCTCTTTTTCTCTCCCTTCTTCTCATCCAGTCATTCATCTTCTCTCTCTCTAACACACACCCTCTCACTCTTCTTTTTTCACTCTCTCTTTTTCTCTCTCCCTTCTTCTCATCCAGTCTTTCATCTTCTCTCTTCACACCCACACCCTCTCACTCTTCTTTCGCTCTTTCTGTCTTTCTCTCATTCTCTCTTTTTCTCTCTCTCTTTCTCTCTATCTCTCTCTCTATCTCTCTATCTCTGATTCTCTGTTTTACTTTTCCTCGTTTTTTCACTCTTTCTCTCGATTTCTCTGTTCCTCTCTATCTCTGTTTCTCTGTTTCTCACTTTCTCGTTTTTTTCTCTCTTTCATTCTTTCTCGCTCTTTCTCTCTTTTTCTCTTTTCCTCCCTTTCTTCTCGCTCTCAGTGATCTCTTACGCACTTCGTTTATAACGCGAAATACCCATCCTAAATTTACATACAATTGTTCTCTCCCAATTTGGTTTCCGTCCTTTCCATCGTACGGTTAGGAATACTTCTCACATCATTTCCTTTGCTTTAGAGGACAAATAGCTTGGCTGCGTTCTTGAACGTGATCCCGGCTTTCTGCAGGGTCTAGCATCTTAAAACCATAGTAGGTCAGATCGTCTTTTTACGAGAAAATATAGATAATCTGGTATCTATGCACAGTCTTGAAACTGTTGATGTTTTGAGAGTCAGAAATATCATGGATTTATATCTCAATTTTTCCGGGGTTTTGTTTGCGGAAGTATTAGCTGTTGGACATCGAAAGTTTTTGGACGGGTTACATCACATCAGTTAACCGTTTGGTAAAGGCAGAGATCATAACAATTCCATAGTTCACCGGTGAATTTATCTCGGCATGAGTCGTAAGCTAGCTTATTAGAAATGTCGCAAAAATGGCTTTCGGCCCTCTCCGTTGCGATGGGCTCGAGCTGATAACTGTGATTTAATTTTATAAATAATAAACTGATTTAGTTTACTCTGATCGTCAGCTTGACTTAATTAATAAATCAGGTATTGGTTTTAATTGCGACGGAACTATCTTTAAGATGCGGAAAATGTTACTGTTTTTATTCCTATGATTTATTCAATTATGAAATACAGTAGAAAATAAAATATTTTTTTATGTGAATCGTGTAGTTTTAAACTTCAAACCCTAATTTATTCCTTATGAAGTTGTGGTGAAGAAAGCCCCGTAAAGGCGGTTGTAAAGGCTTATTATAAAATCAGTTAAATTATTATACAGTCCGTGCAATATTGAAGAGATCTACTAAACTGGCTGTCAAAAAAACAAGCTAATATAAAATACTCATAATTTTTCAGTTTTAATTTTACTTGTTACGGTCTATTATCGAAACATGATATGAAGGTACGGAACCTGTAAATGCGATCATCAATCACAATAGCAGGTTAAGGTCGGAAGAGGAGAAACAAAAAAATTAGACCCGTAATTCATAGATTTATAAATGGTAATGTCTTCCAGTCTATGACGGGTTGCATAAGAAGACGAGTAGGTGACAGGAAGATTATTGATCTCGGGACTGGAGGCACTAGGGATGAGTTGAAAGGTTGCATAAGCCGACCTTCACCCTGGACCAAGCGTTCCCAATCCGAGTCTACTTGACTTCCATCCGTTTTAGCGTTTACAGGAGCGGGCTTTGAAGGATTTACAAATTCCTCTCTTATATGTACGGAGAGTGATACATAAACGATAACTTTCATCCGTTTTCATGCAATTAATATTGTTACCAATAAATTCTTCAAGACCTGTTTCTTAGTTATACCAAGGTGAAATCGAGTGGGAATCTAATCCTTGAAGCGTAGAACTAATCCTTCCCAAGGATCGCTTCGGTGATTAAAATATTCATTAAATCGATTTACGTCTTGTACATAATATTACAAGCTATTAAAAATTGACCATCTGTAAAATTAATATATATTCTCATTTTTATAAAAGTAGTTTATAGTTTTATCAATGATAAGAATTATTAATTTACAAAGACTAGCAACAATTCTGATACAATAAAAATTAATTAACTAGAACGTAAGTAAACATATTCAATCCAATTTCACTTTCGTTTTCTTTGTCATTTTCTGTTTCTTTCACTCTTTCATTGTTTCCGTTTTCCCGTTTCTTTCTCGTTCTTTTCCCTTTCGTATTGTCTTCGTTTTATCTCATACCACTGTCCTACTGCTGATCCTCTTCTTTCTATCAACCTACATATTGTAACTCTATCCAGTTCTTTCTCTCTTTCAATTTTTTTAGCTTTCTCTCATTTCTCTCTCAAAATATTTTTTTTCTTTTCCTCTTCCCGATTTCTCATACTATCTTTTTTCCTCAACCTCTCCCCGTTTTTCTCTCTCTCAACTATCTCATTCCTTATCTTGTTTATTCCCTCTCTCTCTCTCTCTCTCTCTCTCTCTCTCTCTCTCTCTCTCTCTCAACATATATTTTCTTGTCCGGTTCCTGTTTTATTTCTTCTCGTTCTATCTCTTTTTCTCTACCTCTCGCCGTTTTCTTCTCTCTCCCCTATCTCTTTCCTTATCTTGTTTTCTTTCTCTCTCCTTTTTCTTTTTTCCACATTTTCCCTCACTCTCACACACACATTCTTTCTCACCCTGTAGCCGTTCTCTTCTTTTTCTCTTTCAGACTAACTCTATTTCTTCTCTACCCTGAAATTGTGTTTATGTACGTGTGAGCGCGTAAGTGCATAACAGCATAGGTTTTGTACTCCTACACTCTTACTCGTTTCTTTTTATTAGTTTACCCAATCTACCTACTCGCATTTTCACCAATCCATTTTGAAACATCCATTTAACTTTCCGATTGTACCGAAGTGCTTAATATGTAAAATTATTATTATCTATCTACCTACCTAACCAACTCACAAATTTCAGTACATTAAAAAATCATATTCACAAACATCTATAGCTATAATTTCTGTTTAAGTTTTCATTTCAATTTATTTATTTGTACGTTCTATCACGGTTAGATAAATTTTAAACAAAATGTGTAGAGATTAGTGACCATTAACGGATAATTATTCAAATATCGTGAGATGCGGTCTGGTGTGAGGTAGGTATCAGAAAAACCTTTTCTTTATCGTGCCAACGTTTCGATCTTTTATTGAGATCATCTTCAGGGCTCAATAAAAGATCGAAACGTTGGCACGATAAGGAAAATGTTTTTCTGATACCTACATCACACCAGACCGCATCTCACGATATTTGAATAATTTAAACAAAATGATATTCAGATGTTTTGGAGAAAAATTGTTCAAACTACTATAGTTAAATAATTTTTATTAAAACTCATACATGTACTTAACAATCTTACATTTCATGTTCCAATTTTCTAATTTTTAAACTGTTTTTTGCTCTTGAATTTGAGTTTGGGAGTGGGAGGTTTGTGAAGGAGTAAGAGACTTAATTTTTATATATTACTCAACTATCAATTTCTAAATTTAAAGTTGTATAAACAATACACAAAAACATATCGAGTCGTAAAATAAGATTTCGATTAATAATTTTACGACTCGACATGTTTAATCCGTTATACTATTTCTAATTTGTAAACATAGCAAAAATTCTTATATTTTTGGCATTAGAGTAGGACTTAACTTTTATTTATTACGCAATTACCTATTTCTAAATTTAAAGTTTTATAAACAATATACAAAAGTGTTTATTTAGAAATCGTGAGATGCGGTCTGGTGTGATGTAGGTTTCAGAAAAGCATTTTTTTTTTATCGTGCCGCCGTTTCAATCTTTATTGAGATCATCTTCAGGGCCAGGGATTTACAAACATTGTTTACATTCCGCATCTCACGATATCTGAATAATTATCGATTAAGGGTCTATAATCTACACATATATCATTAGATTGTGTGATATAGTTGTTGTTGTATTTTCATTCTAGATTGTTTCTGCTTTTTTCCGAGTAAAAAAACCGACTTCGAGTAAGTCGAAATAATTTGATTGGATATAAAACATATATTTTGTATTGTATAAATTCACTTTTCCACATCCACAATGTATTTGCGAAATGTAAACAACGTTTCTAAATCCCAGGAGCTGAAGATGATCTCAATAAAGCTCGTAACGCAGCACGATAAAGAAAATGTTTTTCTGAAACCTACATCACACCAGACCGCTTCTCACGATTTCTAAATGATTATCGATTAACGGTCACTAATTGCCACAAAAATAATTCGAGTCGGAAAATAATGTTTCGATTAATCATTTCACATATTTTAAATAAAGATCGTTAACTTAATTTAAAATGGATGAAAGCATTAATCGAACAATTATTTTACGACTCGACATGTTTACTCCGTTCAACTAAGGCTAAACATAAACACCGTAAATGGTGGTATAATTAAATCCCATCCCGACGGAATTGAAGGCCGACGCGTCGACTCGCTTGATAAATATCCATCTGGATTATTGTAATCATCTCTACCACATTTATTCACGGAATTCAACGCGATTTTAACCGGGTTATTTCAACGAAATGCTTCCGCCCTTCAAACAGAGGCCGGTGATGCACAAAGGAAGGTCGTGAAATGTTGAATAATTGCTCGGTGATTTACAAGTCAGAATAGTAATCGGTTATTACCGTTGTACTTGAAATGTTCAAAAAATAAAACTAGTAATTGTTTATCTATTAAAATTAACTTTTTAATATTATTTCCTGCGTCTAAAAATAATAACGATTTATTAGAAATCGAAAACAAGTGCACTATCACATAAAAAATTAGTTTTTTTGTACATATCCTAAATTTTTTTTCCTACAAATACCTATGTTTTATAAGTATTATTGAAGTGAATAAAATAAACTACTGTCTAAATTACTTATAAAGTGAAGAAACTAATTTATTATGAATGTTATCAAGAGAGTAAAAAATAGTGCCCAAAATTATGATAATCATATAGAACGTGTAATAATTACGCATGAAAAATGCGAAATTCGGTACAATAAGAAAAAAGTCTATAATTATAACCTAGTTAGAACAGACATAGTAATTAATATGGAAATAAAAGGCAGACCGGCAAATCAACTGAAATGCAACTCTTGCAATTTTTTCTTAATGAAGACTAATAATTTCATGACTTTTCAGTCGTATGTGAGGATTGTACATGTCGATGTACACAGTCCGAGATACTTTACCTTGTCCGCAGTTGGGTTAGTAGACTGGGGAAGAAATCTTTGGACGTAGAATGTGGGTGGATTTTTTTTTTTTTTTTTTGATCAATGTTCTTCTTTTATTTTCACCCGAAACTCTAGTAGAATGGGATGTTGATAAATGTTTTGGAACCCTATGGGTGGTGGTTTTTATGGAAAAAAATCTATTTACAATAATTGGGAATCGAACCCGGGACCTTTACCTTACAGTGATGAATTCCCTGCCAACGCCCGCAACGTTGCGGCCAGGAACGCCCAAACTTTAACACAGGACTAAACTTTAAAACAGATTTTTTTTCTCTTGCGTATCTAATTTGCAAACTATGACAAATTAAAGTAAAGTATTTGTGGTACATAGCAGTATTCATAATTATTCAGATATCGTGAGATGCGGTCTGGTGGGATGTAAGTATCAGAAAAAATTTTTCTTTATCGTGCCAACGTTTCGATCTTTGAGATGATCTCAATAAAAGATCGAAACGTTGGCACGATAAAGAAAATGTTTTTCTGATACCTACATCACACCAGACCGCATCTCACGATATCTGAATAATTGTCGATTAACAGTCACCAATCTCTACACACTATTCATAATAATATATATTTTTAATGGGTGATTTTATTATCATTTATCAAAAATGTTTAATATTTTTTGTTTATTGAATAAAAATCTTTGTTCCATATCGAAACATAGTTTTAATCGTTCCGTTTTGCAATTGAAAAATATTTTAAAATTTAAAAGGGTCTCAAACTCCGGACTTAAACATCCGGTCCTCTCAAGATAAAATTGATATATAAACATTATTATAAAAGACGGCAGCGTCGGCGGGCCGGTTCAGCAAGAACTCTCACGTATCAAACTCACTGTCGTCGTAGGTGGTCCTGGGAGGATCTGACTCTTAGAAGGCCATCCTCACCCGATTAAGGTTAGGCCATGCTAGGTTGACACACGGATAAATTTGGGCCAAAGCCCGCCTATGAAATGTAGAGAAAGGTCGCTCGATGTGTCCCACCTAATTTGAGTGTGCAATCCCTTGATCCCTTGACTTTATTCATATTGTGTATGATTGCAACCGATATAAGAATCATGCCTGTATATAGCTACTTTGTTGTTTTATTATTTTAGTTTTGATCTTTTTTTTATTTATTGTCGTAAATGCGTAATGTGAGTGGGGTAATGGCTCAATCTTGGGTACCTCAACGACCGTCTATTAAGTTAGTTATATGAGTAAAGTGCAATGGGGAAAAATATTGAGTACCCCATCGACATCGACCTTCAATTAGATTAGTTATATAATAAGTGTAAAGGGAGTTGGAGGAATATCGATTACTCCTCACTAATTGAATGAATGATGGGTAAATAAGTAAGTATTTAAGAATGAGGAAGAGTTTGAATAGGTTTTCATCTAGGAACTGCACGGTGCTAAATTGACCTAGATGTAGACATTGCTTCCCGAATATTCAGTCGTCCTAAAAAGGACAATGAGGAACTTTGACCTCCGCACCTATCTTATTCGGCCTTATCGGACGTTTTGATTCTCAAGCGGACGCACCTCCGCATACGACTGGACGAGATCTGATCCCGGGGTTGTCAACAAAAAAAATTGTGAGTGTCGGGGCCTCTGGATTCGAACCCGGGACCTTTACCTCACAGCGATGAACGCTGTATCAACGCCTAAATCGTTCGAGCCACCGCGCCTCCTTTTTGTTGGGAATATGTTCAAGGAAAGTACACTTCACTAAACACATAAATAACAGCGCAATAATGAGGGTCCAATAAATAACGCTGACGCATTCAATACTACACATGCAGCTAGAAATTCATCTATATTTAGTGAACCATTTAGTACAACAAATTATATGTTTTATTCACCAATAAATAGAATAATGAGAAAAGAAAGCAAGATATGTCCAAATATGGATTTTTTCATCTAAATTTTAATACATTTAAACATAAATTAAAGACAACAATTTTATAGATGGTTTTGAAATAAAAATTGCAGTATTATATAAAATATAATTCTTCTAGTATATAGAATATCTAAATATATTTTTTAATTGTTACTATTGAATCATTAAATTAATTATTAATTCTATGGTCTTAGTTGAGAAAAAAAAGTTAGTGTTCGAACCCACGACCTTCGGCTAAATACTCTACCACTTGAGCTTTCGTCACTTCGGAAACCTATTCTACATTTCAACGTGCAACAGTTCCACTTTTCCCTCTTTTTGCTAGCGACACTGCATTCGATCCCTGGACCTTTACCTTACAGCGATGAGCGCCGTGTCAACGCCCAAATTCGTTGAGGCTACCGCGAGTTCTTTTTAAAGTTTGAGGATAAGTTTAAACAAATTACACTTCATTAAACACGGAGCTAACCCTGCAACAATGAGGATGCAATAAATAACCCTGACTTCAAATATTAGTACAAACTAGTAAAAATTAATTTTGAAATCAATCATCATATGTGAAATGGTCTTTTTTTCTGTACCATTATGAAAAATACATAAAAGAAAGGTATTTTTCTTATTATTTTCTCCTATTTATTTTAGATTAAAACTAAAAAATGAGCTTATTTTCTATTCGACTTGAATTTGTTGTAGATATCATGTCTGTCAATTTTTTTTTGTTTTAATTTTTATAGTTGGCTACTGAAATAGCTCAGATTTGTGCAGTTTTAGATAAATAAAACCAGTTATAGAAAATTTTAATTCCTGCTATAAAAATTCAATTAGCATAAATTAGTTTTGGTTTGTAAAAATGGTGTGAATTGAATGGATATTAAATTAAACGCGATAGAAATACAAAGGTATTTTCTTTCTTTTGCTGTAGGCAGTTCGAAAATAAACTATTTCAAGTTCGTAAATGAGTCTACATCCCACAATCACTCAAGTACACTTTCATAAAAGTCGCAATGACACCTACAAGAAGGAATATGAAGTCATTGATTCTTGTTGGCTAATGTGTAGCTACTTTCTAAGACCCAAGCAATGACGAATCAGATTAAATATGATATAAATAAATGCTAATAAACATATGGGAAAGGAAGCTCTGTCCCGCGTTTATAGTTTTGGTTTTATATTCATTTTTTTAAGCCATCACTTTAAAATAAAACGCGTCTGTCCACAGAATTGAAAAATTCCGATGTCCTGGGATAGACGAGTCAGTTGATAATTGGTTCTTGTCATCTGCCTTGAATATATCAGGAAGGACAGGAGGGACGGGCCCGACTGCTTCTTTCGCAACGAGATCCTCTCAGGTTACTTTTACTTTCAAGGTTCCCACCCGCGGCGCCTCTAACCCACATTCCAGGTATGGACTCGCGTTTCCTCTGCCATCCCCGTGACACGACGACCTCTGACGTCAGTGAGGGGGGCCTTAATTACGGGGTCAATTGTGCAATTAGATCTCCTCTTCAATCAGGTCAAATCAAAGGAAATCGGCCCGTTTCTTACGTAGTGTGTAACCTTTAAGAACAGTTTATGAGTAGGCCCCGTAGGTAATATTATGGTCGGGAATTATGCCTTTTTTTATTTGGAAGCGGTGTGGCGAAGAAGCGACGTAGAACGCCATGTTGATGTGTGCGTGCCCTCAAGTCGCCATTGCAACAGCCAAGTTGGTAATAAATGGAAAACACCGTGATTTCGGCCTCCTTGTAACACGGGTCTTCCGTCACAATAGAGGGAAGTTTAAGTGTTAAAGAGAGAAATCCCTTAGACTCCAGATGGTAAAAAAAATTAGTTTTACTACAACTGAAATAAATTAAGTCGTGGACTTTTAAGTACAATCTGATTTCTCTTGTATAAATTTATTTTAATTGATAAATTCAGCAAATGACGCATGTTAATAACGGCTAGAAGAGAAAGTTTTTTAAAAATTTACTTGGCCAGTCGAACAACCTCGACTAACTACAAACTTTTAAAAACGAAGATTTTATTCAATTAAATTACAACCCAACAAAAAATTTTAATAAAGTGTTTATTTTTAATCTGAACTGCTCATACTATTAAAAATAATGCACTAAAGATAAATATTATGAATATATTTTTTAACGGACATTACCACTATAAACAATTTTTACTTTTTATTAATATTTTAAATAATTTTAATGTCTTCCATCTAAACTAAAAACTTTAATTAATTGAAAGATATTATTTGGTCAAGCGGACCACAAAAACTAGTGAATTTTATGTAATTCTGAATCATTAGACTACTAATTATTCTTATTTTTAGGGAAACCCCTAGAGTATAGGCAACCAGCAATACAGACAAGGAAAGCGGGCTTGCTTTAATTTCTTTTCACGGAAAACGTTTGTTCATGCTTGAAGTGAGGACTAATGTTTTACTTTTTTTTTAACTCCTGATAAATATCATTAATAGGACTTAGGGACAAAATAATTCAAAGTTGATCAAAATTGATGCAAATTGAATAGAAAAAAAATGTGTAGAGATTAGTGACCGTTAACGGATAATTATTCAGATATCGTGAGATGCGGTCTGGTTTCAATTTTCTAAATGTAAATTATGTTTGTAAATCCCAGGCCCTGAAGATGATCTCAATAAAAGATCGAAACGTTGGCACGATAAAGAAAATGTTTTTCTGATACCTACATCACACCAGACCGCATCTCACGATATCTGAATAAATAAAAGAAAAAAATAATCACCGTGTTTACTTCTTTATTTTTTATTGTTTATAAATTCAAATGTATGAAGCATTAAAATAGTCCTCTAGCGTAATATTATAAATAGTTTTAATTGTAGACAGTCAATTCTGAAGACAATTTCGAAAAGAATAGATTATATTATTATTATATTTATTATACATTCTATTCTGACTTCCTTCCCACTCCTTCAAAATCCAACTTATATAATCATAAAGCAGCAAAATCTCACTGGCACTCTCAACACTACACGCAAGAATGGCACAATTACACAAAAAAGAGTTAAACTTAATTTTTCTTTTTTTATGCAATTATCAATTTCTAAATTTAAAATATTATAAACAATATAGAAAAATATGTCAAGTCTTCAAATACTATTTCGATTAATAATTCTACGATTAGATATGTTTAATTCGTTAAAGTAGTTGTAATTTGAAAATATAAAAAAAATCCGATATTTTTGGCATTAGAGTTACTTTTAATTTTTATTAATTACGCAATTATCAATTTCTAAATGTATAGTTTTTTTAACAAATATATAGAAATATTTATTTAGAAATCTGGTGTGATGTAGGTATCAGAAAAACATTTTCTTTATCGTGCCAACGTTTCGATTTTTATTGAGATCATCTTCAGGGCCTGGGATTTACAAACATTGTTTACATTTAGCAAATACATTTTGGACATAACTTTAAATATATTGGCTAAATGTAAGCAATGTCTGTAATTCCCAGTTCCTGAAGATGATCTCAATAATGGTCGAATCGTTAGTACGATAAAGAAAACCTTTGTTTGAAACCTACATCACACCTGACCGCATCTCACGATTTCGGAATAAAAAGCGTTTTTCTTTTGCTAAAAAATTTAACATATCATTTAAGTTTTTTCAATATTAATTTAATATACAATAAAAATATGTTCGATTTATAAAAGGTAATATTAATTAATACTAATTTTGGGGAAAATAATCTACTATATTTGTTTAATTATTTAATGGCTATTTACGTTCATACTCTTCGTGAGTCATCTTTATTTGTAAACACTTCCTAAGCAATTTCTTCCCTATGTATTTAGATGAAGTACTGTTTCGAACTTGACGAACGCGTTAGTGAATATAAATAGAGTCGTTAGCCACCATGACAACGCAAGGCCTCAGATTTAGTGACTTGGCGAAAAAAAGTTGCACTTGGCCCGGTAGGGGCTTCCTCGGTGAGTGTTGCACCTTCGCATGACTTTCTTTTACGGCCAACAAAACGAATCGTTTTAATTTAATTGACAAGACTTTGCGGATTTTTTTTTTTTTTTTTAGTTTTAAAATTTGATCCTTTTATTTATGTTGGTGGTTAGATAATATTTAGGTTATTTATAGAAACCTATTACATTTGGAGAGAGAAGTGAGAAGGCGGTTGCCACGAATTGACCTTAGCCATTTAGGTTTTTAGAAATTACAATCAAAGATGTCTATTCTGTTGATATAATCTCAAAATAATTTACGGCTGTTATTACGTCGTTTTTGGTAATAACGAAATGTGTGTTTTCCATTTAAGAAAAACAGTTGCATAAATAAAAAAAGACAAACTGTTCTTACAGTTCGGTATAAATTTTGTATTAATAAAGGGAATAAAGCCGAGGGAGTGACACGACAATGATTTTCACGTTTCTCATAAATCAGAAGAGAAGCAAATACGAGCAACACGTTCCATAAGCGTAGATGATCTCAGGCTGCGGGGATTCTTACGAAAACCCAGAAGTTTCGTTAGAGGTATTTGCGAAAATTTCAACTCCCATCTTGGGCAAGAGAGCGTAGACGTAGGGAAATCGGAGGAAGTGCACAGAGTATCGGGCCGGCGGTTTAGACGGGGGTCGGGTCATAGGGTGAACCGGTTCTTGGATGAAAGCCATGCGAGGATCACGCACGCCTAACACACGCCAAATTTTCATTTGGACCCTAAAGCGCCCATGCCATACGGGAAAACTGCCATTACCAGGTAGTTGTTATACATATGAGATCGGCACACAATCGAACGGTAGCAGCCTGCTGTCATAACGTTTCAAATAACGTTGAAATAGCAAAGCGGACGTATGCAAATATTTTCAACCTGTGCAATTTTGTATTTTACAACACATCATTTTCAGTCAATTCCACTTGAAATGGCCAGCGGGGGGACGATGATAGTATGAATTAGCTTGGTACTGGACGCCCAGAGGACAAAGTTGTTTGTCATGAAATTCTATGGCAACTAAGAATCAAGCTCTCACATGTTTCGTACCAATAATGGGAGTAAGGGGGAGGGGCGTCGTTGGCTGCAAGGTTTAGTCTTTGACGCCGGTGCTCATCACTGCAAGGTAAAGGTCCCGGGTTCGAATCCAGCGGCCCTGCGTTTGCATGCAAACCGGACATACTTATAAATGGGCTTTCTTTTTCAAAAAAACACTGGCACATCGAGGGTTGATATAACCTATATAACCATAGATTGTATTTATATCTATATAACCATGTTGCACCATAAAAAGTGAAAAGTAACAAATTGTTGTGTTATGCATATTGTTTTGTTAAATAAAAATATACTAAATTCTTGACTTTATAATTTTTATTTTAAATACTAAAAAAATGTGGTTACAGTAAAACCTTAGACATCTGGGGTAAGTAGGGCTAGAAAAGTTTTAATTATTTTCATCGGCTTATTCTTAATTAAGTATTTACTCAATTAATTTTGTCGAAATGAAAAATTTGTGTCATAGGCGAGACCCGTATCCTCGAAGTTCGGCTAAATACACCGCTGCTCTACTATTTGAGCTACCGTGACTTCGATCGGCAATGCTACAAAATTCTCATTTCGACACCACGTTACTGTAAGCAAAAATAGAAATCCCGGTAATGTAGTTCGTTAATAAATGTGGTTCTATTGGCTTTTTTTCGTACAGCGACGTATACCATGTCCTAGTTTTCAATGTGACTATATAATATAATATATCATCGTTATAATATATCAAAAATAATATCAAAAATAGTATCAAAAATTTACAAAAGAAATGTGCAGTTAGTAGTGGCCGTTAAATATTCAGAAATCGCGAGATGCGGTCTGGTGTGATATAGGTTTCAGAAAAACATTTTCTTTATCGTGCCAACGTTTCGATCTTTTTTGAGATCACCTTCGCAAGAATGGCGCAATAACACACAAGACGAACACTTTGAGCCCTGAAGACGATCTCAATAAAGATCGAAACGTTGGCATCACAAAGAAAATATGTTTCAGAAGCCTACGTCACACCAGACCGCATCTCACGATTCACGATTTCTGAATAATTAATTTCCAAAAGGTCAAAAAATGTTTGCCTTAACTTGACAAAGCGATGCAAAGGGCGATGAGACAAATTCGATTCCTAAAATAAGGCAAAAAGCTTTGAAAGCAGGAGTGTTTTAGAAGAAGTAGTTTTCGAACGAATATGCTCAATGTATACAGACCGGTGAGTGTTTCATAAGAACAAGAAAAAAGGCGGTTCGAATATTTTTCATTTGAAAACGATTCCTGTCTAGTGTAGATGTATTAATGTAGATAATAACGAGTTGTTTTTTGTTTTTGTTTTTTTGATCCTTGGATTTTTTTTCCTCTACGTTTAGGATAAAGTTTTGAATTTTAAAGCTTCTCTTACGAATCATAAATTATTTTATAAGTAAAATAATAAATAAAGAATATAGGCTTTTTTAATTCGTTTTTTTCCGTTGTACAAAACAGTAACCGCATCTGTAACAATGACTGCTTCACTGTTGTCCATCACTATTGTTAGGAAGTTGAGCACTCGGCATTTGGCAAATAAGTATTCGTTGTTTCCTCAACAACTAGAAGGTCATACAAACCCGCATGGGTGTATACATAACCACACTATTTGGTGAATGCCAAAAGAACTTGGGCAACAATACGTATCCGGAGACCCAAGAACCGGCTAGTTAATTCCGTTAATTTCGGATAATGGTGGTTTTACTGTATTTTCATACAAAATCCACTTTATGATCTCATAAAATCCCTTCTGCATAATTTACTTACGACGTACTACCGATTGTAGGAATGAAGTATAATAATATACTGCGTTTAGATTGGTCCGAAATCTCGTTAATAATGTTTTAGGTTGTTAATTAGTGGAAGAAGGCTGGTATTAGTAAGCTGACTACTTGATGATAATAGCATCTTTTTTTTCACATATTCCATATTTCATTCACATATTCTCGAAATTTCTGTGAAAAAAATTTTTGTACATTTTGGAGTATTTTTATTCAACACACCGTCCTAGTGTGTGGTGATTAGGGACCGTTAATGGATGATTATTCCGAGACCGTGAGATGCGGTCTGGTGTGATGTAGGTTTCAAAAAACATTTTCTTTGTCGTGCCAACGTTTCGATCTTTATTGAGATCATCTTCAGGGTATGGGATTTATAAACATTATTTAAATTAAACAAATACAAGTAGGTTGTGAAAAGCAATGAATTTATACAACGCTAGAAAATGTTTCGAACTTTATTGCGATCATCTTCAGTGCCTGGTATTTATAAACATTGTTTAAATTGAACAAATACAAGTAGGTTGTGAAAAGCAGTGAATTTATACAACGCTAGAAAACGTTTCGATCTTTATTGAGATCATCTTCAGTGCCTGGTATTTATAAACATTGGCCCACTGGCACTCTAAACACGACACGCAAGAATGGGATAATTACATAGAAAACACTTTGAGTGTGTAGAAATACTTTGACGAACTAATTCACAACATTCATAATTAGAGATAAAATAAAAATTCAATATTTTTAATTTTTCAACAAAAAATAATAAAATAATCTAAAATAAATTTAAATTTTATGAAAAAATGCTTATGATAGAAAATAGTAATAGTACACTAAAAAATTGAATTTCTAAAATGCAAACCGTTTAACAAAATCGTGCATTAAAAAATAGTAGGTAATATTCCATCTTGGTCTTACTGCCTGTCTGTTAGAATTTCTTTACCAAATATTACTTAGATTAATAATTATAAAAAATGTATACAAATAAATTTAATGTATAGATACAAGAGGGTCATATCTTTTAAAATGTAATGAATATTGATAAAACCGAAATTGGGTTTAAATTTCCAAAAAACCAAAGGACTAAATAAGTGATACCAATAGTTTTTTTTAATTTACAAATCGCACGGAAATGTCTTCTAACTTAAACAATTAAAACTTTTTAAAAATGTTTTATGTTGAATAAATCGTTATACTTATCTAAGCGGTGCCCAAAAATATTTAAATCTAGTATTATTTTTATTTTAATGTACCGAAAAAATTAATTTAATTTAAAAATGTTACGATAGACAAAATATGACCAAGTTTGTTTTCTAATTTTGAAAACCTAATAACACATTACTTAATTTGTGATTAAAGTCTTTAGCAAATGCTTATATAACTTATTAAACGTAAAACCTCTATTATGAAAGTAAATAAATATGTGTTTATTTGTAAAAAAACGTGAGGTTTTCCTACCAGTGATTAATTGATTTATTGTGCCTCATTCGAAACACTTGCAGTTATTCAAAATTTCCTGCGGCTTTTCATAGCTGTAAATGTTTCAAGTGGGGCATTTCATATTATTTCAGAATTTGAGGATATATTGAAGTTATTCGAAAAGATTGAAGGTAAGGAATGCCGTTTGTGAGAGCGAAACTTAAGTCATATGAATCGGAATCAGGCCCACGGGAAAAAGGTGGTTGATCTTAGATTACCTAACACGGACTTGTTCCCATCTCATTAAACAAAAAGATTCCAAGAGTGCTGGTGATTTATGAAAGGAACCTTGAAAATGTATATATCACTTGCAAAGATTTTGCAATTTCTTTTGTATAGCAAAAGAAATTTATTGTTGATGAAATTTATCTAGAAAAAATCCAATGCGTTTAAGGTTTAAATAAGACGAGTCGGTTAATTTTTATAAAATGTATATTTACATATACGAATGGCTTATTTACAAAGGCAATGTCATTCGACGTTTTTGCTCGAGTGGTAACATTTGGCGGGGTAAAGTATGAAGTCTAATAAATAGTTGAGCTTAGAAAGAAAGTGGGTAGAATTTTTTGGAAAATAAAGATCATTTTCCTGGTCTCGGGTACGAGTATCCTGTGTCAGCGTTAAAACTTTGTCCTCCAGATGGCCTTTGTCCTCCTGAAGAAGGAGCATTGTAAGAACCGGTACCCGTTCCGAAGCTACCACCGGATTGAGCTCCTGAGCCGAATCCGCTACCGGCACCACCCGACGGCCTGGACCCGAATCCTCCGGACTGGTAACCAGCACCTCCGGCTCCGGGTGCCCCGAATCCTCCTGTTGCTCCACCTGGTCTTCCAGCTCCTCCTTGGTAACCGCCCGATCCAGTGCCTGGTCTGCCAGCTCCTCCCTGGAATCCACCAGCTCCTCCTTGGAATCCACCAGCACCACCTCCAGGTCGGCCAGCTCCTCCCTGGAATCCACCAGCTCCTCCTTGGAATCCACCAGCACCACCTGCAGGTCTGCCAGCACCTCCTTGATATCCTCCAGCTCCGGCTCCGGGTCTGCCCGCTCCTCCTTGGAAGCCTCCTGCCCCACCTCTAGGAGCTCCAGCACCTCCTTGGTATCCGCCGGCACCGGGTCTACCTGCCCCTCCTTGGAAGCCTCCTGCTCCACTTCCAGGAGCTCCGGCTCCTCCTTGGTAACCACCAGGACCTACAGGACCTCCTTGGAAGCCTCCGGCTCCGGGTCGGCCTGCACCTCCATGGAAGCCTCCGGCACCACCTTGATAACTACCTCCACCGCTGCCGCCTTGGTAAGCACCAGCACCAGGTTGTTCTTTGTATTGTCCGTCATCGAAGATACCTGCGGCTTCATCAGCAGCGTTCTTTTGAAGAGCCTGAAGAATTTCTTCTGGGATTGGCGGAGGAGTAGGAAGATGTGCACCTTGTGGTTGAAAACCATTTTCATCAGCCGTATAAGTCAATTGGACAGGAGTTCCGTCAGGAGCCGTATATGAGAAAGATCCTTGAGCAGTCTGAAGTTCGTTAGGTTCTCCAGCACCGAAGTTCTTAACATATCCCTTCTCGTCGGCTCTAATTCCATTTCCAGATTCGTAGCTGAAATTTTAAATAAATCGTGATTACTGTACTTGTTGCCTACACAAAAACCTCACTGTTTAAAAGAGCCAAAAGGAAAACGGTTATTAGTTAAGTCTTTCTTTGGTATTTATATATTACCTCCATGAGTAACTGCCATCTCCTTGGTTTGGTTGGTTGGTTTGAGAAATAATTGGAACAACAGGTCCAGAGGGAGCTCCACCTTGGAACGATCCACCTCCTACACCACCCTGATATGAGCCGCTGCCAGCACCTCCTTGGAATCCTCCTGCTCCTCCTTGAAATCCTCCTGCTCCTCCTTGGAATCCTCCTGCTCCTCCTTGGTGGCCACCGCTTCCAGCACCTCCTTGGAATCCTCCGGCCCCCCCATGGAATCCTCCGGCACCACCTGATCCACCCCCAACACCTGATCCTCCTTGGTATGAGCCGCTACCTGCTCCCCCTTGAAACGAACCACCTCCGGCACCTCCTTGGAATCCTCCGGCTCCTCCATGGAATCCTCCGGCACCACCTGAGCCTCCACCAACACCTGATCCTCCCTGGTATGAGCCGCTACCTGCTCCTCCTTGGAACGAACCCCCTCCTGCACCACCGTGGTGCCCTCCGCTTCCGGCACCTCCTTGAAATCCACCGGCACCTCCTTGGAAACCTCCAGCACCGCCTGAACCTCCACCAACACCTCCCTGGTAGGAACCACCGCCAGCGCCTCCATGATGAGCACCGCCGGCGCTACCTGGGAAAGAGCCACCACCGGCACCTCCTTGGTAGGATCCGCTACCAGGTCCACTCGGGAAACCAGGTCTGCCAGCACCGCCTCCGAAACCTCCACTGCCAGTCTGGGACCCAGGGAAGGATCCGGCACCACCACTACCAGGGAATCCAGGCTTTCCTCCTCCGGCTCCGAATCCGCTGCCTCCGTGAGGAGCGGAGAGAATACTACCAGTACCACCAGCACCGGCTGCTCCGCTTGGTGGTAGGTATGTATTATCCAAGCGGGCACATCTCGCAACCGCCACCACCCCGAATAAAGCAAAAATAATCTATAACAAATAAAAGATTAATGTATTCATGAAAAATTCAGAAAATGTTGAATTCATGGGTACAATCCCGAGTGAAGGCGTTGTAGGTTTTATGAAGCAATTCTCTTTTTATTCAGCATAATGCATTTCTTTCACCGTTTCACAAGACTCGTCTCATGAGTAGTTACGTACACAATAGCGTAATTAGATTGTACCACAAAACGCGTAATTCCCATCAAGGGCATTTCGCTTGAATTTTTTAAATGAATTGTTTAAGATTAATAAATAAACATTCATAATACTTGCAACATTCCGACCTATATCAAACTCTAAAGATTAAATAAAAGTTGAAAAATTAGTAATAAATTAGTTTTCCATTCACTATATTATACAATATTCTTAACAATAGATTTTGTTTGTATCCAATGGCTAAGCGTTTGTGTAATGAACTAAAAGTCGTGAGCGATTAAGATTTTCTATTATCAGGGAAACACGTTTAGAAATGAAATGAGGTGTCACGAGATCACCAGACAGACTAGACTTCAAAAATTGCATAATTTTTCAAAACCGTCAATTGGTTGTGGCTGTATTCGAGCCGTCATGAAAAAAAATGTTGTCTCCGGAAAATATATTACGATACAAAATTCAACTGATGCTTTGGAAAAAATTCTATCTAAGAGGGAACTCAGAAAATTAATTAAAAATAAATTAACTATCGTAAGTTTAATATGACATAATACAAATTAGTTTAATATTTTTTACAATTTTACCGATGCTTGACCTATTTTGTTTAAATAGTATAAACAAATATTTTTCAAAATATCTGTACTACGAAAAAAAAAACGAAACTATTTGGATTTTACCATGATTTCAATTGAAAATGACAACAAAGCTTATAACATTTAATTAAACAGAATACACACGAGAAGTCTCAAATAAAATCTGAAACGAATTTAAAAAAATATTATTTACTTTTAAATCTTTTTAAAAAAATTAAAAAATTGGATTCATTTTTAAAATTGTATAATTTTATAACTACACTGGCATTTATATTTATGAAAAAACCAAAGCTGAAAATGTTATTTTTGTATTTTTTTTTTCAGAAAAGCAGGACCACGGACAATAAAAGTACACGGTAAAAACCTTAAATGTTTTTAAGCATAAGATTTTTTCAATTAAATTCTCCCATTGCGATATTGATTAAAGTATTATTTAACATATAAAAGTTGTTGAATTTGAATAGTAAAAAATAAAGAACTCTAAGCATGAAACAAAAATTAATTTTTAAAATTTAAAAAACAAACGTCATTCATTTTGTTTAAATATTTTATCTCAATGGTATATTATGTTTGTATATTTGATTAATTTTACATCAATTAGCACAAAGGTTATGAAATGGAACTTGACCTATTTAACCCAGCACTATTGGAACATTTTTACTTTATTAGCTAAGCCAAAAGTTGGTCACCGTTTTAAACTTTATAAAAATTTAAAACTTCTCATTGAAACTATTGATTTATAAAACGGAAAGAAAATTGTTTATAAGAGAGAAATAATCCAAAATCTGCTGTACTCACTGCCTTCATGGTAAACCTTTGTTGAGATGTGAAAGGAAGTGAAGTGATGCTCCCCAATGTTGATTCCCCGTCTTATATATGGATCGCTCTCTTGTGGAGGGGAGGTTTGCATCACTGTTCCGACTTGGGGGATGCTGGCGTTACTTCGGGGTTGTCAGTGTTACACGGCCGGATCTGCAGACGCCAATGAAACCTAAGGGATGCCGAAAGGTAAAGGATTTTAACGCCAGACTCCGACCGTTCAAGTCTCTCCGGTTGTTCGTGATCGACTCGAGTTAGATAAGAGCCACTTAGGCCTTTTTCGCCGAGAAGGATCCCCTCTGATTAGCACCCATTGGTTCTTTCCTATTCTTATTTTTGAAGCGATGCCGGTATATAAAAACGGACGAACGTAGGACAACCGAGGTGAATAATCGTCGTAAATTTTCCATTATAACAGTAACTAAATTCATCTTTAATATTGAAAAATCTCACGTTCAACCGTTTTTGGAACAATCCTTTTGGCCATCAAGCCGATCAGCAAAAACGCCCAAGTTGAAATTTTGAAAAAACACAACTTCCACCATTTCACCAAACATTTGAATATATTATGCGAAAATATGCACAGAGAAGAAAGTAATAAAGAACTTAGAAGAGTAAATATAACTAAACCATATACCGAAGTATGCAATTAAAATAATTATACTCGTGCTGACAAATATTGTATATCAATATTTGTATATCATGAAAGTTGAAAAAACACAACCAAGTAGTTATCAGTTAACCTTCAATTTTGCAACCTCGGACAGCAGGAGGTAATCATTTTAAGTATTAAAGTAATAAAATTTATCAAATTATTATAGAATTATACATTTGAGTGTTATGTCTTTCTATTTAGTGTGTTCTTTTCATTGCTTTTTCTTTCATTTTATTATACTATATTTTGCATTGCATAATTATACCGCCGCGAATTACTCCAGTCATAAAATCTGTGAACTTGAATCATATTTTAATATTAATCACTTTTATTATCATACATACTGTTTAATGGTTAATTTTTAAAATTCGAAATTACAATTGGTCTTATTTTACCAATTTAACTAAAATAACTAATTTATTAGTCTTTACGCGGATAATACTTTACTGACTAAACAGTCAATCCAAATTCACAATTTTTTAAAAAATAACTTTCCTTTAAGGAAAGCTAACTTATGGCCTTATTTTAATCATATTAGCCAACAAATTCACATTAAAATCTAAGCAGAATAAGTATTTACCTACACATACTTACGGACACTAATTAGGACTTACGGTATACCAAGTTTATGGAACGGCCAAATATTTCAATATTCAAAGATTACAAAGTTTTCAATTTAAAATATTCCGACTACTAGTGTCTGCATTTTCTTACCTAAAGAATAACAAACTTCGGGGGCGTCGGTGGCCGCAAGGTTTAGTCTTTGATACGGCGCTCATCAATATAAGGTAAAGGTACCGGGTTCGAATCTAGCGGCCCTGTATTCGAACCCAACATACTTACAATTGTTTTTATTTTTTCTTTCAAAAAATCTTCATACTGAGGTTTTATATGACCTTTGCTGTTGCGAACCTTCGTAAATATAATTTATTATTTGATAATTTAAATCGAGACGAAAAGTTATCAACTTTTAAGCCTTATCGGAGCTATAAAAATCTCTGTATCTTCGACTAAAATATATTTCAAGTATTAAATCCAAACTATTTCCTTTATAATGTTTATCAAAGTCAAATTAATTTATTCCGAAATGATTGAACACCGCACTCTTTTCATTATTCATCTTTTCTAAACTGATTTCTTTATCAACTTTATTTTAACAATTTATATAAGGCCGAATAACAATGTTTAAATTTTATTTATTCTTCTCCAAATTTCAATTTGTCCTTGCTCTTTCACATTTAAATAAGCGACCTGAGGAACCGACTATAAGATATAGATTTTTTTTTAATTGGATGCAATTCGACACACTTTGAGCCTTCTCCTTCGTGCATTCTTATATCATTTTTTCATAAAATTTACTACAGCATCTATCGCAAATTCATCTAAATAAAAAAACTGTATACGTTGGGTAATAATCATAAAAACAATTTCCGTAAATTACTTATTTTAAAGAAATCATAAAAAAAAAAAAAAGTCGAGTTGGTAAAAGATAGTAAACATTTATAATTAAATAATCGAATTGGGAGCAATGAACAATTAATAATAAATATTTTTGATCTTTCTTTGAAACATATCATGTTTTTCGTCGACGTTTATATTTTTAAAAAATTTACAAAATCCCGATGTGTAGAGATTAGTGTCCGTTAACCCATTATTATTCAGATATCGTGAGATGCGGTCTGGTGTGATGTAGGTTTCAGAAAAACATTTTCTTTAACGTGCCAACGTTTCGATCTTTATTGCGATCATCTTCAGGGTCTGGGACTTATAAGCGTTGTTTATATTTAAAAAATACATTTAGGATGTGGAAAAGTGAATATATGCAATGCATAATATATTTTATATTCAATCAAACTATTTCTATTCAAAATATATAACATATATATTCAAACCTAATGTTATACAATATTTTATTTTAAATATTTTGATAAATTGTAACCTGCATTAACTGATAAAAGAATGATTATTCGGATATCGTGAGATGCGGTCTGGGGTGATGTAGGTTTCGGAAAAACAATTTGTGTATCGTCTCAACGTTTCGATTGAATATAAAAAAATATTGTTTTGCATTGTATAAACTCACTTGTTCCACATCCTAGATGTATTTTTTAAATGTAAACAATGTTTGTAAATCCCAGGCCCTGAAGATGATCTCACTAAAAGATCGAAACGTTGGCATGATAAAGAAAATGTTTTTCTGATACCTACATCACACCAGACCGCATCTCACGATATCTGAATAAATAAAAGAAAAAAAATAATCACCGTGTTTACTTGCTTATTTTTTATTGTTTATAAATTCAAATGTATGAAGCATTAAAATAG
>CM077105.1:12411597-12436436 GCA_039619505.1 Cimex hemipterus
ATATTTACAAGTCGATCGAAAAGAAAATCTTTAATGAAATTAGCCTGTCCTACTTTTAGAATAATAAACAGTTCAAATTCACTTCGTATAACTTTCCAACACGTTCCTTCGATTTTTCGTAACTCTTTTGGGTTGTTGGAGTTGCGTACAGCAAATTTGTCGATTAAAACGTTTTAAATAAAGATGCAGTATAATATCCGCTAATAAGCAGACAATTTATAGAAGGGAAAGATTGCTGTAGCAATTTTCTAATACACATTCTATAGGAAAAGTATGTCAACATTTCTTATTAAACTCTGGAAAACATTAACTCAGCCACGAACTTGTATAATAAATAATTTGAACTAGTTAAAGACGAAAAGAGCAATGTTTGGAGAGGATATTCGAACCAAAATTAAGATACCAATTTGATTCTTGCTGTTGAATTTCCAAAAAATGGCAACCTCGTCAGACAACTATTAAACTGTTATTGTCTGTTAATGAAACGCCCTTGCTTTTTAACCTATAATCCGAAGCAACACTTAAAGAATCACTCCATAAAAAAGTGCTAGTTGGCAACATAAATCACCTGCAATGTATGATGAACTCTCTTTGTTGCCCCACAAACTAACGAATGTTTCCAAAACCAAGGTGATTGCGCTCTCAAAACAGAAAAAAAAATATATATACATATACGGACGTCACTTATTCCCCCTCTCCATTAACTCATTATATATATGAGTCCTAGGATAAAAAATTAGGGCAGAATAGAGATGGCTAAAGTAGTTTATCTCAAATGAATAGACTTTTTATTCATTCTACGCTTATTTACAGTTGAAAGTAATAAAGCTACTAATAAGGAGATGCATGATTTGTACTGGTACATACTCGCCATACCGCTGATCGTGAAGGTTATAAATGAAGTAGTGCTTTGCAGAACTGGGCAAACCCAGTTAACTTTGTTCACCATCAAAGAATGAAAAAACGCGGTATATAGAACATGTATGCATGGAGCTATAGAACGGCCCAAGTTAATGATGGAGGGCGAAATGCCAGTGTTCAATTGGGAGGGGGGGGGGCAGAACGTTTGGTTGAAAACTTTCAGGCGGTAGTTTGAATGCTTACACGCTTTTAAAGAAAAGGTAGATCGTCAACCTTCTAGAGGAGGCGAATTACGAACAAGTCAACTAGTTTACATTGAAAGTATAAGAACGATTCGAGATGGAACTCAAGACGTAAACCGAATTCGTATCACGATTGTTAGTGCATTCCAGGCGAATATACAATGCCAATAAAGAACATTTTATCAATAAGATTACACAAATGGATTTAGAGGTAGAAAACCGTTGTATTTTACGAATTCATAGCCGGTCTAGATGTTGCGCAAATTCACGGATCAGGTACGCCATGGGAACTTTTAACATTCGAGACCGTCCCACGACGCTCCATCTTTTTTCTCTCTCACTCCGCCGATTCATTCACATAGAAAAACCCTCAAGAGAGTGTGTCGGTCGTGATCCTCCGCGGAAATAAAAAGACGGGCCGGGCTTGGTCAAAGGAAGACACTTGCAACCCATATATGTTGCCGCCACGCCTCCATTACATAAAACCGTAAATTAGGCCCTATCACGAGAGTTATCTCCATGTCTTCTTCTCCTGACATTCCATGAACATATTTTCTTTATAATATTTAATATCGATAATTTCACGGCACATGCAACATCAATGTCGAATGCTCTATAGAATGCTTAGGTTGTGTTAACAGAGAATATTTCGCAAGGTTTAAGACTCAAATTCTCTTGCAACGGCATGAGTCATATTTTAAAAGTGCGCGTGTTGTAGAAGAGCCATACAAAAATAAAAGCCGTAATTACTGTTTACTGGTTTATATAAGTTTAAATTGTCATTTGTATGCACAGACGTACAAACATGTACAGGTTTGAGCTATCACTTTTCGTGGTACACAGGAAATTCCAGTTATTTTTATTTACAATAAATCACCGGCAGGGGTTGAGAATCATCGGACTGTCAACACACAGGGTCAGACAAGGGTGGTTCGTTCAGCCACCGTGGTTGGGGGTGGTTATGAACTGCGAGGTCATTTCAACCCCCAACGCAATGGGTTCCTAAAACTATGATCCTTCTTTTCCCATTGGGAAACTCCGGAGGGTCGGACTCTTCTCTTGATAAGCGATACTTTCTACCGGCTAGACCCACCGACGCTGCCATATTCTTTTAAAAAACTATTGTATTTTAACCGAGCAGAGAGTCGAATCGCAGCGGTTAATCCCGGAAGTTCGGCCCTCTCATCAGCCTTCAGTGTTCCTGAATAAAGAAATAATGAACTTGCTATGTAAATATTACAAATTTCAACTTTCCCTCAAGAGCAAAGACAAGCCAAAGGTTCTTGATTATCGAAAAAGTAGTACTAAGAACTTCATGGTGTCGGTATATCGTTATCATCCCTGTTACTACATACTTGAGGTGAAGTATGGAAACAAAAGTAACATATACTGGGATTCAGAATAATTTTCAGAAGTCGTAGCGCAGGGGACAGTATTGATGAAACTAATTTTGCCTGAAAATGAAGTAATATGGTTTTTCAAGTAACCACAGAAAGGGAAGAAAATAGGCCAAAAGGAAAGAAGAGTTAGTGGTGAAGATTAATTTCCCCTCAACGCTAACGTTTCCCTTTTGGATTCCCTATGTTCCCTACCAAGTGAAACAAAAAGGAAATCACAAAAAAAATTAAGCCATCTAAGGAAATCCGATATCAATACAGACAAATTTATGCTAAATTCGCATTGCGATTATTTTTAGTCTGTTGTTGTGTTCTATGTGGATAAAGACCTAAATTTATTTTATGCCAAGTTTTAAATTTTTGTAGGTCTTATTGTCATTTGAGTCTTTTGTAGGAGAAATGACCCAGTGTCGGCCCTAATTCGCACAGAAATAGTTTCAATCTTTACTCAAGAGGTCTCGAGGCCACATTCGCTTTTCGGTGATGGTCGGACATGATAACGGACTTGACAGATTACAAAAACATCTTTAAATAATAAAGCGTGTAAAAAAAAGAAATTGCCATCTGTAACAATCGTTAGTTTGAAAATTAACCAAGTTCCATCAAGTTTCAAGTTCATCGGATCAATAAAAACTTTGCAGCCACACGAGTTTTAAGTGCCTGGCAAATCTGCTGTATTTTAATCATATTCATTTAAAAACATATTATTTTAATCAATTTAAAAAAATTAAATAAATAAAAATATATATTTTGCATTGTATACATTCACTTTTCCACATCCAAAATATATTTGTTAAACGTAAACAATGTTTGTAAATCCCAGGCCCTGAAGATGATCTCAATAAAGATCGAAACGTTGGCACGATAAAGAAAACGTTTTTCTGAAACCTACATCACACCAGACCGCATCTCACGATTTCTGAATAATAATCCATTTTGAGTTATTTACTTTACACTGAAAAGCCAGTCTTGATTTGTGTTCTCTACTTTTTTCGATTTTCAATCTGTCAAATTATTTTTCCTGTATTCTTTTACTAAAATGGAGCATTTGTACGTGAACGATCCGTCAATTTTGCAATTTTACTAAATTGAATGAATGAAAACTTGAAAAATTAAATGGAGATTCTTCCATCTAATCATCAAATCGCTTCGCATACGATTTACTTTGTGGTTCTATATTTTTTTAATACACACTATTTTGTATATATGACTTACATCTGAGTTGGTATAATTTTTAATATCTCAGTAATAATCTACAGTCTCATTTTTTCGTAATTAGTAATTTCTTTTATTAAGGACCTGATCCGGTAATTTTATTATTTGCGCAGCACGTTGTACGAGACTGCTTTCCATAAAATTTCAGGTTTCCCTCTCACATAGCTTGAAACTTCCCGCCACAAGGTAAGAAGAAAGAAAAATGGATTCTCCCCAAAAGCCAACTGGTGAAGATTATCTATTTTTTGTACCGAGTTGCCGGAAACCAAACCGCTGAAGAATCTTTTCGACCATGATGAATTAGTCTCATCAGAAGTGTGTGGTAATTACTCACCGTTAATCGATCGTTATTCAGAGATGCGGTCTGGTGTGATGTAGGTTTAAGAAAAAAATTATTTATCGTGCCAATGTTACGAGCTTTCTTGAGATCATCTTCAGTACCCGGGACTTCCAATCATTGTTTACATATGTATTGCATTGTATAAATTCACTTTACCACCACTGTACCATTTTGGTAAATACCAAGCTCTGAAGATGATCTCACTAAAGATCGAAACGTTGGCACGATAAAGAAAATGTTTGCCTGAAACCTACGTAACACTTGACCGCATCTCACGATCTGTGAATAATTAACTCACCAGAAGTTTTTATTCATATTTGAAAATGATCCGCACCTTTTTGCAATTTTCGTTATGCACTGAATGCAGCTAAATGGAGTGCTGACTGAAGCAGACAGAAAGGAACGACTCAACAAACGTACTCATTAAATTGATTGAAATGCAATACGATGATGGTGGGTTTGGAGTGACTACTGATATAAAACTTGTTAATGTAGATTATTCGCTGGTAGACAGAAACATTTATCATGAATCGGGTCAGCATTACAAACTCGTTTTAAAGTTTTAAAAGGGCGTCCGTAACTGAAAACCATCTTCAACTTCCTTGAAGATTATAATTAACTTGCAATCAAAAAGGCAAGGACGGCGAAACAGATTTAATCTAATATTGTAAGATTCAAATGAAAAATGCCCAACAGAGTTTTACGACCTTTCTTCAAGAAGCCTTAGGTGTTTGCCTTTCTCTTTGACATATCTCCCGGGCCTTTGCTAACACAGGTTGTGGCATATAAGTCAATCTCGGATCTAGTCATGACTTCCGTTATCTCCCGTCGTCGAAGGACGTTTAGGACGCGCTGATTGTTTTCACAGAAGTAAAACTGTATAAACTATGGGTCCAACATTCAGAACGATGGAACAGACGGTGATTTAGTACAGACAATACACACTTTCCAAATAGTCTTATCCCCATCTTCACGAACGACCTAAGGACCGAAGGTCAAAACGGTGCCCTTAACATTTACCGACGACCCGAATCGACGGATTCACGTCTATTTGCCAATAATCGATAAAAACTATGACAAATGTCGTTTTATGGAAAAATTCATATTTTTACTATATTAAACAATACAGTTGCACGTCTTGGATTGGCATGTTAAACATTGTTTGGTTATGTAATGTTCTGAATTACTCAATATCCTTACGATTTAGCACAACCGTAGAAAAAGTGTTTCAAAAAATCTTTTATCGGTTTCGAATGTTAAAAGTTCCCATGAAGTACCTGATCCGTGAATGTGCGCAATATCTGCACCGACTATAAATACTTAAAACAAAATAGTTGTCTACCAATAAATTCATATTTAATATCCTCTCTCGTGTCCAAATGTTCTTTATAGGTGCCATTATATTCGTACTTTGGCGACATCGGCATTTCGCCAAGTCCAGAGGTGGGTTTGTGCGTTTTCCCAAGGGTATGTCAATTTTTATAGGTAGGCAGATGTCGAAACGAATCTCATATACCAAACAAGAACGGCTCAAATAAAATGATGACTACGCCATTAGGAGTTGTGTACAAAATATCTTCTCCGTCCTAGAAGCGTTGATATTTCAGCACGAAAGACCGAGGTGTGCTTCCCTAATGAGTTTGATTGCTCATACAGTGGCCTTGTACAGAAAACGTCTGATACGGTACTTCATTTACTTCGAAACTATCTTTCTATTATATAGTTGTATCTGATTTCCTCCAGAATTCTTCCTCTCCTCTGTAGTCTGTTCAGACTTTACAGAATGATGTAAAAAGTATTTCTGGTGTAGTCAGTCGCCATATCTAAGAATAGGTGTAAGATTGTATTAATTATGTTTGTTTTTAATGTTAGGAGGATTCGCAACAGCAGAGGTCATATAAACCCTCGGGGTACCGGTGTTTTTTTTTTTTTTTAAAAGCCCATTTGTAAGTATGTCGGGTTCGAATGCAGGGCCGCTGGATTCGAACCCGCGACCTTTACCTTACAGTGACGAGCCTAAACCGTTGCGGCCACCGACGGCCCCCATTAATTATTGTTTTTTCGCGAAATGCTTAGTCCCCATCTAATGGTTGTTTTTCCAATGAGCTTTCCTCGCTCCTTCTTGTATGTATACTGGAGACAGGTTTAGCAATTCGTCTAGTGCATTTGACGGTTTATTTTCATTGCCCATGTGGAATGTTGGTTTGCCAGTCTTTATACGCTCCTTATTTTGGATCTTATTCCTGCGATATATAGCTAATAGGCGATTTTCGGGCTGTACCCAAAATTCACCATGAGTTCTTCATTTAATCATATTATATTTCCCTTTGTGTTGTCATATATTGCAGGTGAGAGTTCAACTTATTGTAATTTCTTCTAAATGATTTTCCTTAGTTTTTGACCTCGTATTTTAACTGCAGGATTTTTTTTAACGAGGGTTCGATCAGCAGAGGTTATATCAAGTCCATTGGTAAGTATATCGGGTACGAATACAGAGCCGCTGGATTTGAACCCGGGACTTTACCTTACAGCGTTGAGCGCCGTTACAGCCACCGATGCCCCCTTTTTATTTATTATTATTTCATAGTGATTTTTTGGAGATTGTGAGCTGCGGTCTGGTGTGATGTAGAAAAACATTTTCTTTATCGTGCCAACGTTTCGATCTTTATTGAGATCATCTTCAGGGCTCAAAGTGTTTTTTGTGTGGATATGTCATTATTTTTTGTCGTGCTGAGTTCCAGTGAGCTATTGATCAACACCAGACCGCATCTCACGATCTCCAAACAATTATTTCAGACATTTGGCATTTTTATTTTTGTAGTAAATGTAATTAGTGAGGTTTTTTATGGTTTGTTTTAGTACCTTTTCTTGGAAAAACTAGGCTACATTTTAGCGTTCTTTATAAATATGCTACCCCATGCTTATTGAGATGACTATATGGTGCAATTAAATTTTAAATTAGTCGAAGTTATGGCAAATAGTTAGAAAAACGCATTTTATTCTTTTTGTAATCCAATAATTCATCAAAAAACGCTAGAGTCAAGGGTAATGGGGTGACAAGCACTTTCTACCGTTTGCCGCAGTTCTTCAACTGAGATTGCTGGGTTATTATTGGTCTAGACACGGTTTTTTTTAAATGGCCCTACATAAAATTACCGAGTGGGCTAAACCGGGTGGACGAGGAGGCCAAAAGATCGGGCCATGAAGTCCTAACCGTCCCTAATAAAAAAATAGTTTAAAATGATGTGACGATGTGTAGGGTCGTATTTGAAATTTTGAAATTGAACTGACACCCTGCATAATTTTTCTACAAAAAAATTGAAACCAGGCAAAAAGAATTAAAACGTATTTTTTATTTTTTTGGTAGTGTCATTAGTTCAAGATAAATTGAACCGTGTCATCAAAAAGTACACAGGAAAAATGACTCGACAGAAGGTTGTAAGAAGAAGGAAGAGACAAATAGAAGTTTACTTATTTCTAAGTATGTATTAAATTCACTTAATTACGGTTGTTGGCAATGAAAACTGTCTAGATCCATCAATACTATTTTTTGATTATCCAAGACGAGCGAAATCACTAAATTTTAAAAATCCACCTGTTCTACCCCTAAAAACTAACCATTTTTGAGTTGTAACACTTTTCTTGCATATATTGGCTTTCAATAATTTAAGTTTGTTCGTTTTAATGATAATGGCGGTCAATGAATGATTATAACAAACAACATTTTTAAACATGTAAAATAAAACTATGAAAAAATAATAGAACAATATAAGTTAGAATACTATTAATATAAAAGAAATTGAACTACAATTATTTAGGAACCTGGAACGCTCAAGATGAATGTATTGTCTTGAAGAAAACACGAATTCATTTGTTACTGCCACGATTTCGACCTATTTCAATGACATCGTCAGGGCCTATATTAATTTTACATTAAGAAAAACCTATTTTTACAATTGATTTATCAAGTTTTTCATAATGTGAACATAAAATCCTTCACTAAACAAAAAACCTGGCGAAACATGAAATTGGCAACTTTTTCCGAAAAATATTCTCACCGATGCTTTAGAACTCGACACAGATCTAAGACATGCAAATTTTGCATGAATATACACAAAAGAATGAATGAAAAACTGTTTTATTTACAATATAAACCAAAGTACAGTAGGAAGAAAAAAAACATAACAGTAAATAGACAACGGATCGAAAAATCCCTCTGCCGTAGGTCGTCGTGTAAAATAAATAACAATGAAAAGTCTGTATATATTTTAAAAAAAGAGAGAGAATAATATATATATATATATTATTTCAGTAATGAAATCAAATTTAAATTGTTCTGTCAGCTCGTTTCTGTAGCTCCAAGCCTGCGTCACAAAGCCAATCAAAGGCCTAGATCTTGAACTCACCAAAAAGTCCATAATTTCGCCCCTTGACAGAGTGAAGCAACTTAGGTGAAGCAAGCGGATCTCACCCAGAATTGAACACTGTGCCGAGAAATGGAAAACAGACCCGAGGGCCTGCGAACTGCAAAGTGAACAGAAGCCGTGGTCACCTCTATTCCACACGGCCGAGTTCAGCTTAAGAACCTCGCAGCGCTTTTTAAAACTCCAAGCTCAAATAAGAGTAACCTTTAAAATGTGGCTTTTTCAGATCGAACAGCCCTCGAGGACCCTTTAACTCTTTATATAATGAAAGGTGGGCCGAGCTCATGGCACGATCAGGACATTCCAATCCGGTGTTGGAGAATTAATCCGACCCAACAGAGCCACGGGGTGGAGAGGTATAAAACGTTCGACCATACCAGTTTGTATGTACTAAGTAAATAAAAACAAACGAAAAACAGGTTATAATGCAAAAAATATAAACTTTAGGCGAATTATGACAGTACATTTTCTCCAATTCTAAAGTGGCACAAAGTGCTGTCTAATTGCTAAGCTCCACATACAGTTAAGTAATTTTTCCTGCAACACCACACACTAGAATACTTCAGAACACTAAATAATCCAGTTATTATAAATAATTTTCTATAATTCAATAATTCGATTTTTAACAATTAAATTTACTAATAATTTTTAATAAATTTAGGCTTTGGTTGAGGTGAAAAAGTCAGCGTCACGAGCGGGATTCGAACCAACGGCCTTCGGTTCAATACGCTGCTGCTCTACCACTTGAGCGTCACTTCCATCCACTACTCAAGAGAGAACCTGATATGTGAATAGTCACTTTTACACTAGTACAGAAGTAGAGAATCTGAAATCTCTGTTTACTGAGAGGAAAATTTTGCCGGGAATGATCATTTCTGATTGATGCCCGCCGCGGAAGAAGCGTGTTCTGAGGGGGGTATGGTTTTGTAGATGGCCCACCCTCTATATTTCGAAAACTATTTACATTAGCAAAAAATCGTCTTATACAAACCTCAGGTTAGAGAGAGAGAGAGAGAGAGAGAGAGAGAGAGAGAGAGAAAGAGAGAGAGAGAGAGATTGATAAAGATAGACGTGAGAAAACATAAAAGGATTGAGGTAGTGATAAATATTTGAACATAGCCAGAAATAGGCAGAACAAATAGAAAAATTATGAGATGTGTAAGAGAGAGAGAGAGAGAGAGAGAGGGACAGAGGGAGAAAGATAGATAAAGAAAGAGAGAGAAAGAGCGTGTCTGTGAGAGTGACAAAGATAGACGTGAGAAAACATAAAAGGATCAAGGAAGTGATATATATTTGAACATAGATAGAGATAGGTAGAAAAATAATGAGAAGTGTGGGAGAGAGATAACGAGAAAGGGTCAGAGGGAGAAAGAGAAAGGATAAATACAAGGGGATAAATATAGAAAGTGAGAGAGATAGAGAGGAAGAAATAAAATTGAAATCGGACACATGTGGCTAGATAGATAAAGGAAAAATGATAGAGGTGGTTCACAAAAATTAGACCGAAAGGGTAAGAAATGAATAAGTGATGAGTAATTTTTGGCTACAACCTAATAACTAATTCATCTTTATTTTTGTCACTCAATATTTGAGAATTTCGATACCGCCTTCTTAATTGGCTACAATTTCAAATATATATTTAGTTTTCTCTACATTGCAAATATAAATTTATTTTTGTTGTTAATCGAATAGAAATTAAATAATTTTTCAATACACTGCAGTCTGTGATTTTAGCGTACACGACACTTGATAAAAATTACGTTTTTTATTCTAGTTGTTTTGTGTATGTTTTAAATATATGATTGTATATAACTTTCCTGTACGGAAGAGATAGCACGCATCACAACATAATATTGACCGGTTTAAGCCGTTAAAAACAATGTTTTTTTTAAACACAAATAACTTCAACTTAAGATTTAGGTACTAGTCAAAAATTAAGTTTTTAAATAAAAATAAAATTTAGTTTGGCGTTCCTAAAAAATCATTTCGTTTTCAAAGATTTCCTGATGAACAAATTGTACGGGAATTATTCAATAGTTTACGCTTGATTCAATAATTCCAGTGCCTTCCTGTCTTTAGGTCTTAATCAGTTGGACGTGGTATAGAATTAACGCGATCAGCCCGTTTATATAAAAGTTCAGTGTCGAAATTCCGAACCGTACTAACTAAAAGGATCGAATTAAATTGTTTCTCCACGCTGAATTCCAGCTTTGTTGGAATTTTTTTCGCCTTCAGCGAAAAAGCCGCTCGTTACTTATAATTAAGGCCCTCGAAGGTGGGAATAGTACGGAATTGTACATCTTCGTCTGCCTCGCGAGAAAAATTTAACGACCGAGGTCAAACTTAACAATTAGCTTTTTCGTTTCAAAGGTGTTTCTTACACAGGCCATTATGAAACGCGGACCGGACAGCACTCTCTCACACTGGGCCAGCCGATAAGACGTAACCGGCTGCACGATAGGATTGTAAGTTCATATCCTAAGCTAAGCAAAGGTCTTACCTTATCATAAGCTAAGACAATTTGGAACAAGGAAAAGCATGTCGACGCGCTATGTAAATTATACAATTTTAGTAACGGACAGTAAACACAAATACGTTCTAGCAGTCTTTTTCGTCATCCAAGGTGCCTTTGATTCTGTAGAACGGTACATCCTACTAACGAATTCAAAAATATTGCCACCCACAAAATGTTTTCCGATGGATTGCGAACTATTTTATGAACAGATGGGCTGAAATCACTTCGACAGCGCAAGTGGTTTTTAAGGGCTGTCCGCAAGGATTGGTTTTGGGTCCACGTTTCTCGTATATTGTCTTCCACAGCTTAAGACACAGGAGGAAACTAGGCCTGAATTCGTAGCCTACATGGATGATTTAGTAGCAATCGAAAACAAAATATCCACATGGTGTACACATACAAACTTGCCATAAAACAGCTGCAAGTCCTAGTGTCTGCTCCGCCAATAGATCTTCTCACACAATGAGAAATTGCGCTTAGAAAGCTTAAGGAAGGAAAAGCGATAAAGCTACCGTGATTGATCCCTCTGTAGGCGTAGAACCGTCGCCTTATGCTAAGAAAACAACGGCTGTCTTTCAACGGTAAATGGACAGAGGATACATGGCAAACAAAATGGGTGCTTAATCCATCCAGTTTTTCCCCAGTATTAGCGCGTCTTGGTTTCAACCCAATTTCTGGATTAGCCAGGTAATAACGGGAAAAGTTTAATTTTTTGTTTTTCGATTAAACAAAAACGACAATCTACTGTGCACAAAATGTGCGAGCGATGATAACGCAAAATACAGTTGCAATGTCCTCTCTATAAAAGGCATGGAAAACCGCTCAGAACAACCCTTAAAAATAATTGGCCTCCAGAGCTAAACAAATTAGTTTGAGATAAAGAAAATTTCAAATAATTTAAAAACAAGTAGAAAACTAGCCGGGCTAATTTACTGGCATAAAACAGTTCCATACTGCAGTAATAGCAATAAAACCGACGTGCATTGCGATCACTACCTTCACTTCGATCAAGACGTCCGATAGACCTAAACCGTTGGGGATCATCGTGGATAGTCCTGGGCACACCTAGACATCAGCTACGTTCCGTCGTTATCCAAAGTATCTGCCAAAATTGATATAAAACCATTTTTTGACTTAAATTTATCCGTTGGGGAAAGAAATCAATTTAAAAATCCAATTCAACTCGGTCAACAAGTAGTATCAGGAAAGAACGAAATGGAATTTTTAATAAGACAGTATGAAAGGATTAGCAACACTCTTTAAACGCAGACAGCAAGTTATTAACGACGAGTATATATCTACTTCGTAAAATGATCAAAATCGATCTTTATAAGTTTTCATTTTGCCCGATTCGGCAAAGATCCCGCAGATTAGATTTTAAGTAGTATTACCCTCATTATAAAAGTACGGAAAGAGGACATGAGGAGGTCTAGAGTTCAGGACATTAACAAAGTTTTGTAATAATAACCGACAATCCCCGTTCCATAATTGCATGAGTGGCATTGCGCATGAATGAATGTCTGTACGACGAGTGCCTGCGTTCAGGCTAATGCGAAGTTTTAATGTGCGTTTAGGACTTTCTCTGAGATTTTCCCCTCCGAGAACCTGGGACCACTCGCGACCCCCAAATTTTACGAGTAGGCTACGAATTCAGTCGTAGTTTCCTCCTGTGTCTTAAGCTGTTGAAGACAATATATCCATCCATCCTGCCACTGGGAGACCCGATACAGGCTGACCACGACCATGAAATCTATTAAATAATTAACGAATTAAGGAAGTTTAAAAATATTTTACCGTCTTCTAGTCTTGCCTTGGTGGAAGGTGAGACTAGGGTTAGGGAAGGGTTTTTTCTTTTCTTTAGTGTTTTGTTTTAATTATCTTTTCAAAGTAGGGGTTCTCTTTGCTGTTTACTTCTTTACACTTTGACACAATGATATTTAAATATGATAAAATAAATAGATCCCAACTCTACAAGGAATCATTCCGTAACTCCTTGCGATGTTATTTCTGCACCAGCAAATGATGTTCGGTTCTCTTTTTTCCACTGATGGCTTAAAATTCCGGGAGGAGTTTTGTTACAGAATTATTACCAGGGACTGGAGGAGTTCCCTCCTGAGCACTGCAGCGGTTCAACTTATTGTACTTACCCTGGCTCCATATTTTTGGGGGCGGGCTCGCAACACAAAGTGAACTTGAGCCCCCGTTGTACCGGTGTTCTTCCATCCAAGAAACTCATTTTTGAAGGGGGTTGGGACCAGATTCAGGGTCTGAGGTCCATTGATGAATGCCGTGTCAATTTCTTTTAATTGCGGCCACCGGTCCCCTTAGGCGTCAGAAAAATTCCAGAGGCGACGGTGGAGATCGAACCCACGACCGCGGGGTCTACTAGCCGAGAGTCTGACGCCTTCACTCCTCGGCTACCGCGGCCCCTGTGGGTTGGGGGTACTCCTGCCATTGCAGTGTGCTCTCTAAGCAACTCAGGTGATCCTGCGGATGCATTTCACTTTCTCGCTGAAAAGTGAAAAGCTTATAGACCTTATGAACGGCTCGGATTGCCGGGGTCTTGTTGATTTTACTCGGATAGCCAGGTTTTAAAGATATGAATATTTTGGAACGTAGGCAATTAATATTCTGTTCGTCTTATTTTATTTCCTTTTCTACTCTGTGGGCTTATAAATATCGAATTCTGTTTGCCCGTGGGGCATCACAAGCTTTGGTTCTTGATGATGATGATGATTTGATATTTCAGGGTGTAGTATACTGAGCCCTTTAAGAGCTACTGTATCCCCCGTTCTCTGCCTAAAGCACATCAGTGAGTCCTAATTCATCAAGAAACCTGATTACTAGGCCCGGTTTTATTGGTTGAAGCTCTTCTATGGTTAAATTGTACATTGCAAAACACTTCCTCCTGCGGGCTAATGTTGCTTAGTTTGTTAGTAGATGTGTTGGTGTTTCTTCTGCTTTTTTGCAGACTCTGCATGTGCCATCTTCGAATATTCCAATTTTCTTTAGATGCCCATTAATTCTACAGTGTCCTGTTAGGAATCCTGTTAGGACTCGCAGTCTATTCCTGCCTCCTTTGGCACATTCTGTGATTTCTTTCTTTGCGAAATTGGTTAGAAGATTCTTGGATTGTCTATGTCAAATAAGTGAATTCCAGTGTTGCCTTATTTTCTTTTTGTCTTTCTGTCTGAGCTATTCGTTGAAAGTGTGGATTCCTATGCCACAGAAGGATTCGGGTCCTGTCAGCGGTGTAGTTGCCTCTTGCTTTGGTTCTTTGCAGTGGCACTTTTATTATTTTATTATTTATTATTAAAAATATATGCATGATTTACCGATTCGTTTATTGTCATTATCATAAATGCTACATTTTATTCAAAACCCTGCTCTCGTTCACGGTCGTTCTTCGTCCCTCTGTTT
The DNA here is from genome assembly GCA_039619505.1 of Cimex hemipterus. Lineage (NCBI taxonomy): Eukaryota > Metazoa > Arthropoda > Insecta > Hemiptera > Cimicidae > Cimex > Cimex hemipterus. Next base: position 12,426,012 of record CM077105.1, read on the forward strand.
TTTCGGTTTTTTCGGTTTTTCGTTTGTTACCGGTTATTGAGCATAGTTAAACAAATACGCATGCCTGCGTGTATTACTGTCTATTTGTCTGCACCATAACGGTGTTTGTGCCTCCACGCTTTTAATTTAACATTAACAAGCAGATTAACAAACACATTATGTTTCACCGAGTACCCAAGGGGTGTTTGAAAGAACCCGACAAGAACGTATGCAAAATATGTAAAATTTGAAACGACCGACCAGACAACTCATCTTTGACCCAAGGTTCGCTGACAACCCAGGAAGGAAAAGGACTTTTGTCTCAAGGTTACTCCAATTACTACGCATGATGTGGATACCTTTTTTTTCGGTTTTGGCCTGAAAGGCAGCGGTACGAATTTAAGGGACCGAGATGTCAAGGTTTTGATGAAAGAGGTCGGCGAAAAGGATAAAACCTAACATTTTAAATCTAATTTCATGAAGCCGTTTAAGAAATAATAAACCGGTATCGTCCAACATCAGCTTTAATTGAGCAGATTGAATGTAATTTTAGTCGACTCATGAATCATCACCAAAATCGGCATTTTTAATAGGTTTTTCCCATGAGCTTCGATTTTGTATTAATTGTACAGGCTTATAGTCGATCTTCAGTTCACTGTAACAATTTTTACGAAATTGTCACGATTGATTAAATGATTGCGTATTAGACAGTTGATCAATATTTACAACCAAGTCAATTAATAAATACAATTTAGCAAATGATAGTTTTGTTTTACAATTTAATGAACGAAACAATAAAATTGAACAGGCGTTTGTCTTTTTTTTAAATTAATAGCTTCTCAACAATATATGAGAATCAACTAGATTACACGACATTTGAAAAATGGCAAAAAAAGAGGGAAAATTCAAAGATGGGGTTGGGATGGGAAGTTGGTGTCCGAGTGGATCGAAGTCAGCTCAAGTGTTAAAGCAGCGGTGTATCAAGCCGAAGGGCGTGGGTTCGAATCCCGCTCCTGCCGTTGGCTTTTTATCTCAACCAAGATTTTACATAGAAAGAACTATAATATATGTGTATAAAATCAATTACAGTTCGATTGACCAATTAACATTTTTCAATTAATTTTATTTTTGAAAGGTATTGGTCGAGATAAAACGATTGAAAAATGGCAAAAGGGAGAGAAAATTGATTTTTCACCTTTTGGTGGGTTGAGATGGGAAATTGGTTTCCGAATGGATAGAAGTCTCGATAGCTCAGTTGGTAGAGCAGCGGCCTACCTAGCCGAAGATCGTGGGTTCGAATTCCGCTCGTGCCATTGACTTTTTTTCATCTCAACCATAAACCTTAATTAATTGTAAGATATCAATTGGTCAAGCGGACCACGAAACTTGTGAATAATAAGTTGATAAATAAGTAGGTAATGGTAGTCATTTGCATTAATTCTTGCCTGCTGAGAGACAGTAAGATTTTTTTATTCCTGGCTGAGATGTTGACAGTCCCGGATTATAGTTGTGCCCTGATGAATTTGTCCTGTGTAGACGTTCCTTTTTCTATCCATTTGTTCTGTTCCGCGTGTAGAGTGTTTCGTGGAGTGTAAATTTGATATTCAGTGTGGGGTACGAGAACTGATCATAAACGTTCAGTATTACTCTGTAAGTAAAATAAAATTATAAATTTAAAAAAAAATACTGAAGTCTTTCTAGTAGACCATCTGAAGTTTGAATAATTACATAATTCAATTTAACTTTTAAATAAATAAAGCAATAATCGAGTAGTACGACGTAAAATTTCCATTGGACGTGAATGCAAGTGGCGAGTGGGAAGCAGCGTCCTACATAACGGTTATGCAAAAATAGTATGGGAACGAAAACCAAGTGCGGTTCGCCTGAGCACTAAGACGCTAGATGAATCGGTTTAATGAAGACAAAGTTCAAAGGAATTGCAAAACCGAGGGAGAAGAATTGCGAGGAAATCCCATAGCACGTAGTGTGTCAGACGGCTGTTTTTCGCGAGCATTTCCTCTTAAATCACCTCGTTATCGACCATCCTGACAGAGGACGGGGTACGTCATGCCTGAGTCCAGTTGAGAAACAGTTGTCACCATATAAGGACGGATGAGAATTATTGTTCCTTTTACCCAGATATAAAAGTGTTATGTATGCATTTTTATTGAACATATTTTTACCTAATTATTTTTTATAAACATGTAAAATGAAATTGTATTTATGATTAACGAGCAACGTTGAATATGCAGTGAAGGTTTTTAAGAAAACGCCAAAATCTTTTTCCTATAGACTAAAATAATTAAGATAAATAGTTTAATATTTAAAAAAATATGAGCTATTTTTTTAACGTTTTATTTGTTTTTTACAACTGCATTCTTCGATGCAACAAGTAAAACAGATAGTATTTACATGTAAACTTATTAAAGGTGGCGCGAAAGCTTGACCAATTACCATCTAGTGATGGTAGCCGTTAGTACTTCAATACGTTGAGTGAGATGTATTCCTTCGTCGATGTCAATCGCTAAGGTTGTCGCGGGGCCACCGAATTATTAGGTAATGTGGTGGATGACAGGTTTTTGACGAAAGGGTTCGGACGATGGAGTGGTTTGGAGTGGAACGTTTTGTAGCGATGTTGGGCTAGCTCGGTCAAAAGGTACATATAAGTCAGTATGGATGGTGTGATTGGATTTATAGAAAGGGGCTTGTACTATTGTTCGGAGGATTTTAGATTGAAGGGATTGGATTCGATTGAGGTTGGAACGCTTAGCAGTACCATAAAGTTCAAGTCCGTAAGTCCAAATGGGGACCAGGAGGGCAATGTAAAGTTTTCTCTTGTATGTTAATGAGAGTTTATCGTCTGTCCAGTAGTCGTTTAAGCATGAAAAATCGTATATTACAGTCTGTGCGTTTAAGTCGTTTGTCTAGGTAGAGTCCGAGGTATCGTACATGGTTCGCAATTGGGATGGGAATGTTGTTGAGGTATACTGGTAGGAGTGTTTTCTTGTTTAGTGTAAATATTATGCTCGTTGATTTGGTTTCGTTGATTTCGATTTTCCACCGACGGAGCCAGCATTCTAGGGTGTTTAGGTTGAAGATTACGAGAAGCAGTGACAGGATCTTTATCAGGAGAAAGGATTGCGGTATCATCGGCAAAGGTAATAGTGTTTGGTTGCGTAGGTAGGTTGGATGTATAAATTGAATATAAGAAAGGAGCGAGCAGGCTGCCCTGTGGGACACCTGCAAGAATAGGATGGATGGATGACAATCAATTTTTGTGAGATACTTGGAAGTAACGATCGTTAGAGCTAAAATTAATTAATAATTTAATATATAGTAGTATTTGCTTTTAAAAATGCCTGAAATTACCAGGGAAAATATCATTATTTGTCTTAGATTGGGCTGTTTGGATGCGTCGGTGGTCGCAAGGGTTTAAGCGTTGACACGTCGCTCATCACTGTAAGGTAAAGGTTCCGGGTTCGAATCCACCCGATATCCTTACAAATGGGCTTTTTACACAAACATCATCACCCTGAGGGTTCATATAACCTCGTGGTTGAAATACCCTCGTAAAAAAATATAATAAAAAAGTGGGCTGTATAACTTCAAGTATTATACAAGGTGTCCTTTAGATGGCTCTATTTCTCTTTAATAAATGACACTATAACTAAAAGTCTTTAGTATTTTTTAGTCTAGTTTCAAATTTTTATCTTTTTTTAAGAAAAATTATACAGGATAGCTCAGGATCAGTTTAACTTTAAAATTTCAAATACGACTCTATACATGTGCTGACAGAATATTGTAAAGAAGTTTTTATGCTGAAAACAACATCAAATCACAAAGTTATGGCAAAAAGTAAAAAAAAAAAGCATTTTGTTCATTTCGTTGTTAATTGCGTTAATATTTTGGTTTTTCATTAACTTGCATTATGAGAGAAAATCACAATTTTTTCTAAATGGTACAAATCTACCTGTTAGGTAAATACAGTATTCCAATGAAAATGAACCGAAGAGCATGTTTTTTTTTCACTCAAATATTGGGTTGTCCGGAAAATAATGCAGGATTTTGGTATTAAACAAAAAAAAGAAACTAGTTACTTTAAAGCAATGTTCTTTAATCAAAATAATTTCCCATACTCTCAATACATTTCTCCCAACGTGTTGGTAACTTATTAATTCCGTCTGAGTAGAATTCAGAATTTTTAGAATTGATAAAGTCAATAAATGCATTTTCCAGTTCCGTTTGATTTTTGAATATTATGTGTTGTAAGTAGTGGTCCAGGTGTCTAAAAAAATGGTAGTCAGTAGGCGAGAGGTCCGGAGAGTAGGGTGGGTGAGGCAAAGTTTCATAGCCAAGCTCCAATAATTTTTGTGACGTTACACGTGACACATGTGGTCGAGCGTTGTCATGCAACAAAATGGGCCCTTTCCGATTGACCAAAGAGGTGGTCAGCGACGGTCGTTTTACTGACTTTGAGTTGCTCTGCAAGTTCTCGAACAGTTGTTTTGGGGTTTTCTTCCACCACTGATCGCAGAACATCATCATTAAGAGAGGAAGGCCTTCCACGACCTTCTTCATCTTCAAGGCTGAAATCTCCCTCCCGAAATTTTTTAAACCACCTTTGCACAGTGCACTCATTAACACAACCCTCGCCCCAGACTTGGTTAATGTTTCTAGCCGTTTGGGCTCCGCTTCGGCCGAGTTTAAACTCGTAAAAGAAAATCGTACGAAATTCTCGCTTTGACATTATAAGGATGACTGAATTATTTCCAAGTAGCGGAATGCTACAGAGGTAAACAAACAATATCATTTGGAAGAGGATTAATAAGTGTTGACATTCATACAAATGAGTAATCCTGTAAACGTAAACAGAATATTTTATATAGATTTTTTTTAATGAAAACTTAAAATCCTGCATTATTTTCCGGACAACCCAATAGCTCAAATCAACTTTGGTGGATAGAATTTTAATCAATTGGATAGAAATACTTGAAAACTCATAAGGTAGGGTTGAGATAGAAGTTGATATCCGAGTAGATCGAAGTCGCGATAGCTCAAGTGTAGAGCAGCGGCGTATCTAGCCGAAGGTCGTGGGTTCGAATCCCGCTTGTGCCATGAGCTTTTTTATCTCAGCTAATAACGTTAATTAATTGTCATGTAATCACTGGTCAAGCGGACCACGAAAGTAGTGAACTAAATAATAAAGAAATACTTTTCCTGGAAAAACAAATTAAGTTGGAAAAACTTGCGTGATGATTCTCGCTCGATCATAATCGGATGATCTTTGCTGCTTTCCCCCCCCCCAAAAAAAAAATCAAGTCAAAGTCGCCTCCAGTCCAGCGCAAACAACAAGCCTCTTCCAGTGGAAGTCTTCTTCCTCCCTTTAGTAGCTTGTGGAAGGGCTTTGGGCGATCCTTATTAATTTCTCTGTCATACAGTTCTGCCTAGCAAAAGCAAAAACAAGTCGTATTTTTCTGCCTGGGAAGCCTTATATCGGAAATTATAGGCGATACTAACCGTCTAGGGAAATCAGTGTAAATATTTGGAAATAATATAGATCTACTCTTAATACTATCAATTTTACAATGAATCTTTAAGACCGCAGAAGAAGGAAAAAAGGAGATTGCGAAAGAAGAGAGGAATGAACTGAACCAAAGAGCCTAGACGACCAGTATGTATATGTTAAAAACAGCATACCGATTAAGTTTTTCTTCAGTTTTCCATGTTTGACCAAATATAACATATATTATTATGGTAATTATGGAATACTGCATGGCTGTTTTTTTTTAAAATTGAAGTTATAAACACTATTATCACATATCTTGATATATAAACGAAATTAACTCAAGTGTGATAATTAATTTAATTAATGTCATATTTTATACACATTTATATATATATATATATATATATATATATATATACCAACCTTCCAACCATTAAATTAGCCCCAGCGGGATAACTTAACAAAAGGAACAGCTGACAGAGGGAGGTTACTTCAAATGTCGAATGCCTAGTGTATCGTAACGGCTTAATATCGTGTATTGTCGTATTTTTCTGAAATAATAAAACGTATTTTTTGTGTGGTAAGTGATTTCAATTACTCTACACTCCTCCCTCGTCCTACATATATATATATATATATATATATAAAATTATCAAGCCATATGATTACAATTATATACACCATTATAACGTCCGGCTTTAAAGAGCTATTGTGTACTTTTTTTTCTAACGGAAATAAATCTGTTTTCTACGTCGTTTATACGTGTAACGAATCTTAATTTTTAAGATTAACATCAATCCGTGTCAAACCTAATTACCAACTAGCAAGTCATGAGGAACTTAAGGCGGAGCTGAGAGTGTGGGAATGTGTTTTTAAGCGCCACGATTACGTAATTCAAAATCAGTAACCCTGGCTTAACCAGTGCAAATTCTTAAAAAAAGAATAAATATCTTTCGAAATGTGTAGAGATTAGTGACCGTTTGTAGATAGTTGTTCAGATATCGTGAGATGCATTCTGGTGTGATGTAGGTATCAGAAAAGAAAAAAGAAGAGAAAGAAAAAAATAAAGGTAAGGAAAATGTTTTTCTGATACCTACATCACACCAGACCGCATCTCACGATATCTGAACAATTATCTTTCGAAATATTCTGAATTTATAGAAACTCACATGCATGCTTACCCTTAGGTTTTTTTAATGACACAAATGTGATAGAAATCATATTTTCCTTGTTTCTAAAATTTAAAATTATTTTTGTACGGTTTAAGATTAGTCTCATTTTAGGTGAACTGAGTAAATCGAAAATATTTCCTCGGTTATCGTTCCAATTGTAGAGTAAGGTTTTATAAACGTTTCAGCTGTGTAGATTAAAAAAATTGTTGGAATTGAATTGTTGAAATTGAAAGAATAGGAGCTGGGTACAATAAAGTCTCGCACAATGAGAAAATTACCTCAAACGATATATAAAACGAAATTTAAGAAATGAGCTCTCATTGAATAGGTAATGGCCTATGACTAGGGCGATATCATAAAAAGAAAAGTCTAAACTAATGTAAAATATGAAGTGCCAACGGAGAATGCTACTCTTGACGTAACAGGGCACAATAAAAAAACTCCTTGATTAACAAGATCTAATACAAATATGTACAAGTGTTCTTATAGTAACAGGATCCATAAAAAATTAGAGGAACCCTTGACGTAACAGTTTCGAACAAAAATACCTAAAGAAGCTCTTGTAATCAGAAAAAGTGAAAAAAAATCTAGTTAATGGAGGTGGAGAGGATGCTATGGTTCTTCATACGAAAACTGTTCAGTCTTTCAAACTACACTCCAGTTTACATACTGTACATTGAAACCGGCCTTCACCCAGGGTTTCTAGTCACGTTGACTTTGAATGGTCGTTATTTGGTTAAGGTGCTCCGAATGGACTGATTCCCCTGTATGGTGGCTGAAGAGATCATCAGGCTGGGGATATCTTGGGCTGCTGACTGCGGTAGACTAGCGGACAGGGTGGTAGTGGGTTTGTCCTTTTTGCAACTCGACATTAAGGCTTTCTCTCCTCTTCAAATCCAGTCAATTATTAGTCGACTGAAAGATAGTTTTATGGTGAGCAACATAGTGAGAGTGCAGGCTTCCCGTCGATACCGTATATATAGGATGCTTCATCACTGAGTCGGATGTGCCAGCTTGGTTTGGGACCAAAAGCCAAATAAGAAAATTACAGACTCGGATCCTAAAACTGAGCGGAGAATTGCTGAACCTACGACATAAGCCGTATGATCTCCTCACCCCAATTACCGGGTAAAGGAAGACCACTTTGTCGCGGAATGCCCTATTCTGTCCTCCTGCCGTTTATCTGCGTTCGGCGAAAGGACTGTATCAACGGACAGATGCATCAGATTGCTCCACGGACCAGATTACTTGATGAATTATCCGGCCCGGGTCTATCGAAGCCTAATAGTAAATGAATTTAATTAGTATTTTTTTTCTCTTTTACCTCCCATTTCTTTGCCCCCACTCTTTCCCTTGATATGCTTGATATTTGGTGTTTCTATTACTCCGGTCTCAGCTCCGCTCATTGATTTTTATTTCTCAGTTTCGTGTCCTTTTGATTTGATATTTTGTTATTGACGTTACACTTAGTTTAATGCATTTGTACGTTTATTTTACTGTATTAGTCAATAATTAATCCAAGCTTTGGCAGACGGTTACCTTGCCTTATTAAGATTATTTTCTTGTTTGAATTATATGGTGGTTTTTTCTTCTTGTGTGCAGTAAACCTATTATTATTATTATCCAGTGAATCTCTTCAAATAACAAGGCCCAATAAAAAATTAGAGAAGACCTTGAAGGTCAAATAAAATGTAAATGCAGGGCATATCAACTTCTCTACTCCATCCCTTGAATTCGGAAACGATTAACTTTAGCAAAAAAACTGGTCATACACAAACCAGTTTGGCTAGGTATGGCGCGGCAGTAACAGATTTAACGTAACTTCCTAATTGAGTTGAGAATTGGAGCTAATTTGCTATTTTAAATAAGAATCCTACATTTTTGTTGAACAATTCGATTGTAGAGCTTATTTTTATGGAACTTTTATGGAAAGAAAAACGTTGATGAGATGAATCATTTCAGAGTTAGGCCCGATTTTTTAAATTTCTTTTGCAAGCTAAAAATATATTGTTGTTTATTGAGTTATGGTATTATCCTCCATTCTTCTCCATTCATTCAATTTATTCCATATAAACCCTCAGGGTGCCGGTGTTTTTGAAAAAAACAAACATTTGTAAGTATGTCGGCGGGTTCGAATGCAGGGCCGCTGCATACGACCCGGGACCTTTACCTTACAGTGATGAGCGCCGTGTCAAAGACGGAACCTTGCGGCCACCGACGCCCCGTCTGTTTCAGTGTTCTTAACTAATGGTAATTTTTTTAACGAAGGTTCGCATCAGCAGAGGTCATAGAAACCCTCAGGGTGCTGGGGTGCAAAGCCGCTGGATTCGAACGCAGGACCTTTACCTTCCAGTACCGTTGCGGCCACCCATGCTCCCCTACATCAATAAACAATTAAAATATCTGTGTTTCGATTTTCTGTTATGTCTAGTTAAATTTCTCGCTTATTGTAACTTTTGTTTTTGTTATTCTCAAAGACAATCCTCTTGAAATCGTCGATTCTATCTCACAATAATGTATACCTGACAATTGATTTCATGTTCTGTTTTCCAACGAAAATGTATACAAGAGAAATGTACAGAATCGATTTTTTCAATAAAAATATGTGATTCGCATTTAAAATCATAAAATCCCAGCTAGGTCAGAGTGTTATGGTAAATCCGAAACCACCACGCGATTCCTAGCCAAAATTAATGTAAGTTGAGTGTGAGATCATTTTTCGTTTAAGTAAATCGTTTCAGAATTAAATGAGTGGATACAGCCTGTATATATAACAGCTCGGATTACCATACGTACTGGATCTAATGAAAATTTGAAGAGATCATAAAGTAAATGTTTATAATGGAAACGAATCTTGAGCTGTTGAGGTAACGGGATACAAAACTAATCGAGAACAATTCTTGAAGCAACGGGATCCAATAAAAAATACGAAATACTTCTTGATAAACAAGATCCAATAAAAAAAAACAAGGGAAGCTTTTAAGGTAAGAGGGTCCAATGAAAAAAATCTTTAAGAGCTCGTACGGTAACAGGATCCAATAAAAATTAGAAGACCTCTTGATATAATAGTTCTCAGCAAAAAAATATACAAGTGCTCCTAAGGTAACGGGATCCAATAAAAATCTAAAAGAGCTCTTGAAGGTTCTGGATCAAGATTCTACAATACAATGGCAATTCTACAATGCAACAATGGCCAGACTTCGCGCCGGGCTTTATTTTATAACTGTTTTATCGCACACCCTTTTAAAATTTAGATGCTAGATGACTCTTACCTACAAATTATCACTCAAACCGCGGAGCATGTTCTTAGTCAGTGCAATGAATAGTTGAAAAGGAAGAGGTTTTCATTAAAACACTTGATCAAACCAAATTCTACTACCCGACCAAAGAGCAATAAATGCAGGTACATGACAATGAAACTATGATTCGGTAAATTCAAAAATTCATACTATAAATGATATAATATTGTAAACCTCTCTCACTTACACGCACACACACTCCTCTCTCTCTCTCTCTCTCCCCCCCTCTCTCTCTTTTGTTCTTTTTTCTTTCTTTCTCCCTTTCTCAATCTCTTGTGTTCTGTTATCTTTCTTTCTACCTTCTCTCTCTCTCTTTTGTTCTTTAGTTCTTTTTTCCTTCCTTTCTACCTTTCTCTATATATTGTATTCTGTTCTCTTTCTTTCTCCCTTTCTCTATCTCTTGTGTTCTGTTTTCTTTCTTTCTCCCTTCTCTCTCTCTCTCTCTCTCTCGCTCTCTCTCTCTCTCTCT
>CM077105.1:12437585-12447739 GCA_039619505.1 Cimex hemipterus
TCTCTCTCTCTCTCTCTCTCTCTCTCTCTCTCTCTCTCTCTCTCTCTTTCTCTTCTTTCTATTCCTTTTTAACCTAAAAAAAGAGTCGTCTAAAAACGCAATTGAGATTCACCAGAGCCTACTAGATAATAATTAATATTAATTTGGTTTGGAAATGTGGAACAAGTGATGGATGTTAACGAATGTCAGGAGAAAGAAACACAAATACACGGACTATTATCGAATTCTTTTGACAATAGATTAACGTTATTTTTACTAAAGTCTTCCACGTATCATTTTAAGGCTGTTATCAATAACATCAAGATGATTTACTAATTATTTGATTTACAAATTTTCTTTTAATTTTTTAATGCATAACTATTATATTATTTTTGGTTGCAATAGTTAATTATTTATCTTTATTTTGTAGATAAGACAAGAAGATTTAAAAATTTAATTAAATGCCGCAGTTCATGCCTTCCAAAATTGTTATAATCAACATTAAAACAGGATCTTGTAAATAGGATGATACAAAAAAAGCGGTTACGAAATATTTGTACGTCCATCGCTTTTGGTACCGTAATTCGTTACCTTGGAACTGAGTGGATCTCGGTTGTAAAAGAGATAAATCATTTGTATAATAATACACATTAGGGAAAACAAGTTGTGATTAAATACCTATACGCGCTTATGCTCTTCAAAGGACAAATTATCATCGAAATCACCATATTCAGTTTATGTTAATTTCCCATTTGCTATTTGGTGCGAGGTCAAAGTAGTAAGAAAATGTTCGGAGAGTTACAAAGGGCAGGTGTGTTGAGAATGCGATGTCGACACAATTTATCAACGGAACATCTTTACTATTCTCGACAAATCGTGTTTCTCTGGCTTTCGAGATTCCTCCTTGGCCATCAGAGTAACTCGATATTTTTTAGACTGGCGGAAACCATTCGACGTTGTTCTGTCACCGTTTTTAGAAAATAGTCCGTTCCGTGAGATGCCCTAGCTTCTAATTTACAAACCAGCGAGTTGTCCCTTCAATTATTTTAACTGGGGACTGTTTCTAGGTGCTTTATCTCCCCTTAGGTGGAAAACGAGCTGTTAAGGATCAAATCTTCGAAGGACCAAACATTTATCTTTTGCATGCATTCTTACAAACCCAATGATTGTTTTCTTTGAAAGAAGTAAATCATTGGAACAACAAAAGGAATGCGTTTTTTTTTTTTTTTTTTTCAAACAACTTTGTCACTTTTTGACCAATTTAAAATCCGATTGCACCGTTGTTTTAAACGTAAAAAATTCATAAAAATGATCAAGATGTATACGGTCGTATTTGAAACTTTAAGTTGAACTAGGCTGGAGATACTATGTAAATTTAATCTCTAAAATCTCTAAAAGGAGTACCAAAATTGAAACTAAACTAAAAATCTTCTTTAAGGTCTATACTAGGTAAAAAAATACAATAGTGTTGGGATCACCAAGCTTTCGGCAACGTTATGTTGCCATCATCAGGGTCATTTTATTACGATCAAAAATATACATAATTAGTAATAATCCAACATAAATAGGCCCTGATGATGGCAGCATAATGTTGTCGAAAGCTTTGTGATTCCAACACATTTGTCTTTCTTTCACCAAGAAAAAAATACCTTAAAGAAGATTTGACCTCTGCATTGATTATCTGCAGGTCGATCTACAAACATCATTTTTTTCGACTAAAAATATTAAATACTTTTTTTTAATCATTTTTTTTTATAGTGTCGTTGGTTCTGGGGAAATTCAGCCGGACCATCTGAAAACAACATCCTATATACAACGACAGTTTAAACACACACTACTTTATTTTATGTTACATCTACATATCATATGTACATACCTAATGACAAGAACTATTATAATTATAATTGTAATTATAAATGTTCTCCAGCGTAAAAATGTCCCTAAATAAACCTTCTAACATTAAAACTAGTAATATAAATCTATTGAAATATTCAAAAACAAAAAAATATGAGAAATCATGAGAAGAATATTCATGGAGAAACTTAAAATTAAATATTAATGATCTATTAGTTATTTTTGGGTTAAGTAGATTCAGTGGTACAATGTTGTTTTTAGTAGTAATATTATTAGATCGTAAGGGCCTCATTTCTATGCACGCAAGTAAATAATTATGAAGTACACACTGGCGAAGAGCCACATGATAACTTAAGTGATGTACTGTAAAAAAACGTTTTTCTTCTGTAGTAATACATTCTGATCATGCAACGATCCGAGGTAAATGATTCTCGTTACACGTAACTCTTTCTCTTATTAATTGAATAAAGATGATCTTACGCTTTACTTTCAAACGTTTCGATATTAAATGCTTCAACTGGCTGATAAATTCCCTGCTTTACGAACAGGGGAAGACCTTGAGCTTTCGTTTCGGCTCCAAGCTCTAAAAATCCCTTGTGCGTTTGTGTCACTGGCTCGAACTCCGGTATCGTTTAGTTTCGCCTGATCGTCCTCCAAGATTCCTTCCGCGCTTCTTGGGATCCCGTCTGGCGAGTGAAGGGTGCGTAACGGGCCCTCGGGCCATTATTCAACGCTCACCGGCGAAGAGGAATACAGCGCCGACCTACATTTTACTCGATGTCCACGATCTTGGTGAAACCACGAGATTCGACTATCAGCGGGTACAAGGTCGTGGAAAACTATTAGTGAAGCAAGATTCAAAAATAACTCACGATTTCTACTTCTTATGCCAATATTATTCCAGCTAATTACTATTTGTTTAACGTACAAACAGGACTCTCTCTCCCTCTCAATCTCTCAATCTCTCTCTCTTTCTTTTTCTCTCTTTCTCCCTCTCTTCTCTCTATTTTCACCCTTTTAAACAAATGGATTAAATCTATTTGATGTTTGGTCGTATGAAAGTCGTAGAATGGAAATTACCTGATATTTACAATGAGAGATATCACCTAACAGCCCTCATGCGGAAAACTTAAACAATTTAAATGTTTTAGCGACAAAAGGAATTTCAAATTTTATATTAAATAAAGACATTGTGAAGGTATGTAAAGTAAAAAAAAAGGTTCGTTCAAAACGTTTCACTTTGGCAAAGAAACAATTATTGTTAATTTATGTAGATTACTACTCCTGAAGAGGTTTAAAAACTGAATTAAATTTCAGCCCCTACGTTCAAGGTCATACCATGATAAAAATGTACAAAACGTAGCATTAATGACATAAATGTACAGGAATGTGATGAAGAAAACCAACACCATTTTAAGAACATAGGCGATTAAATATTATTCAAAATGGTTTACCCAAATTGAAACTAAACTTTGCGATAAGCAAAGAAATATTAAAATTTTGGACAAAGGATGCAAAATTGTTTATTAGGTAAATTTAACTTATTTCGGTTATAATGGCAACCTGCAGTAGCTTTCCCAACATGACACGCAATAATGGCACATCTACACGGAAAACAAACATTTCTTGCCCTGAAGATGATTTCAATAAAGCTCGAAAATCTCTAGTTTTCGTGGTCGGCCAATTAATATCGTTCAATTAATTAAGGTTTTTAGTTGAGATGAAAAAGTCAATGTCACGAGCGGGATTCGAGCCCACGTCCTTTGGTTTGATACGCCGCTACTTGAGCTATCGTGACTTCGATCCACTCGGGCACTAACGTCCCATCAAAATCCCACGTTTTGAATTTTCCCTCCTTTTTACCCATTTATCAAATGTCGTGTAAGATATTTAATTCTTGGCTACAAATGAAATGGCCACGGAGAATTTTAGTAAAGATATACTTCATTTAAACTTATTAAAGTCACTAATTTTCGTGGTCCGCTTGACCAATAACATTCAATTAATTAAGGTTTCTAATTGAGATAAAAAGTCACTGTCACTAGCGGTATTCGAACCTCTCTATATTAACGCCTCTACTCGACCATCTCTATATTAATTGGTCAAACGGAACACGAAACTAGTGAATTTAATGAGTTAAAATGAATTATACCTTCACTAAAATTCTCCGTGGCCATTACATTTATCGCCGTGAATAAAATAAATTACACGTCATTTGAAAAATGGCAACAAGGAGGGTAAAATCAAAACGTGGGGTCAGATGGGAAGTTAGTGCCCGAGTGGTAGTAGCGGCGTATCAAGCCGAAGGTCGTGGGTTCGAATCCCACTCGTGACAGTGACTTTTTTTTATCTCAATTAGAAACCTTAATTAATTGAATGTTCGAAACGTTGGCATTATAAAGAAAACTTCTTCTAAAACCTAGGTTACACCGCATCTCACTATCTTTATGAGTTCCTCACTGAAGAAAGCGCCATGCCGAAACACGTTTGAATAATTCAAAAAATCCGCGATCGAGATGGACCCAATAAGTATCCTGTTCAGAAATAAAATAAATTTAAAATATAAACGTTCATGTATTGAGAAAGAAAAAAAGAAAATATTTTCCTTAATTTAGCAGAATATAGTTTTCATTTCTGTTGAAATCAATTCTTATTTTTTTTCACTTTTCACAAAAGTTACATAAATATTCAAAGTTTATTGAAAAACTGAAACTTAAATCTAATATTGCACTTGTGAGAAAATCTCTCATAATTTAATTGGATTAAAAAGTTCGTTACAACTATATAATCCGATGGTAATCAACACGCTATTTTTTAATAACCGTCCCAATTTCACATGACTATAGCTATGCACTAGTTTCTGATGTTACGAAACTATCTAATTGAAGTTTTCACACACGCATTTTAACACCGAACATCGCTTTATGGAACGTCTTCATTTTGTTGCTACGTTGGTACCAATCGATTACACCTACGGGTAAAAATCGTACTGCACGTCTATTCTGTACAATTTTACAAAGACGTTTATACATCTAAACAAGTCAACGTTTTTATAATAGAATAAATAATTTTTTCAGGGAAACAAAAATTGCGTGCATGAATATGGTACAACAAATTTTACTTGAACCTTGCAATAAATATATGTGCATATACATACATACATATACATATACAGGATATTTCAGAAAAGTGCGAAAAATTTTGGCTGATAATACACTCTATTTGCAACAAAGTCTTCCCAAGTCCTTTCTTAAACCCATGACGATCTTTTGTTAGTTTTTCAAAAGAAACGTTCTAATATCATTAGGGCTAAACAACACTGGATTTACTACTGAACTGCGCAAGTTATAATTAAGGAATCCTCAAAAATAGAAATCCATTAGAGTTAGATCGGGGGAATGAGGTGGCCATTGGATGACTCCTCTACTAATCCAACTAGGATATTGCTAGTTCAACCAGGTATGCTCTGATTGGGTGTATGCATGTTGTTCAATAGTGATAAGAGATGGAGATTTAAGGAATAAAATTACACTTAGAACCAATTTTCCACGCTTGTATCTGTAGGTGCCATGAGCACGGACGTGTGTCAGACATCTTGATCATCATTTTGAAAACAATTTATGTCTAATGCTTGTAAATCCAACAGTAATATATTGTAGATAAAATTTAAAAATTTGCAAAACCAAGCAGCGCTATTTACCATCATCACCTTAGCCGTGATCGTTGATTTGTCGTTCGTTTTTCCACAATTGATACTAGTCTAAAACGATCTGAAGGGGTTATGATTATTCTTATACCGTTTGAATACTTAATGAAAAATGAACGTATTGTCAAGTTTGAAAGTTTCGAGAATTAAACAGGTCACAGCTGATTATGTATTATCTCTTCCACATTCGGAAATCGTGAGATGAGGTCTGGTGTGATGTAGGTTTCAGGAAAACATTTTCTTTATCGAGCCAACGTTTCGACTTTTAATGAGATCATCTTCAGGGCCTGGGATTTACAAACATCGTATTAATTTAACAAATACATTTAGGACATAGCTTTAAATATATTGGTTAATTGTAAACAATGTCTGTAATTCCCAGTTCCTCTTTTAGATAGAAAGGGAGAGAGAGAAAGAGAGAGAGAGAGAGAGAGAGAGAGAGAGAGAGAGAGAAAGAAAGAGAGAGGGAGAGAGAGAGCAAATATCGACTTTTTAGCATCATACGTTGATAAGTGGTGATTTTTAGGTACAGGAAATTGTTGAAATTTTTACATGAAAAAAGTGGTTTGTATATTCAATAAAAGTATTTCTTCTCACTCAAAGTGTTTGTTTTCTGTGTAATTGTGCCATTCTTGCGAGTCGTGTTGAAAGGGCCAGTGAGATATCGCTGTTTTATGTATAAGTTTGGTTTTTCATGTCTGGAAAAAACATCTAATGGAAAATAAGTAAAACCTTCACAAAATAATACATCCATAAATTAATTAATTTTGTGTTATTTCTCTCTCTCTCTCTCTCTCTCTATATATATATATATATATATATACACAATTATTTCCAGAGACAAAAAAAAACCATCTACGAAAATAAAAATACTTTCTAAAACTGAACAGAAAGAACCTTTTTAGGATAATTTTGAAAATATAACTTCCATATAGCGTTATAATTTTTGTAAAATTGAACAACCTATTTTCTAATTTCAACTTTTTACTGAAAACCTACGCTGGGTACGAAACAGTTTACCTATTAAACAGCGTTAAGCTACAACATGTTGCAGAGTATCATTTTCTTTAAATTCACCATTTTTCGTGGTCCTCTTGACCAATTAATAGCATGCAATTAATCAAGGTTTAAAGTTGAGATAAAAAACGATAGCGTCGCGAGCAGGATTAGAACCCACGCCCTTCGGCTTGATACACCGCTGCTCTAACACTTGAGCTATCTTGACTTCGATTGACTCGATTTAATTTTCCCTCCTTTTTGCTATTTTTCAAATGTCGTTTAATACGTGGCAGAGTAGCGGCTGCCGAAGGACGTGGGTTCGAATCCCGCTCGTGACATTGACTTTTTTATCTTAAGTAAAAACCTTAATTAATTGATTCAATAGAATGTTGATCACAGTATCCCAGAGCTCAGTTTGAACTCTGTCAATTAAATAATACGCCACATTTGTACCTTAAATAAACGGAAGGGGATGACATTAAGAGATCCTTTCCAACCATGAAGGTTTCATATATAATTTTGTAGTTGTGACACTGCTCAATCTGTAAGCCGTTATGTCCACTATTTTTGATAGTTTTAGTAGCATATGTAGAATTTGTCCTGAGTGCAATGTTAAATACAGCAGAAAGCTCGACATTAGAAAACATGTTGGGTTTTTTTTTTACCTTCATACCTTTATAATTTTATTTATTTAAAGAATGTAAACAGACCTTCCATTCCTCACGCTACCGTCTAAAACAATTACATGTTCTCCTCGACATATCACCAATTTGATGGACACTTTCGAATAGGCGAGGTATACGTTTAATAGTCAAGGACTAAACCTGGTAATACACCCAGTCATTTTATAATTTGATCTGATGCACCGGGTTTTTTTTATCGCTCCGTAATTCGATAATCATCTTGATTTGCGTACCGGCTTTCCATTCATCGTTTAAGGCTAAACGGACATCGTTAGAGGGCAGAATAACTTCGGCAATACTCACGGCAATACGCCCGAGGGTGATATTCGATTTTTATCCATCGCCCATGACCTTAACTTTGATTATTTCCTGAACAGGATTAATCATTTCTCGGTGATCGGAACGATCATCATTCCGAAATAGAAAGTAATCCTCTTTATTTCCTTGAACCTTAACAAGTTAAAGACCGATAATCTTTCTCAATTTGGGCTGTTTTCTTACATCTATAGCTGTTCTAAAGATTAAGGAAAATTATTTTATATTGGTAAAAATCTTTTTAGTCATTAGATTGTTTATAATGCATGGTACGTAAGTAATATAAAAGTGTAATAAATAATAACTTAGGATTGTTCTGCACTAATGATGACCTAAAAATAGGCCGAAAGCTTGCGAGTAATACCTGAATTTGCTTATTTTCAATATCATACCTTGATCCGTAGTGTTCTAACACTGAAATGACTTACACATTCATAATTGATTATGTATTCTGTTTCTTGTGCTGATAATCAACTTTCAGATTATGCACGTATTCATATAGACTTCGGATTAAAAAAATGTACGGAATTATATGACCTTTCTTTCCTAACAAAAAGCCAAGAAAAAATAAGATATAAACTGCTCATGATCTAATTTACTTCCACACTGTGCAATTCTCACTTATAATATCCCCCTGTCTTCACCTTAACACGAAAAGATCACGTTGAAATATTTTGATGCTTAGTTGTCAAATAAACGTCCTATGAATTCTTAAATGATCCGGCGGCTCTTTTCAGGAGTCATCATCGCCTGCCTTGGGCAACCCCTTCGACCCGAACACGAATATTATTAGTCACGACATCAAAAATAATATAATTATTACGACAGACGGTATATTACAGTGCGGTATAGTGGAACGTGTATTTTATTTTAAAAAAATTCGTTTTAATTGTAAAGATATGTTTTATATTTTGTTAATAAAATCGCTTTACACAATAAAATAATAATTAAAAGACTTAAATCAGGATCTGTATTTAAATCTCTTTTGATGTTCCTCGATTGCTGTTAGAGGTATTTTTTTCGTTTGGTTTTGTGGCTACCAGTTTTTCGCTGTATTACCTCGGGGGCATGGGCTCAATCATACCCCATCGAACGCATCGTTCTTGAAGGTATGGGGTCGTGAAAAGGCCGAGTTGAAATGCCCCCTGGGCTTCACCTTTTCGAATTAGACTGTCCTCTCAGGATAAGGATAATGTCTGTCAGAAATGAAAGATGGTTCGGATGATCCTCTGATGCGTTTTTTGATATTAAAAACATAGAAAACCAGGTCAAAGCTAACATATGTAATTTGAGGGAATAATTTTTAATATCATTATAGGATAGTTGTTCTAAAATGAAATAAGATTTATTCAAATTAATTGTTTTCATCATTCAAGAATTCGGCTAGTTAAATTAAGACACTAATGAGTATGCCTTGATACATTTATTATTATTTTTTACAGGTTTCTTTTCATCAAAAATCTGCTATGAGGTGCCAGTGCTTAAAACATGAATTGTAAATACTTTGGGTACGAATTCAGTGCCGCTGGGATTCGAAACTGGGACTTGAAAAGTTGCGAGTGGCCACATTTCGTCAACTTACAATCAAATTTTTTCCCATTGTGTTATTTTTGTATTAGCGATTTTGTAGAAATCATTCAAATTTTAAAGTTCTAATCATGAAATAATGAACGTAATATAAATGTGCCAGCGAGATCACGAAACGCTTGAGCGATCTGTACAAAAATCTATCAGAATGAACTAGCTGGTAAGGTAAAACGAACGGACAGAACTTGTTAGAAAAACATTACAAAACTAAAATCTACAAATGGATTCAGACTAGATATTCTGTTTTATATTTCATCCTCTTGCGTGTCAAAGGGAATATTTATAGGTAAAAGCTTGGAGGTCAGGAAGATAAAATTGGATGAGTAACAACTCTCAAACGTACGATTTATCTATGAATAGTAAGCATATGCAGAATATAATGAAATATCCATCTGGAATTAGCATTGACCGTTCGTAAATCGGAACCAAAGACAGTCAGAATAAAACACGATTGCAGTCTTTATAAACTTACGGAATGGAAACATGCGCAAAATTGTTTTTTTGAATAAGTGCGTCTATAAAGTAAAACCGTACGGTTGAAATCACAAAGAAGCTTCTAAAGAGGTTCGCTTAGAGGTTGAAAAGGATGGGAGACAATGCATAATAAATTACAGTCCAAGACACACCACAAAAGCCCCCGAGTGAAGCGAATGTGAAAAAATGGAAATAGACCCACTATTTCTCAAGGAGAACCTGAAGTTACACAAGAAAGATACTGAACTGGGATACAAACTCCTACGAAAATTCATATAAAATAGATTTATATGCAGTGAGAAAATTGCAGTTTGGGGATGGACTGCTGAGAAACACACTTCTGATGAAAGCAACTAAGAAATTATTTTTTAAAGAATTTTTTAAGAAGAAATAGCTGAAGATTATAAGAATACGAATTACACTAATATGCCTTGTAATTTAAAAGGTTTAACAACTTTATTTGTAATTTCACTCTTGGTGGTACGTAAGTACACATAACCGCCCTCTTTATCACTCTTCCTCTCTCTCTCTCTCTCTCTCTCTCTCTCTCTCTCTCT
>CM077105.1:12448139-12464482 GCA_039619505.1 Cimex hemipterus
TATATTAATTAAACTAATATAATAAAATATTAATATTATTATATTAATTAAACTAATATAATAAAATATTAATATTATTATATTAATTAAACTAATATAATAAAATATTACTATTATTTTTACCTCGTGATTTAAGGTTTACTCAAGAACATTATAACAAAGTTATCGAAAGTTAACCTTAAAATGTCAACAATGTCAGCAAAGAGTATTGTTCGAAGATCGGGCTTTCAAAAGGTTTTAATTAAATCGTCGCTCTCTGGGACATTTTCATACGAGTTCCCACTTTCTTTAAATTTGTATGACCTGTTAAACATTCTCAGTCATGAATTTATTACATCGCAATCGTTAAATGGTAAAATCTGAATTGTAACGGAATATGACGAAGTATGTCGAAGTCTCATTGTCTCGGAGACTCTCTGAGAACATGGCATTTACACTTTTTTTAGAATTCATTTCAAAATGTTGTCCCGTATTGCCTCATACAAGGAAACTGCGTGAATATCTAATAAATCTAAGCAAAAAAAGGCGATCGACGTTTCGATTTGTATACGTCAAGAACAGTGCCCTGATACGGTGCTAATTTTCTCGATAGAGTCATCGAATGAATAAAGTCGTCATTAGCCGAGACAATAGAAAACCAATTACACGAGGCAACCCTTTTTGTCCTTTCGCACGCATTACAAACAGAGATAAAATATAATTAAAAAATTAAATGCTGACATGTGCAACTCGGTGTGAGGGTCAAATTGGAAAGTCGATCTTTCTAATGACCTCATCTCATCTTTCAAACAACGCATACCAAGACATCTAGTTCACTGTCGTACAAACATGATATCATTCTCGAGGGTCAAAACGTTAAATCGCAATATATCTTTCAGCCAAGAAATGCGTTTTGCCGATTCGTTCCGAAGGTAATTGGAATATGGTGTGCTATCAAATATTTAAAACACAAGTAATAAATAATACATGGGAAGTCCATGGAGAATCTATTTATACGTTAAAGATTTTATTTAGGTGAAGGAAATTTAACATATTATAACTTCATAATAATATATTTCAGACAGTTCCTAAATATTATAAAATAAAGAGTAACCATGGACTTATTTTCCTGGAGGATAATCTTTTAGTAAACATTCACTATAGATTGTTTTTAGCTCTAGAGTCAAAAATACCAACAAAACAATACAGAAACTTTTAATTGCCTATAAACGTCGTAATCTTTTTCTTTCGTGGTAACTCACGGTTCAAATAATCGAGACGTGAGATCGTCTGATCGGTTTACACAACCAATAAAATTGCCAACCGTGCAACTGGTGGCCAATCAACAAGGACGAGAGAGACCGGGATGAGTGCACGAGGTTGCAAATTCGGTCGTGCGATCTTCGCATCGCCTCGGGTCGACTGGGAAGTGCTAATTCTGCTCCTGACAACCCCTTCAGAGAGGAACGGTTAAATTGAACCGATAACCCCGTTTGAAATATGCTCCGCCACGCCACGTAACTTGTAACGCGCCCGTCAGGACTTGGCAAGCGGTGAAAAATTACACACTTACCTGCTAATCAACTACTATATCGTATCGGTTAACCTAAGCCTATGAGAACTCATCCATCAAGGTGAATTTTACTAAGATATTACTTTTTTTGCCTGGGCACAGTTTATTCTAAAAAATAGAAAAGATCTTACATTACCTCTCTAGACAAATTTTGAAATGAGATTTGGATTTGAATTTATATGCAAATCTGTGGATGTATCTGTATATAATATTACCGTGCTTTATTCCCGGGGATAGAAAAAAACATCGTTTCAGGAAGGAGGCAAAGCCTTATTCTTTTTAATAACGCGTCATAATTCTTAGCCATGGTACGTGTGAGGCATATCAATACAAAATTATGTCCAAATCGTCGCCAAACTGCGCATTGTGTGGTGTTGAGTCTCGAGCACTTATTGCTCGAATGTGCTGCGTATGACGTCCAGAGACAGCAGTTTTTGAAAATTATAAACCTTCAAAGGTAAAGAGGCCATTTAATTTAAGCTCGCTGCTGCTCGAAAATAAAGAGAGGTGTATGCCAAGATTTACGATTTCCTTAGAAGATGCTATCTGGTTGTATAAAGTCGTGCAAAAGCTAGAGCTGCTCGGATATCTTTGTATTCTGTTACAATTACATAACTGTATTTAAGGATATATTTATGTAATTATTTGTTTATTTATATTTTCCAAATTGCAATATTTATCCGTACAGTATTTAATCTATAGAATCCTGATTGTTATTTACGTTTTGTATGTTTAGTAAGTTAGCCCCCGCAATTGGCCGAATATCTAGGATAAGGTTACACATAAAAAGTATTATTATATTGGCTCATAATCTCATTCTTCTTAAATACATTGTTTTAAACCGTGCATTTACGCTAATAAGTACATTCAATCAAATTTCATGCTAAGGACCCAATTCAGTCACACTTCCAGATCTTATAGAAAATTGAACATTGAGCAAAAAAGTTCTTATGACCCTGTGTCCGCAAACCTTTGATATCCGAGCTATAGGCAAAAAACCACGTTTTTTCCTTATTCGTGAAATTGTTAGCAAACCGTTAGCCTGACCCTAAAACTGCTCGAAACAACATCTGTCGAAGATTTCCTGCAGCGAATTTTTTTTTTTTTTAGGGGAAAATTTTTTTTTATTATTATATATAATATGTCTTATGTGTTGTGTGTCTATATGTTTTCTCTTAGTGCATGCATTTATCAGCGTGAATGGCGAGGGGTGAGGGAGAAATATAACGTCATCATTGCTCCTCGCACGTTGAGAGGGTATGAGTGTGTGTTCAAAGTCGAAGGCGAAAAAAAATAGAAAAGTTATTAAAAAGTTATGGCGAAAATTCTGCTCACTAAAAATTAATAATAAAAATCATCAAAAAACAATTTAAAAAAAGGCGCGATTCTAGTTTTCGAGTATGGAGTGCAAACCTGGACCGAAGTTCAGCCGAAAAGAGAAGTGTCATAGAAGGCAATGTTTGATACGTGTTAAGAGGAAAGATAAAGTAGTAAATAATAAATTATTTAGATAGCGTGAGGTGCGGTCTGGTATGATGAAGGTTTCAGAAAAACATTCGATCTTTACAGCGCCCTGAAGATGATCTCAATAAAGATCGAAACGTCGGCACGACAAAGAAAATGTTTTTCTGATACCTTCATCACACCAGACCACATCTCACGATTTCTAATTAATTATCTATTAACTGTCACTAATCACCACACATAAAGTAAGAAATGTAACCTTCAAACAGCAAACGGGTGTAATGGATGTCACCGAGGTAGCCAGAAATTTGATATGGACCTAAGGAAGAACTGAAAGACCAACATGGCCAAAATGATGAGGTCTTATGCTTGTAGCAAAATACTGTACTTATACTGCACAAGAAAGAGAATCAAGAAAGAAAAACGAAAAGGTCTATGTCAATCAATTACTACAATAAGTAAATAAATGAAATAAAAATTTGTTATTAATTAACAAAATTAGAAAAAAATCAATCTATTCAATAAATACTTTTTAAATTTTATTTGTACATCATTGCAACATCCCAAATAGACCAATAATACCATAAAATGAGCACGTAACAATTTTTTCTAATTAAGTCCGACACAGATAATTATTAAATCATTCTACTCATACAGTTTTGTATTCTGTTAATTAAAATTAATGAATAACAAAATGTTATTGAATCATTAAAATAGTTTACCCACTAATTTTTACGAAGTATTCTTAATTCGCAAGTTAATTAACTACGTTGTTAGTATTAAGATTATTTTAATGATGAAAATCTTTTCCATTGTTCTTTTTTGTAGGTGTGACCACTTTCGCTGTGTTTTTTTCCCCAAGTCGAGATAAAAATAATTCAATTTTAATAATACAATATCGAGAAGGATATACGCACTTTATGAAAACATTTCAATTGAAAAACCTTTTTTAAAAGTATTTTTATTATTGTTATCCTATTCAATCGACTTGGATTGCGTTATATATGAGCCGTTCCACGGTTCAAGCCTTGTAAGTCCTATTGCTAATTTGTTACTCGAGACTACATTTCAAAACTCCCCATTTGCAAATATAGGCACGGAAGGTTTAAACTATAAAAGGAAAAGGTAAAGGGTAAAATACCGTCGAATTAAACGGGTCCTCAATCGTGAGAGGATCGAAGGTTTCGGCCGTACCAATTACCAGCTCGGAGGTAGATTATTAGCAGGAAGGCGAAAGATGATGATGAGTCTGCATTGTGATGTAAATAGGCCTTAGACAAAGTTCAAGTTCTTCTAATGGGCCTGTGGGTGAGGCTTCATTAGATATGCTTCTATTTCCTCAACAGTAGTTTCTAAAAATCTTCCATGAAGTTATATTTTAAATTTGTTTATTTAATTTTCTTAATGAAGGTTAGAATATCAATAATATGAATAATTGATTATTCTAATGATGATGTCTCATAATTGCTAAACATTGGCTAATGTAGAAACATAAATATGATCAAAACATTTTTTATTGTTCTTAGAATTCACCCCTGAGATATGAAACTTCTTATGTTTTATAGAAAGCAAGAAAAACCTAATGTATGTTATCTATGACTATTAAAAACAGCTAGCATACATTGTATATATAGAAAAAATATTAGAAATATATATATAATAAGTAGAAACTGATAGAAGTTGATGCGCTTAATGATATTTCTAATATTTTTTTTTTTTTTAGAAAAATAACTGTTTAAAAATGGTTTTTTTAAGTCAAATATATATTCAGCCTTTCAAATGTCCAGCCTTCCAGCGTCCGATTCCTTTTCATGAAAAGCAAAAACGTGTGTATGTGTGTGTGTGTGTTTACAATAACTAGAAATAAAGTTGATAATCTGGATGATATTTTGAATATTTTTATCGTTTGGAAAATAAATGTTTAAAAATGTTTTTGTTTTTTTTAACTCAAATGTATGTTCAACCTTTCAAATGCCCGGCCTTCCAGCGTCCGATTTCTTTTCCTGAAATGCAAAAACGGTTATATTGCAATTCCACAGATAGGCAGGATTGAAAATATAACTTTTATACATTCAGATAATAAAATAAGCGTTTGAAGAGTTATTGGTTATTTCATCAATATTTTTCTTTCTTACGTCATGAAATGTAAACCTAGTTGATATAGGCTGAAAGAAGAAAAATTAAGCGTTTCAATATTCGTAAACATTAATTGCACATAATGCTCTAAAACATAAAAGCGTATATATTATTTTTTTCTTCAAAAATTGTTAATGGTTTTTTTAAGCATTTCCGAAATAATCATATAAAATGTAAAAAACTGCACTATAGTAAATGAACGTCTTTACACTTTAAGTTACATAACTAAATTAAAATGAGTAAGCATTTTCTTGTAAAGTTCATCATCATTTCACACCAGAACACTCTTTTTAGGGAGGGACACCGCTGGTCTTCACCAAGATTTTCATCAACTCGCTTCTTTCGCATTGCGTTTCACAGGAGAGCAGCACATGGTATCATTTTTTGTTCAGAGTTATTGACACAAAGGCAACCTTTACTTTTAATTACATTAAATCCGTGGAGGTACACTGTATTCTTCCATGACCGGATATGACCTGTGTTGTCTATAGGTGATATTAATGAAGGTCAGCTTTCGATTACACTTAGGTACAAGTCTTTTCCATGAGCTCGTTTTTGAGAAGCCCATGAATATTTTCATTTAAACGCGGCCAATTTTCTTTTAATGCAGCTGCTAAGTAGCATTCTGGAAGGTTATCATCCTGAGGTGTTTGCTTGGCTAAAATGGCCGCTGATTCGTTACCCAAAAGCCCTACCTGTGCTCTAAATGTAGCAATTTGTGTGTTTGTGTGTGTGTGTGTGTGAGAGAGAGAGAGTGAGAGAGAGAGAGACGAAGCACGAATGTGTGGATTGATCGTAGGTGTTGTGGTGATAGCCAATTTGTGCACCTAAAACATTAATAGAAAAATAGTTTAACTGTTTTATCTTCTTTCTTGTTTCTTGTCCTGGCAGTAAGCGTAACGATAGAACGAGCAGAACAAAGACAAGCGGGTAAATAAGAAGTAGAGGTAGTAAAAATAAGCGAATAATATAGATAAATAGAGTGGGTGTATAGTGAGAAGGAAAAATAAATAGAGAGGGGACTTATAAACAGCTGGATTTTTGAATAATTTGTTGTATTACAACTATTAATCTTTTTATGTAAGGTTTTGGTTGAAATGAAAAAGTTAGTGTGTATTCGAACCCAC
Source organism: Cimex hemipterus (assembly GCA_039619505.1). Taxonomy (NCBI): domain Eukaryota; kingdom Metazoa; phylum Arthropoda; class Insecta; order Hemiptera; family Cimicidae; genus Cimex; species Cimex hemipterus. Next base: position 12,454,419 of record CM077105.1, read on the forward strand.
GCGACCTGCTGCTGTGCGGCACTAACTTCTCCATTTTAACCAAAACCTTACATAAAAAAATTAATTTATTGAAAGTGCTAGTTTAGCCAGTAGATCACTAAATATAATGGAGTGCAATAATTGTTCACAAAGGGGTTTGGTCGTTTCTTATCAACAGTTGGTGATTTTTTAAAATTTGATTTATATATTTACAATGTTAGCTCAAATTTTTTCCCGGTTTTTCAAACAGAAAGGTAATCATGATATACGCTTATACAGTCCGAAATTATTAATACTTTACTTAATAACGGACATTTTTAAGACTAATTTCTGTTATTAATTTTTTGATTTAAATTAGATCAGTTTTTAATTTAAATAAGGTTAGGCGCACACATGGAATTTTTTAACCAAAACGCAAGCCATAATTTATTATGTTAAACGAACTAATGCTTGTTCAACTGAAAAAAGGAAAAATACCATCAACTTACTTAAAGAAAAAATCATTTTAAGGCATTACAAAAATTAAAACTAAACTATATAAAATGTAAAATGGTGGGACACAAAATCTATCGATATTTCGCTGAGGAAAGCCTAGCCTGATAAATATTTAAAAATTTGAAAAAATCTGAGCACAATCGGACTCTTTAAACGTTGATCTTGAAATTTCTTCTATCTGTAATATCTGATAAATAAAGGCAATATCTATATATCTTGTTTAGGTATAAAAAAAAAAGATTAGAATGTAAAAGGTTTAACTGAATACTCCCCTAAGCTGGATGGGATTCAGATTTTAACCTTTCCAGTCATATTCTTAGTACATTATTTCATTTTAACAAGAAATCTGAACGATGCATCTGTCTGAAGTCATCAATATTTCCAAACCCCTGTGTTTCATGCATGTTGCACTTGGTTAATTTTATTCCAGACGTTTCTCAAATTAATCGCCCGCTTTTTGAATTTCATACCAGGCAGAATCAGATCCAACATCCCAAACGATATTACTGTTCCGTTTCTGCCGCATATGATGTATCGATAGACGACGCGTCAGAACTCTCACGTAAATCACACACTTCGTGAGCTGCCAAAAGGTCATTAAGCAACAACTTGAAAAAAAATTATGCCTAAAGACGAAATATTTATTGGGTGTCCCACTCCGTGCTCAGAACGTCCCAGTATTTCCCAATAACTACTGGAAGCGTTTAATTAAAATTTGGTATTATGTGTATACAGTCGCACTTCACCTAAAGAACACGGTATTTTACAGTTACTTCCAAGAATATGGATTTCAATCCTAGCGCATGACTCAACTAGAAAATCATTCACGCTGGAATGATATATATCACATGCTAGCCAGTCATGCGCAATTGATTAATCTTTGCACTTCTATGACATGATGCACTCCCCGTTAAGATTCCTTGTAGCACCTTTCCTAGAAATATCGTGCCGATCGTTTTGAAATAGACCACATTATAATATAGTACATTACACGTTCACATTCTAAAATTTTATATACAGCATACTGAAAAGTTATGACATATATATTATACAAAGCTGGAATGAACTTCGTTTAATATAAAGCTTTATGTTCTCTAATTTATTGATCCGCTTGACCGATTAATATATTACAACTAATTAAGGTTTTTAGTTGAGATAAAAAAATCAATGACACGAACGGGATTCGAACCCACGATCTTCGGCTGCTCTACCACTCGAGCTATCGTGACCTCGATCCACTCGGACACCAACCTCCATATCAACCAAACCTTTTTGTAATTTTTCCTTCTCTCAAGTGGTACAGTAGCGGCGTATCAAGCCGAAGATCGTGGGTTCGAATCCCGCTCGTGCCAATAACTTTTTTATCTCAACTAAAAACTTTAATTAATTATAAAGCTTTATACCATAACTCCGTATTAAAATGGATCAAATTCTTCCTATATCTCTACTATTTTATGATTTTTGAAACTATAATTAATAATAAATTACTATCATTTTATTGATTTCGTGGGGACTTGCTTGCATCGTTCAATTTTTAGCCTTAACATTACATTTTTCATTTTAAATTAAACTTACTTTAATATAATTATTTTACAAATAGCATTACTTAAATAAGGTTTTTTTTTTCAATGATTAAATTTTATATCGATAATAATGTTTATATTCAATTTTAAGCTTATTTTTTAATTTTAATTCTTTATTCTTTTCTGACCCTGTAAAAGGATTTACCGTCTGTAGAAGGCTGGAGCCCATGATATAAGTTATAAAATAATAATTCCGTTGAAATACATAAAAAAGTTATCTGAGATCAGAAAAAACCCACAAAAGTATAAAATTATACACTATTTCCATTTAGTAAGTCATAGCTTAACAATCAATATTAATGAAATAATGATAATAATTAGCAATAAAATATACAAGAATAGGGGAATATATACAATAGTAAAAAGAAATTAAAACTTTACAAATTAGTTGTTAATGATTACATGTTTTATAATCACTGAACTTAAATGATACACCATAAAATAATAATTAAGTTGGGGGCGTCGGTGGCAACAGTTTAGCCGTTGACACGGCGCTTGTCACTGTAAGGTAAGGGTCCCGGGTTCGAATCCAGCGGCCCTGCATTTGAACCTAACATACTTACAAATGGGCTACAAAAAGTTAACTTATACAATTCAAAAAATATAGTTTTTATATTCAATCGAAGTATTTCTCTCTCTTATACTCACTCAAAGGGTTTGTTTAAGAATGGCCCACTTATGCAGAGTGAGTAGAAATATTTGGATTGAATATAAAAAATATATTTTTTGCATTGTATAAATTCATTCTTTATCAAATCCCACATGTTGTTAAATGTAAACAAAGTTTGCAAATCCCCGGCCCTGAAGATGATCTCAATAAAGATCGAAACGTTGGCAAGATAAAGAAATAAAGAAACTTTTTTCTGAAACCTACATCACACCGGGCCGCATTTCACGATTTAAATAATCATCGGCAAACCTTCACTTACCACAAAACAGAATCATACAAATTAAGCGTGAAAAAGCTGTGTATAAACGTGCATGCAAAAAAAAGACTTCGGTCTCTGGCATGCAGAGTTGGGTCTAGAAGGGAAAAGTTTGTATCTCCCACGATTAGAGTAACGATGTTTTCGACCTCAACAGTTAATCTTATGATTTTTTCTTCTTGAAGGTGGGATAGGTCATCTCAAAAAACCACAGCGTTTCGGATTTATTTTAACCCTTCCTCAGCTGAGTTAACGCAATGGTTAAAAACTGACGAAGGGGGCGTCGGTGGCCGCAAGGTTCCGTCTTTGACACGGCGCTCATCACTGTAAGGTCAATGTCCCGGGTTCGAATCCAGCGGCCCTGCATTCGAACCCGACATACTTACAAATGGGCTTTTTTTCAAAAACACCGGCACCCTGAGGGTTTATATGACCTCTGCTGTTGCGAACCCTCATTAAAGAAAAATAAATAAAAAATAAAAAACTGACGACCACTTTTTTAACCAATGCGTTAACTCACCTAAGGAAGGGTTAAAATAAATCCGAAACATTTGGATAAAAACCGGTTGTGGTTTTTTGAGGTGACCTATTATCTCACCTTCAAGTGGAAAAAAATCATAAGGAAAGTTTATACTTATAAGGCTGCGTATAGATCATACCAAAAACACCCGACACGTAATGAGGGTGAGACCATGTGGTGCCCGTTTCATGAAGAACTTAGCACAGTAGTGCAAATAGTTAAAACGGAGAGCTAAGAAAGACATTCCGAACGGCAGAGATCGTTGGAGACCCAAAGTACTTTTAAATGTACATGGATCATAAATACCTTTATGTATGTAATATGTGTTATTTATTGTAACGAATGTACTTATTTGCGTGAATGGATTGGTTCTTCTTTACTTCTTCAAGGAATATCGATTACTCCTTGTGTAGGCTTCTCCCTAACACCCTGAGAATATTCAGTACTCTGGGGTAGTGTGAATGAATTTTGGTGTAGCTTATTAATATGAATGGAGGGGCTCTTACCCACTTATCCCGAGGAATTCTGCGATAATGTGAACAAAGCCCAGTGTGGGAATGTAACATTTTAGGGCAAATGTGGAGTCATAAACCCAATTATCTTGAGTATTATGAAGTGCTCTGGAGTAGAACTGTCCAATAGGTTTTTCTTATGTGCGTTATTTTATCCCCAATTGACGAGGCTAAAGTACAAAGCGGCTAGTAATAAGATAAACAAAAGAGAAAGTCGGTTACCGTTATATCATATAACTTCGCTAGAAAAACACGAAAAGTAAAACAATATTTTTTTAATTTAGTTATTTGCAAATATATACCCAAATTGTAATTTTTTTTTAAATTATGACCCTTATATTTGGATGACATCATTTATCAATCTTTGTCATTTTTTGTGCAATTACAATTATGAAGTGTCGACTGTTAAGACTCCATCTGGCGTGGCTTAATTGCCCAGAGGGTTGTTCCAGTGTCTGTCGTGTATCAGGTATTTGACCCAGTTTCACACCCTGTCTTTTGTTATGGCGGACAGAGTTGGGATCACGTGGAGAAGTGTCAATGCAATTTTATTAAAAAATTATCTCTTCCGATCCCCACCCCGAACCTCATGCTACAGAGTGAAAACACGATTATTTGGTTAAAATTATTGATTACTCGGAAAAAATTTTTGTACAATTGTGTAGAGAGTTTTCCACTTTTATTTTAGATGATGGTGTATGAGAGGGTGCGTCGGTTTCTGCAACGGTTAAGGTGCTCATCGCTTGAAGGTAAAAGCCCCGGGTTCGAATCCATTCACCCTCTAAACCCAGCTCGTAAATTTAAATATTTTTCGGAGCAATTTTTTTTTTTCATTTTTTACAAAATCAATATTGAATTTCTTCCACAATTACAATTCTAATTTCATTAATAATAAAACATAATTGAATAACAATAAAAGAAATAATTCTTGCAAATATTTAACGCAGCAGTAAAAATAAATAATACTAAGGTGAATTTTTTACTAAAACAGATATGCCGAAGTATACAGTACAGGAAAAACAAATAATAAATAGGTCTGAAATAGGTCGGTGATATTGTTAGAACAATTGTGGCCAGTAAGAACAGTATATATGTAATTTGTTGATACCTATCCCCAGATCGAAAAAATTTAAAAAAATGACAAGCATTGTGGAATCACATGTCTGTCACAGCTATCACAAATGACTGCAGCTCATCAACTAGTAACCACTAAGTTCAATTAATTTTTATAATTATGTAAGGTTTTGGTACAAATAGAAAGATTTTAATTGAGATAAAAAATTAAAAATTCCAAAGGCCACGATTTTATAGATTATTTTGAAATAAATATAGCAGTATAATATAAAATATAATTAATTATTCTATTATATAAAATATCAAAATATATTTTTTGTTTCTATTGAATCTTTCAATTATTATTAATAATATTATTATTTTTATGTAAGGTCTTGGTTGAGAAAAAAGTGTAACGAGCGGGATTCGAACCCACGACCTTTGGTTAAATACGTCGCTGATCTACCACTTGACCTATCGTGACTTCGATCCACTCGGACACCAACTCCCAATCTCAGCCTACAACATTTCGAATCTTCCCACTGTTTGCCATTTTTCATATGTCGTGTAATCAGGATTCGATTCTCGGCGACATATCAAGTGGCCATGGTGAGCTGTTAGAGAAGTTATACTTCGTTTTACTTATTAAATCCATTTTACAGTGGTTTGTGGACCAAATTACTTCTTTCAATCAATTTATCTTTTATTGTAAGGCTTTGGCCCAAATGAAAAATCTTGTGCTATAAGCGGGATTCGATTGTATATCGAAATGTGGAGTTGGTGTCCGAATGGATCGAAGTAAGGTTCAAGTGGTATAGCAGTGGCGTATTTAACCAAAAGTCGCGGGTTCGAATCCCGCTCATGACATAGAATTTTTTTATCTCAACTAATACCCTACAAAATAAGATTAATTAATTGAAAGAAGTAATAGTACAATGGATTATAAGTAACCACTACGTTCTTTACATTCCAGTAATTTAGAGGTAGTTTAGCCTTCGAAAAGTTCAGCATCGCTGCTTAATACGTAAATTCTGGTGCTTTTTTTTAACTTGTCTAATATCTGGAGCTTTTAACTTGTTCTCAAGCATTTTTAAAAGCTCATACACTCTTGTCCTGGAATGTCAACATTATCGATGTTTTATGACGATTTTTTTTTCTTCTGACGGGATGGAATCTGGAAAACACTGAGGTTTTGATGAAATATCGTTCAACAAGAGTCAATTGCATTGTAAAAAAAATTGAAAAGTTTTGGTCCGTAGTACGAACATGCAATTTGTGTCCTTAAAAAAGGATGGACCTAATACTTTTTTGTCGCGGTCTTCTTAGTTTATAGTGGCGATAGAGAAAATCATAACATAGACAAACGGCTTCTACGACGTAAAATTGTCCAAGCTCTCCATGTGCACTAAGTCATGAACTGCAGTACCGATGCGAGACACCCGTCCTCGCCAAATGGTCACACACAATATTTCAATCTTGGGTGAGCTTTTCATCCACTGAATCATACCCTTTTCGCAAGGCCTGTTGACTGTAAGATGGAGTACACACATGAACACACGGCAATCCCTCTCTAAAAGATATCCACTCACATCAAGCGCCTCTGACTCTAGTGCTCTAAGAAAATAAACCTCTTTACAAAAATTAGCAAACAAGGAACAATCCTTGTCATTATACTCTAACAAAATTCTATTAGACAGACCTTCTCTGTCAGAAATATTATTTTGTTGATACAGCATCCAGTGCAGGGAAGTGGATGAAATCCTCTTGCTCAATGCTACTGCAAGGTTCAGTTAAAGCCTGCTGTTTGATGTTTTTCTAATTTAAGTTTAACAGATGTACTCGTCGCTTTGTTAACCACCGCATGCTATAAAAGTCCTATTAAATCATTTTTACCGTTTATATTTTAACGTTTAATTTATTACTGATGAAACGAACAGAACGTCATCTTATGGCATCCAATCCTCAACGTGTAACTTTCAACTTCTCTCATTGACCCAAATGTATTTCATTTAAATAATTTTGCATAGAATCTGAACGTTACAGGTGTGGTAGACAGTCATACGCTAATTTGTAAGTGCAACAGTTTTTGCCGCAACAGCGCAAGTCCCGCTATGTCATGTACGAATACGTTCATTTTTTGTTACTTTCTTATCAATTTGGTTATTTTTTTATAGCATACAGTTTTTTTATTATTGGACGATTACAGCTGACGACATTTGAAAAATGGCAAAAAGGAGGGAAAATAAAATAGGTGCGTTTGAGATGGGAAGTTAGTGTCCAGCATGATCGAAGTCTCGATAGCTCAAGTGGTAGAGCAGCGGCGTATCAAGCTGAAGGACGTGGGTTCGAATCCCGCTCATGCCATTGGTTTTTTTATCCCAACTAAAAATCTTAATTGTAATGATTTAAAGAAAAACGTAAGTCGAACTATTTTCTAATTTAATATTTATTTGGATAAATTAATTAAAATATAAATTAAAATGCAATAACTGTTTAAAATTAAATAACTGTTATGTGATTGCTCTTTGTGCCGTTGAGTATTGAAAATCCGTACTATCGTTTCGCGATTGAAGACGGCTAACGGAGAGGAAGCCGCCGCCGCCACCACGTAGCTCGCTCATTAGCATTCATCGCCACCATGCCCCGAACCGAAAAAAAAATTTATGTCTTCCCACTTGTAAATTACAGTCGTTTATGAGACCGAAGTCTCAAAATCACGGTGGGTGAACGGCGTACTGGCGAATTTCACAACAGATACTTTCCCGCTTTATTACGCTTCATCACCTCCTAAAACAGTCCTGAACTAACGTCACTTTGCATGTAATAAAACGAAAAGGGGGAAACATTTAAGGTCTAACTATTGCAATTTACTTACACTATATTGTAAAGTAGCAGTACGTACAATTAACAATGTTATGTACTTATGTAAAGAATTGTTGTTCTGTTGCAATTGGGGGCAAACCGATGATTTGGGAGAAGGTTAGAAGAATTTAATGTTTAATGTCTTTTGAGTAGAATTTTTTCAAATATATTGGACATGATTGGATGTAAAATAATATGATATGATGACCTTTGTTGCACTGATTTGTCAGGTTTGGCGAAGATGATGATTTTGGAATGTTTCCAGAATAAGGAAAACAGGTAGTACGGAATATCCAATTGTATAGTACTAACTTGTATTTAGTTAGAAGCAAGTTTTAGTCTTAAATTGGAAAAGTCATGTTGAGCTGATCGACGTGAATTTTCCACTTATGAAAATGGCGTTCAACCTAGACATGAACGAGTGAACCGTAAAGCACCTAGAATAGGCGTACCCAGTCAAATGGTCTGGTTATAGGTTATTTATTATCTATTTAACTATCTTGCCGGGAAAATGTCCATTATTGTACAATATCACCATTCCTAACTCTTCGTCGAGTTTGAAACTTTTTACCAGATCTCAAAGCTTTGTCAATGGCTCGGTGTGTATCCTTCACCACTTGTCTTTTTCTTTCTCGGGAATAGGAATCTCACCGAGCAAACAGCTACACCTGAGGAACTGTTTCGCTGTTTCTTCATCCTGATAATATCTGGACAGATTTTTTAAAATTTATTCATTCAGTTTCTACATGAACCACTACTGTATTACATATAATTTAGGCATATTTATATATTGAAGTTTACATTATATTATATACATGACATTTAATTTGATATTATTTATGATTATATATTTTTCATTTCCCAAGTTACAATTTTTAACGAATTGTTCCAACACTGTCCGCATTAAGGAGGTTTCTTCGAGTACACGGCCAGTCTGATTAATTCAGCAGAAATTGTATCAAATTTTATCTCATTACATCCAGGACTGGGCGTGGAACAAGAGATGCTCTACGTCCTGAACCTGACTGCCCGCCTCCAGTTCTAAGCGCATATTTCATGTTGGGCTCATGTCCAGTGAGAGTCTCCGTCAGCTTTGCCGTTATTTTGATTGTCAATCCACACCTGCCTTGTACCTTTTTAAAAATCTTTCTCGTCTCACCCTTTAGTTGACTTTGGCAGGTTGACAGATTTTTTTCTGCTACTTCAAATGTATCGGTCATCACATCGCAATGTCCACTCGGCAGTCCTACTACTACTAATACTAATACTAATACTAAGCGCAATATTTAGTAATTCTGATTTTCGTAGTGTCTGCGGTGGTTTTTTCATGAACTTTTTGCATGCATCTTTCCGGAAATACATTCTCGTTAAACTAAGAATGTATTCTTAACCCATCGTATGATGGATATTTTTTTGGCAATGAGGTTTGCCGCAGAAATGTTCAGGGTGAATATTTTTCCTGGATGAAATTTAATTGGCATAATTAGTTTCCCATCTAACCTACCCCAAGAGTGTTTTTATTTTATTTTCCTCAATGTCTTACAAGGCCTTAATGCAATCCAAACCTCTCTGGCTTGTCTGCCTGAATAAATATACATTTTTTATTAATAATACCGTCCGAAATGCATTGTTGAAGTCTTTTATGAATTCTACCTTTCCGTTTATCTCTTGGAATCATAGCCTTTTTAGTGATTGAAGCCATCTGTGTCTCCTAGGTAAAATCAGCCTCTTTCCCAGCTTGTTCAATGCCATTTTTCAAACACTTTGAGATCATAGCATTGACAAACATCCTTTTTATATTTATGATTCCTTTTGTGTTGTTGCAACTCGTATCCTATACATTCGTGGCTGTTCAATTCTCTATGGCTTTGGGTGAAAAAAACCTACAGAAAATCGATACGATGGACAAACACACGGGTAACCGTATGGACCAACCATAGTCGAGTCAACTACTAACTGACCATACTAAATAATAACAATTTCTCTCTCTCTCACCCTCACTCACTCACCCATTATTTCTCTCTTTCTCTCTTTCTCTCTTTCTCTCTTTCTCTCTTTCTCTCTTTCTCTCTTTCTCTCTTTCTCTCTTTCTCTCTTTCTCTCTTTCTCTCTTTCTCTCTTTCTCTCTTTCTCT
>CM077105.1:12478686-12514474 GCA_039619505.1 Cimex hemipterus
TCTCTCTCTCTCTCTCTCTCTCTCTCTCTCTCTCTCTCTTTCTCTCTCTCTCTCTCTCTCTCATAAAACTTTTTTCTATCTATCCCACTCGAAGTGGGGATAATTCACTCTATCTATCTTGCTCGGTTATCATACACTTTTCTTTTTCTCTTTCTCTTCCCCCAATTCTCACACACGTTCTTCGTTCCCTTTCTCTTTCCTCCGTGTCACTGATCACTTTCTCTCAATTGTTCGCGAGCAAATGTACGGAATTTTAAAGTAAAACAATATTCATTCGTTCATTCGTTCATTCTTTCTCTTTACAAATTTTGCTTATATTTGTATAACGGCATTTGAAGTAAAATGTATAATAATGTAATTGGTTATTATATTTATATAATATAATTAAGCTTTCTTGGTTAAGAAGATATTTCATATTTTAACATACTTACTAAACCCAATAATTTAAGTCACATAGCTGCTTTGCAAAATCGCAACCGCAGGGAGAAGACGTCCCACAGATTAGACGTCTCTCTGCACCCACCCACGTGCATAGTCATCTTTCCATTTAATATTATATTATTATTTTCGTATGGACCGCAATAGGTCAGGAGGACAAAGTTTCACCGCAACATCCGACCCCATCACGGCCCGACCGAGGTCGTTGTACAAAATCCAGTCTAGATCGTTTTGCCAGGATGAGATTATGTTTGATTCCTCCATCGGAAGGTAGACCGGGTCTATAATTTTGACTGGTTTCTTTCAAAACAACGGCAAGGTCGATTTAATTCGGGTTTTTGCAGTTCAAAGTGGACGTCCAACTAGTCGTTTTGCAAACGATAATCTCATTGTCTACCGTTTTATTTCCATTCATAGTTGAAAGTACTTTGCATATCAATTCATACCATCTTGGTTCATCGACTTGTACTTAACTTGAAACATCCTATCAACTCGATCAAGACCTTGGCCTCTCACGATTCTAAAGAACACAGTCGTTTATAGAAAAACAAAATCGAATTGATGCAAGTTTTTCAAAAATTTTGTACTACAATTTAGGATATGCTGTTATTATTTGCGTTTACATTCATATATTTATATTTAATTGCGTTTTGAATTGTTAAAATTTTGTTTTGCTTAAAGTTGCTTGTGTTTTAGTAATAATTTTTTAATGATTTTATTGAATATTATGTACACGTTAGTTTGAACGCATTAGTTACTGTGTTTAAATTTATATTTGTATACATAAAAATATAATCAATTACAAATCACTGCTGAATTATTCAAAATTTAGTTAATTCAGCTAAAGGATATTCTATCAACCAAACTGCAATATTATTAATTATATTTACTTAATCACGTTTTTCTAATTTATATTTTTTATGAGGTTCGCAACAGCGTAGGTCATGTAAACCCTCAGGGTGCCGGTGTTTTTTGAAAAAAAGCCCATTTGTAAGAATGTCAGGTTCGGATGCAGGGCCGCTGGATTCGAACCCGGTACCTTTACATTACAGTGATGAGCGCCGTGTCTAAACCTTGCAGCCACCGACGCCCCCATCGTTAATCACTTATTCATTTTCATTATATTTCTCATATGATATTTCAACTCTCTGCCTGAAATATTCGTGCCTCAGGCAGAGACCATCAAGAGAGTACAATCGGTTTGGAATGTCGTATTTTTCAGAATAATAGATTCAATGATCTGCAAATAATGAATCGGGGAAATTGCACAAATTAAAATTTTAAGAGGATCTTCAACTAGGGCTTTAAGTGTATGATTTGCTGGGAATGTATTTTCTCAGAGTTTACCGCTTCTTTGGGAAAATTTTTAGAACTCCTTCTTCTGGTGTATAGTTGTGAAAACGCGGAATTTTGAAATTTTTTAATCGGACGCCGGGTTGGAAAAAGTTTTCCCCTCACGGGGTTCGGGAACTTCTTAGGTCGATGTTTTCAGAATTACAATTTTTAAGTTATTTCTAAATACATTATTGCCATCATGTTTTACTAAGGCATATTGAAGTTGTAAGCAGCAACGGAATTAATTTTTTAAAATATTTTTAAATCAAATGCAAAAACTAAGGTCAGACAGATTGAAGATAATCAGAGATATCGATTACATAGATTTTAAACCGCAAAGACCCTAAGTGGTACCCTTGAGGTACTCCAGAAGTTGCTAGATTGTATGCTACAATACCGATATTAATTTTACTTTAACCATTCGGCCTTCTAATTAGGACGAAAACCAACGTAATAAACTACCATGCATGCCTAATTTTTTCAGTTTCTGTATTAGAATACTATCAAAACCTTTTGAAAAGTCAGTGTAAATGTAAACTTGTAATCCTTCGGAAAATTTTGTATTTATACTTTTGAAATATAAGCATGTTTGTGAATGACAACCAATAAAAACGTTTTTGAATATTTAATATTTAATATTAATTTAATATGACACTTTCGAAACTTACTACTTTTAAGTCCATAAGAAAAAATCCCTGTAGATGGCGATTTATCAAAAATGGAAACTAAAATGGGAGCAATAGCATGTTTACAATATTTTATTCAGTTATTATTTGTATCCCATCCGGTCCTGCACCTTTATTTGCCATTAGAGACGAGAGCATCATTACTACTTCTTCAAGAGTAACAGTTATTGCAGATAGATTTATAAAAATATAAGAGCATATCAGCGTAATATGCCACAAAACTTCATAAGGTTTAGGAACTTCTTTAAAGTTGGCAAAAGTACAGACAAGGAGAACTCCCAGCGTATAAACACATACACGACCCACGTTAAAATTTTAAAAATATAAAAAACACAAAAAATGAGATCACGAAAAACAACCGGATCCCGGTTCGCGGGGCCCTCGTGTGACCCGACTTCCAAGGAAAGGATCATGATGTCCAAGGTTAGTCGAGAGAAGGTCGGTACACTTTAATATTAACACGGTCTCATCTCAGATGCATTTGTGCCGGTTTCCCAACAGTAAGACGCATCATCGCTCTTACCAAACTAATTGCACCTTTCAAAACCCGAACATGACAGGAATGCGGTTTACAGCTGACAAAATTTCTTCTATTTATTGGGAATACTACACGGAGGAACATGGAGTGGTCTGACACATCACTAGAAGACTGATAGATCAGATATGACCGTAGTCCTAAATGTCACACTCGATTAAGGTTAAATTAATCTTTATCAGGGAGTCCAACGCTCTTTTTTCCCTTTTGAAATCAACGAGAATAGTCAGACCTTATCCATTTCCAATGGACCTATGTCAACATCATGTTTGTTTATATCTCCAGATCATGAAGTTCCACTTGTGGGTAGACCTCGGTCTTACCCGCCTAAATTAGGTCCATTCATAAATCTGGCACATTCTTAAATACTTTCTTAATTACACACAATTCACTGAAGCGGGGTGTTGGAATGTCCAGTGTTCCTTTGTCACATATTATTTACCTATATAATATTTACCTACATTCACCTTTTTCAACAGCAATTTAGTACAATTTAAGCCAAATTTAGTAAAACTTTTATGCAAGGTTTTGGTTGAAATGTAAAAGCCAATGCTACTATGATCGACATTCGAACACAAGACCTTCGGCTAAATACGCCGCTGCTGTACCACTCGAAGTATCGTGACTTCGGTCCACCCTAAAATTGATGTTTTTTATTTCTATAAAGTTTGTTTATATAGTCTATAAAATGCTTAAAACTACACTTTTGTAAGAATACATCTCGTGAGTAATTTAAGGGTTTTGTGTTATTTAAACAATATTTTATTAACTTCCCATCTCATAAAATTTAATAATTCTGGACAAAATAAAACTTAAATATGACCAGCTTTACAAATTTTGGAATAATAATAAAATGATATGGAATACAATGGCATAAAATCCAGAAATACTTTTCTTAATTACACACAATTCACTCAAGCAGGGTTGTGGAATATCCGATGTTCCTCTGTCACATATTATTTAACTAATCTCAATGAATGTTGACGAGGTACTTAATGTTACTAACGACAGTTATTTGTAGTAAGTACTCAGTATAAACAAAAGGTAAGAGAAAACTCGATAACTACCAAGTACAATATACATTTAAACAGAAATTTAGTAAAATTTAGCCACAATTTAGTAAAATTTTTATGCAAGGTTTTGGTTGAAATGAAACTCTAGTGCTATGATCGGCTAAATACGCCGCTGCTCTACCACTTGAGCTATCGTGACTTCGATCCGCTCGGACACTAACTTCCCATCTCAATGTACAACTTTTGGAAATTTCCCGCCTTTTTTCAAATCTCGTGACATCAGGATCTGGGGGACCGATGAAGTCACGGTGAGCTGTTAGTGAAGTTTACTCCGTTTTAGTTATTAACTCTATTGTACGTAGTGTTCTATTGACCAAATTACTTCTTTCACTTGATTAATATTTTAATGTAAGGTTTTGGCCGAAATGAAAAAGCTAGTGCCACGAACGGTATCCGATTGTAGATCGAGATGGGGAGTTGGTGTCCGAGTGGATCGAAAACTTTACCCAACCACTATTAGGTTTTTCGATATTTCTTATTATTATTTCTGATAATTTTGTCTTAGTCCAATTTAACTTTTGCTTCTAATAAAACGCAACCTTGTTTCCAAGATGGAATCTGATCATTTATTAAACCTTCAATTAATAATAGCGTCAATTTTTTGATAACATTACATACTCTTCAAATTATGTACTATTATTGATTATAGTAAAGGACTAAATCATTTGTCCACCATTTCATTTGTCGTCGAGAATCCAATCCGATTACATGACGTTTGAAAAAAATGGCAAAAAGGAGGGAAAATTCAAATGGTGCGGTTGGGATGGGAAGTCGGTGTCCGAATTAGCGAATCACGAAAGTCAAGTGGTAGAGCAGCGGCGTATTTAGCCGATCATAGAACTAGCGTTTCATTTCTATCAAAACCTTAGGATAAGAAGATTAATTGAAAGAAGTAATATGGACAACAGACCACTAAGTACAATGGATTTTGTGAGCAGGCACTACGTTCTTCACATTCCAGTAATTTAGAGGCCGTTTTACGATCGAAAATTTCAGAATCGCAGCATGATACGGAAATTCTGGACCTTTTTTAAACTCAATCTCAAGTTGTAGAGTAGTAGGGTATTCGGCCGAAGGGTGTAGTTTCGAATCCCGTTCGTAGTACTAGCTTTTTCATTTCAACCAAAACCTTCCATAAAAGGATTATTAATTAATTAAAAGAAGTAATTTGGTCAATAGACGACTAAATTTAATGGATTTAATAAAACGTTGCTTTGTATGATTCCCTTTTGATGTTATGCTGTTTGTTGAACTTGGAGTTTGATGTATCCGCCTATCCTCGCTAATTTGGTCTTCCAACCACAACAGATGGGGAGAAAATTTGAATCTGTACCCTATAGAAAAAACTTTTTTAAATGTCTACGTTTCAGACACCACTCCAATTTCAACAACTGGTATTCATCCGTTTTGTAGGCCAGCTGGCCATCCATTCCGTAGCTTTCGTAATTAATTGTATATTATAAATAAAAATACAAAACGGCACGTCCCATTGGGAGAAAAAAACCTTGAAATTTTTCTATCTAAAAGAAATGGGTACAGATTCAAAAGTCAGACGTGATACGTCGATGGTATAGATTTATAGCAGCTACGTGACTCGATTTTGCATATTTCTCTCTTTCCCTTCGCTGCATTCCGACCGGCGTGCCGCAAAAGTCAAATATGAATCTTCAATTCATTTGTGTTTTTTAACAAATCGTGTCGGCTCGGTCTAATTTATTAAAGCTGAATGTGGTGGCAGTTCGAGAGGTTAGAGGTCAAAAGTCAAAAGCTCTTCCATTACCTCTTCATTATTCACAACCTGGCATTTTTCTTGTATTGTGTCTAAATCACTTAAACTGTTAGCATATCATCTGTCTTCCGTGGTTCATTAGTTATAGCTTCGTTCATTTAAATAAATCCGCTGTCATCAAAATCCAAAAACATTACCTTTATCCCAGCTCAGTGAAAACACAATTATCCCACGTTGAAATCAGTCAATTTTCAATTAATTAATTAAAAACTAACAATTATATAAATCAAACGTCGGGAATCAGACTTTTATTATCTTCATTTTAACGATGGATGCAACACAGGAGAAAGGAAAGATGAGAACTTGCACGACCTAATGGCCAAGTTTGGTAGCGCGGTCGGCTCCAACATCATATTCTCTACACTCTCATGATTAGTTGTTAATCTTACAAAACCCTGTTGGCTCATCACGACCGTTTATGTGGTACTACATTTACAATTTTTAATGGATTAATCGAGGATCTACATAGATAATTTGTGGCACGTGAAATTTTACTAATATGGGGTTATGATATCGCGTTTTGGGTATGATTTCACTATGCAATCGGATCCAGCCTAGAAAAAATTGAGGTGGTGTATTGCAAATTTTCAAAAAAAATCCATTTCAGATGAGAAAGCTTCATCACAGAAAAAGAAAGTATTGTGCTTTTAAATATATCAATATCACAAAGTTTTTTCTTAAAATAAAACACCGGTTTTCATAATTATAAAATGAAATAATATATTTTCAAAGAAAGAGTGCATTTTCATTTAATTAATGCCTAGATTTGTGGAAAGATAAAAGGATGGTGATATTAGTAAATAGTTCACTATTTTTCATGGTCAGCTTGACCAATCAATATCATCCAATAATTAAGGGCAAAAAGGAGGGAAAATTCAAAAGGTTGGGATGAGATGGGAAGTTAGTTCCCGAGGAGATCGAAGTCACGATGGCTCAAGTGGTAGAGCAGCGGCGTTATCAAGCAGAAGGTCGTGGGTTCGAATCCCGCTCGTGACATTGACTTTTTCATCTCAACTAAAAACCTTAATTAATTGAACGATATTAATTGGCCGACCACGATAACTAAAGATTTTCGAGATGATTTAATGATTGTACGATTAATAACTTTATTGAAAGGTAAATGATGAATGACTTAAATTTTAAGATGATGCTGATGATTAATAAATCATTAATAGATTAATGGATTTTACTGGAGATGATCTGGTTAATTATTCTATTCTCAAAAAAATAAATAAAGAGAAGTAACATACAGATGAACATATAATGAACTCGTGGATATAAAAGTACAAAGAGACATAGATATACATATGATACAATATATAAACTGAATAATGTGTGGTGATTAGCTTTGAACACAAAAACAATTTCGATGTCTACACTAAAAATATTACATACAGAACAAAGGAAACAAACCTACCTTTGTAGAAATGGTTTACATCAACGGGGATAAACACAACATAAATTACAGAAAAGACATATGTAAACTCAGTGTCAGGTACGCTAATATCATTAATCTGGGGGCGTCGGTGGCCGCAAGGTTTAGTTTTTGACGCGGAGCACATCACTGTAAGGTAAAGGTCCCGGGTTCGAATCCAACGGCACTGCATTCGAACCCGACATACTTACAAAAAAATATATATCATCAAATTCAGTATCGATAGCATACAACAACATCTCATTAGACAAAAAAATACAATGCACTAAACATCACATTTCGCGCTTTAAACATTTTTGCATAGTCTAATTTTTTAAACAATTTAGCTTTCCTTTTCCTATTTATCCTCGTCTGAAAGGATAATCTGGCCGAACTATTACCAACGTTTTTTCCCTTCGTCGGTTCCTTTTCACCTAAAAGAAATCGACTTCTTTTATAAAAATGTCTTTCTATACCGACTTCCTTCCCCACCCCTAAACATAATACAGCAACATCTCGCTGGTACTCTCAACACGGCACGCAAGAATGGCACAAGTGCCCAGGAGACAAACACTTTGAGTGAGTAGAAATACTATGATTGAATATAAAATATGTTTTGCATTGTATAAATTGACTCCTCATCCTACATGCATTTGTTAAATTTAACCAATGTTTATAAATCCTAGGCACTGAAGATGATCTCAATAAAGATCGAAACGCGCCACTATAAAGAAAATGTTTTTCTGAAACCTACATCACACCAGACCGCATCTCATGATTTCTAAATAAACATAGAGGTGTAGTTGTAAATTTTTTAAATTGATTAAAAAGTGCTTTATGTGTAATTGATTAAATTGAGTCTGATTAGCGGTATTTAATAATGATTGTTTCTTAGTTCTTTTATTCTTATCTGACTTTTCAGTATTGACTGCTGCTAAGATTGATTACTACTGCAGATTATCGATAATTTGCAATTTTTAGATTAAATTAAACTATTATGCAGAAAAAAACTGTAATGTACTACCAAAGAAATTTTACTTACGAATTTCATGTTTTGGGTATCAAAAACGGTCAAGAGTTCAGAGTTGGAAGTACTTGGAACATCAAAATTATGTCTGTTTTTGCTGTGTGTTGACGTTCGAAATGAGTATTTTATCGCGGGTGTTTATGTGTGAAGGAACTATTCTGGCTGTTTTTAATTTCATATTTACAGATGTTATTTTTGCTGGTTTAAATTTTGTGTCTTACTTTGTTTGTTCTTAACGTACCCAGTGACAGGATCTGCATTAGAATTTTGATTTATCTATGGCCGTTTCTTTATATCTGATTATATTTTCCTTAGCCTTTTCGTATAATAGTTTAACCTTATCTTTATGCGACTCTACTGTAATTAATTAGTAATTTTTGGTTTAAGTCGATATCAAATGAATCCTTATCGAGGTGAGCGTATATAATGTCGAAAGGTGAAGATTTTGTAGATGAATGCGATGTGTTATTGCAAGCCCATACGGCATATTTTACCTTAGTTTTGATTTTCGAATAAAATTATTAATAATTATTGAGATATCGTGAGATACGTTCTGATGTGATGTAGATTACAGAAAAACTTTTTTTTTTATCGTGCCAACGTTTCGATCGTTATTGAGATCATCTTCAGGTCTCAAAATGTTTGTCTTCTGTGTACCATTCTTGCGTGTCTTGTTGAGAGTGCCCACATCACACCAGACCGCATCTCACGTATATCTCAATAATTATCGAATAACGTCACTAATCTCTTCACAAAATTTTAATGTTTAGTCTTTATAGTGTATTTGAGCTTATATAAATCAGCAATAAATAAGTTCTGCCCTAAAAGAGGACGTAACCTAAAGTAAGCTTAAAACATCCATGAATCATTGTAATGTTTCTCTAAATTTCTACGCGTTGTTTACTTACATGAAGCATAAATTTTCTTCCAATTTTTCTAGTTTGTTATGATCGGCGTGGGGAAGGAAGTCGGTATGGAAGAGACAATTTAACTATTAGAACTTTTTTCCTTTTCCTCTTGGTATTTCGAACATCTTGATAATTAGAATTATTTAGCAATCCTTGGGTGTCCAATTATCAAGAGTTGACTGTATTAAATTTTCATTCAAATGTAAAACCATTGCATGAAATAGAATCGCAAACGTGCCGATCCATACAAGGAAGTCGGAATCCCCCGATGTCGGCTAGGGTTGTAAATCGCCCAAATTGGACCGGCTCGTTTTCTCACTTTCGGGATTTGGTTTCTCGTGTTTTGTATTCACCTTTGAGTCATGCTTCTGCACAAATAGTCTTAATTCGTTCCTGTGAATTAACCGCTGGTCCGTGGCTAAGCGGTATCGCTCTACACGGCCAACGTGGGAGTCCGTCCGATCATTAATCACTGTTGGCGAATGCGAGGAGAACGGGGGACAGAAGATGGAAACGGCCTTTAAAATCGTCCATTTGTTAAAATCGAAATGTGATTTAACTGTAACCGCATATATCATTGTAATTCAATATTCAAAATATCTTTTAATCTTTGAACAAATACATAATGTATCATCTTGTATTTAATTAATAGAACAACAAAAAAACCATATGAGGAGCAAAAACAATGTAAGGTTTGGCATGCAAGAGTCAAAAATGTACGTTATTGTAAATAAAAATATATATGTAAAACAATTAATTTCATAATTCATAGATGATGCTACACCAAAGAGCTTGCTTTTGCCAAAACGTTTGCTTAAAAGATGTTAATTGTGATAATGATGACTCTCAATAGAGATACGGAAGGGAAAAAATTACATTTTCATATTACTTTATTGCATGATTTAATTACTTATTTCTAAAATGGTTTATTATAAGTAAACTTGGAAATCATATCCAGGGTCCACAAAGGTTGGTCCATGGGGACCATGTGGCCGGCGTTGCGCACGAGGATTTGAGTGAGTCCTTTCGCAGTTTTGCTGTAGCCTGCCAGTTCTCCATTGACCTTCCACATTTTCCTTTTCGCTTGCTTAAATTCATCAGCTCCCGACCATTTCACGTTGTTTAGAAAATTGGAAGTCAGAGTATAGGGGATGATGATGTCCAATTGGCCGCTGTACAACAAAATCTTGTAATTCTCGACGAGTACTTCAAACCACGGTTTGATCGATTTCGCGATGTCGGATTTTAAGAAATTTCGCACCTTCTTCCCATCGTGGAATTGGAGACCGCCGACGTGAATTCTTCTTCTCACGAAGTCTTTTTGGACGTATTCTCTGAAATCGCCGTTTGGATTATAGTCTTTCGTGTGTAAGAAGTTTTCATAAAATTCGTAACCGGTCAAGTTAGTAAACAAACTGTTTTCTCCATTTATTAACATATCAAAGGCTTCAGAAGCCGCGTCATAGTTTTGTTCCTTGATCAGGCTGTGGACTTTGTTTTGGAAACTGATAAACTGCTCCCGGCCATTTAAGTCGATTAAACCCAATTGGAAAAAATATTCCCCATAATCTAACATATTTTCAGGATCGCAAAGACCGTTTCCGATGGCAATGCCTTTCAAGTTGATTTTTTCCTCTGCCGTTGGATTGTTGGTATGAATGGTATAAGCTAGTGCAGGACCGTATTTGCCTGCATACGACTGCCCTGTGATGAAAAAGTCGTTGTCCTTGTATTCTGGAAACAATTGAAAGAATTGTTTTACAGCCTCGTAAAGATTCTTTCCCACTTCGACTTCGTTCGTTGCGTACCCGGCATCGTCGTCTGTAAAGCTGAAACCCGTCCCGACGGGATTGTCGATGTAAATGACGTTCATGACCTGAGACCAGTAGTATTTTCTTGGCCCGAGGCGTCCGTTGGGTTTAACATAGAACAGTCCGTTTTCGTCGAACAGGCCTAAAAGGGAAGAAAGCCCAGGGCCTCCCTGCAGCCATAAGACGACGGGAGCGCTTTTCGGGTTATTTTCCGCAGGGAAAAAAGAAGTATACATACTCGAATTGTACTTCGGATCGACCGTAAAAAAGCCTGCGTAGCTTTCAACTTTAGGTTTAAATGGTTTTACTTTTGCCGCCATCTGTCCTCCTCGAATATCCCCTTTGTTGATGTAATTTGTCAGAAATACCGGTTCGCCCTGCTTAGCCGGCCTTTTGTTCTTAGAACATTCAACAGCAATGAAACAAATCGCTAGGGCAGATAAAAGCAACTTCATGGTGACCGGCATTACGCGGTGAACTGAATTCTCTCCGAGACAATCTGTCATTTATTACAAGTAGGGTAGTCATATCAAACAAAACGATTAAAAAGTGCTTATCGCTATTTAACGAACTGTCAGCATTGTATGCATATGAACATACATATTCAACTAATTCAGTTCTCTAACAAAAAAAATGGCCTCAACATCACAATATATATAAAAATTGTCCAATATAAATCTAATAGTATTTTTTTTTTACATACGGAGCTAATAGCCTCGGCTGACAAAGTAGAACAAGTCACAAAAAGGAAACAACTCATAAAAATAAAGAGACTTGCATGCATCTGCATAACGGGAGCAATAAGTACACATGTCCTACAATTAGCATGGAAAAATTGTTGGGACTAATCCCTCTACATCACATGGTAGAAAAGACGGCACAGAAACCCCAACTAACCTTATTAGAGAGAAACCTCCAACAGGAATAGAACTGAAATGGAGAGACAGAAAAAAACTGTGGAAAAACCATCCATCACTCATGGCTCCAAGAGATGGCATGAACAGGATGTTTGAATTTAATCAAAAATTCCGGGTACTCTGGGCATCAAAAAGGAATAAGAAGGACTGGAAAATAACTCTGGCACCATCCTTTGGTATACAGATGGATCCAAAACACAAGAAGGTACAGGAGCAGGAGTATTTGGACCTGGTATCATCATCGGAAAACACACCAGTATCTTTCAAGCAGAGATTCACGCAATAGAAAGATGTGTCCAATTCAACCTAGATAAGGGATACAAAAACAAGGATTCGCCTGTCGAAAAAGTGACCAACGCATGGGTGGGGGTGCAGGCCAGAAACCCAGTTATGGAAGTTATGTAATCTGTTATAATAAAGTAAAAAAAACTTTATTTATAATAACGAATACAATTTTATATAACAAGTATACCGGCCAACAACCAGCATAACACTGCGTCTAGCATAAGACTAAGAGTAAGACTAATAGAAGACTAATGGAAGACTGTCGGAAGACTAACGCCTGAGCCCTATTTATATGGAAGTGAAGTTTGCTGACTCAGATGCTGTGGATTCTGGAAGACGGTACCATAACTTGGATTTATACCGCAATAGTAAGTCCATTACTGACATATGGAGCTATAGCCTGGGCTGATAAAGCAGAACAAGTAACAAAAAAGAAAGAACTCACGAAAGTACAGAGACTTGCATGCATCTGCATAACGGGAGCAATGATAACATGTCCTACAATTAGCATGGAAAAAATATTAGGACTAACACCCCTATATCACATGGTAGAAAGGACAGCACAGAAAACCATAATCAACCTCATTAGGGAGAAACCTCCAACAGGAATAGAACTGAAATGGAGGGATAGCAACAAACTGTGGAAAAATCATCCATCACTCATGGCTCCAAGGGATGACATGAACAGGATGTTTGAATTTAATCAAAAATTCCGAATACATCTGAGCACCAAAAAAGAATAGGAAAGAAAAGAAACTAATTCCTTTACAAATGGCACCATCCTTTGGTTCACAGATGGGTCCAGAACACAAGAAGGTACAGGAGCAGGAGTATTTGGACCAGGCACCAAAGACTCGGAACCAATGGGAAAACACACCATTATCTTCCAAGCTGAAATTCATGCAATCGAAAGATGTGTCCAATTTAATCTAAATAAAGGATACAAAAACAAGAATATAGCTATCATGTCAGATAGCCAAGCAGCCATCAAAGCACTAAGCTCAAACATCATTAGTTCAAGAATGGTGCTGAACTGCAAAACAAAACTGAACATATTAGGTACGCAGAACAAAGTTAGCCTCTGCTGGGTCCCAGGACACATGGGAATAGAAGGCAATGAGAAAGCGGACACCCTTGCAAGGAAAGGGGCAGCTACACCGCTGACAGGACCCGAACCCTTCTGTGGAATAGGAATCCACACTATTAACGAGTATCTCAGACAGAAGGACAAAAATAAAATAAGGGAACTCTGGAATTCACTTATAGGACATAAACAATCCAAGAATCTTCTAACCAATTTCGGAAAGAAAGAAATCGCAGAATGTGTCAAAGGAAGCAGGAATAGACTGCGAGTCCTAACAGGATTCCTAACAGGACACTGTAGATTAAATGGACATCTAAAGAAAATTGGAATATTCGAAGATGGCATATGCAGAGTCTGCAAAAAAGCAGAAGAAACACCAACATATCTACTAACAAACTAAGCAACATTAGCCCGCAGGAGGAGGTGTTTTGGAATGTACAATGTAACCATAGAAGAGCTTCAACCGAATAAAACCGGGCCTATTAATCAAGTTTCTTGACGAATTAGGACTCACTGATGTGCTTTAGGCATAGAACGGGGGATAGAACAGCTCTTAAAGGGCGCAGTATACATACCCTGTAAACTTTCAATCAATCAAAATCAATCAAGGGGCACTAGAACAAAACAATTGTTAAATATGTTTTAATTTATCCCGAACAAAAAGTACAGTTGCGTACGTGATGAGATACCACCCTACTATAACCATAAGATCGGTGATTATTTCTTTCATAACTCTTCATAAAACATAAAGGATTAAAAGATCTTTTAAAAAACTTGATTTTACACGAGAAACCTCATCACATCGGGGCAGTGAAATGATTGGCAGATTATGTGATGTATGCACTAGGTATATTCTTGTCATTTATTTTACGTAATCTGCCCTATTTTGAAAACAATTTTGGAGATATCATCACCTTTTCCAAGGGGAGGAATATGTATTTCGATAATTTTTTAATAAGTTTTGTTTTAATTCCAAATCCTAATATGCGATTTTCAAAAAAAAAAATGTTTCCGTTTTACTTCAAGTTTATATTTAGAGAATCAAATTTTTTACTGAGATCTCCGATAATTTTATTGTGATTTAACAGCATTATAGTACTACATGTACTTTTTTTTGAGAAACCTTAAAATCCAAATTCTTATTTTACACGGGACATGAAAAGGGTATTAACGGTTGTTCGAATGTGAGACTGGTTTGCGACCAGTCCAAATCTCCAAACCACTCAGCAGTCAGTTTACACAGCAGGTAAAGTCGAAAAGAATGGGCATGCGTTCAACACCCCAAAACATCCAATCATCAACAGTTTTAAAAAAAATCCTGATTGCCATTTATAAAAATACACTTGAAAAGGTCTTTATTGTCATAACTTCGTCCCCTTATCATAACGGCATACAGAAATCTCAAAACATAAACGACATCATAAGTTTACGACATTTTGTGAGTAATAAATTAAATCCTTAAGTTTAGAATGTGATAGAATGCGTGAGTTGATGTAACATCGACAGGAATTAAATTAATTTAACAGTGCGACCAGTCACAATTCGGGATTCATAGCGATAACGAACTGACCCAGCCGGGATTTTAACGTTTCAGAAATAATTCGAGAGTTTATGGTTTCATGCGATCTGTCGTACCTTTCACCGACTATTGTAGTACTCCTTCTGGCCATGAGGTTGCAGGATAATTTTTGGCAAATTTCTTTTAGTGTAAAATCCTTCATTAATTTATATTTATTGTATGTAATTACAAATATAAATATCGCTCGTTAATTTTATACTTGCAAGACAAATAAAATTGAGCAGACAGGCGCTTAGTGCATAATTTAAACGGAACAATGATCTCTTGTCCAATATTTCCACTATAATTATTTCTACTGATATTACATAATTATACCAGAACATGTAGAATAAATATGGAATTCAAAAATCAATCATCTTCTTTCTTCAACGCTAATCTTCTGTAACAAACAAATTAAAATGAAAGAGAAGGAGGCGATGTACTTTGGAACCTGTCGAAGGCAAAAATGCAGAAAGGCTTAAAGGCGGAGTACAGAGGAGATTCCATTGGGAGGCAGCGAACAATCCACATCGAGCGTATCTGCTTCTACTGGGCTTGTAAAAAAACCCATCTGATTAGAAGACATCAAGAAAACGGCATTCATCCTGTGAGTTCTCCCCTATTCCGTATTTCCTTAATTTTATTTCCTTGGGGCGCATACAGTAACATTGTTCGGGCTGGTCTTAATTAAAATAAAATAAAACAAAATAAACGGAGACTTGACCAATAAAATAAAATAACGGAAATTTACCTTGGAAATGACTGTATGAAGTTTACCATCTGGTGCGTCGTTGGAATCACCTTCGGCGTCGGAGAAACCTGTTGAAACTACCAGGAAGGACAGAGGGGTAGCGAAGAAAAAGTAAAACATAGAACGAGAATACTCCGGCTGAATGCGAGGATAACGAAAAATGAAACGAGGGCGTACTTTGAGGGGAAATCAAAACTGAGGTTAAACAATTGAAGAGGTCCGACCAAGCGTGTTCGGCGGTTTGCAACGTACTACTACGCGTGACGTCGACAGGGGCGACTCGATGTACCTTTAGTCCCCTTCGGGTCCAATGACGAGGTGCGTACGCCGTCCATAACAAGCGGAAAAAATTAAAATTTAAATATCCCTTTTATTTAAGAAATAAAAATGTATCCGGCGCGAACAAACATGAATCCATTTATTTTAGTTTAAATACTTCTCAATTATATTTTAAGTTTTTGCACATTGTTTCAAGAAGAATTGATTTTATTTATTTAGTGTTAATTTATGTTTGAAGATTCAAAAACAGAGTGTGAATTTAATTTTGAAAAAAAAGAAATAATTAAGTAGAATTAAATTTGTTTCCCTTACAGTGCCTTTTATTTTTAAATTCTTCCCTTTATTAAAATAATTGTAATAAAAAAATTTACAATTATTATTGAATTGTCAAAATTGTACATTAATTTCTACGTAAAATTTACCCTTAAAGTCCAACATTTCTTTTCTTTAGAGTTCAATAATCTGTCCATTTTGAGTTCCCCAATACCGGATGGTTGACGTTGAATAAACTGTACAAAAATGTAAATTAACTGTGTAAAACTGCCTACTGTATAAGTGTGGAGCACACTAAAAACTATTAAAAAAATAGTGTTAAGCTAAGTGTTGGGGGGAAGAGCGGATCTTAATTGACCCGCAAACTTCCGTACCCGTTTTAAGAGGTACAATTAAATTTTTTCTCTTTTAAATACGTGCCAACTATTTATTATATTTAAGTGGGATTTTGGAAAAGGAAAGGGAAGATTGATAATACTTTCAAAATTAGAGAACTGAATATTTAAAATTTATGTACACTAAAAAAAAACGTAAAAGAAATTTCCTTAATTTGCCAAAATAATTCATAATCAAACCTACTGGCCAGGGTTTTACGAAAACCAAAAAACAACAAAGGAAAAGGTACTTGGTGAGATGACGACTCGTTTTGGTTTTACAAAAAAATTTTTCTTTAATTTAAAAAAAATGAAAAGGTACTTGGTGTGCTTGTTCTTCTCCAAGCAATCGAAATAAGCGGTGTTGAGCTGGAGGTTGCTGCTGGGTTTCACGTCAACGAAGGTGCATATAGATCCGGATGACGATACAATTGACGTAGTCCATAAGGTCGGTGATGTGAAGACAAGGTGTTAAATCGAAGAAATCGATGGTGAACGGCCAAAGAAAATCGATATTAGGTTGATAATCCATACGGTAAACGGTGCGTCTTGTGCTGACCCTGGCAAGCGAGGGACTAACTTACTCCCGTGCAAAGGCCGAAGACACCGGCGTTATCGCTTGCCGGAATAAAAACAATGGGCCTCAGCAAGGTAAACAGGGCCTCTCGAGGCGAACCTTGGTCAGCCGGCAAAACAACAAAAATGAAAGCTTATTGTGCGTCAACAACTAAGTAAAATTATTAGTTCACTTTCAAAGAGCATGCACGACTGATACGACGATAGAATAAATTGCCTGCATAAAAAGAGCATTTATATTTCGAAAGATTCTGGATTGCAGGCGGATACGTTGAATATTGGAACATTTTGTTGAAATTCAAATTTGAAAATGAACAAATGGTTCTCTAATAAGTATTATAAACGAATCGTCCATTTTGTAGAATCAGTACTGTCATCTTCAATCGCTTAAAACACTGTTCAAGGATGTGATATGGGTTTACAAGTTTTTTGCGAGATGATCTGGTTGGACTCCTGACTTGTCCTACAAAGGGACATGTACTGCAGAATAAACACTGTGCAACACTTCTGCCAGGAAGAAGTGGAACCGCAGCACCCATATTTTGAGAGCGTCTATGTAGATGTAGATTCTTGCAACTAGGAGAGAAAACTCTAAGCACCTGCCAAGGCTATGGAGGTTAGACAAACTGAAGCTGAAATATGGAAGCACAAACGATCTTCCCAGGTCGAGGTGCATAAGGACTTGCGGCAGTCTCATTTGCCCCTACTGCATAGATGAATTTATGAGTTTTGGAATTCACAGAGCCATTCCCTACGAACACTCTGGGCTTTGAAGAAGAAATTAAATTTAGCTGCTATTCCCAAGCTTTCGACTTATTTTAAGGTCATCATCAGAGCAAAACATTCTTTAATACGTCTACAAATTGACACATTTAAGATTTTACAGGCGAAATTTCATTGAAGTCCTAACATTGTCAAGGACCTATAGTTAGTTACATTCAATGTCACATTCCGTTAACAAGATACAATATTATGAGATTTATTTAGAAATTGTGAATTGCGGTCTGGTAGGTAGGGCGTAGGTTTTAGAAAAGCATTTTCTTCATCGTGCCAACGTTTCAAACTTTATTGAAATCCACTTC
This sequence comes from Cimex hemipterus, assembly GCA_039619505.1. Taxonomy (NCBI): domain Eukaryota; kingdom Metazoa; phylum Arthropoda; class Insecta; order Hemiptera; family Cimicidae; genus Cimex; species Cimex hemipterus. Next base: position 12,496,882 of record CM077105.1, read on the forward strand.
AGGGCCTGGGATTAGCAAACATGTATACTTATAACAATTACATTTTGTATGTGAAAAAGTGTGGACGCTTAAGATCCTCTTGTCTTGTCTTAACATAGTGGCAGTTGTAATATGCACTGGTGTATACATGAAAGGTATGCGGGTTAGTATCCTTAGATATCTGAAGGCAGTAAACCCGACGTAAATAATTGTCAATAAAAGAACGGGGCAGATCCTAATATAGGTTTTTTATGTATTTAATTATATACATATACGCTCATTTTACCGTTTATGACGTTCTTGTAAATAATATTTTAATTGAGTGACGATATTCAACTTTTTACTGGAAAATAAACTTTTCGCATCCGAATTTGCAATTCTCTAAAAATCGAAGTATCAAGTGCAATTCTTTTGTCGGATGGCATTTTTTCAAGCTCTCTTTACGGTCCCAATAGCCAAGGAATTGCATCTTTCAATTAGGTAGGACACATAGAGCAATCTTTCTTTAAATGCCGGGCGCAGACGCGAGCTTTCTCCCAAAATTAAGTGTCCTGCGAGTCAAGTCTTTTGAGGTACAATCATTCCATGTTGCAAGGTTGTTCATGTGTATTATAACAGTAAAATTTACATGAAATCGTCCAACTATTAAACTTAGGAGCACATTTGTTCAAGCATCGACATTTGGCTTCACCCACTGAAAAATCATGAGGTTCTGATCCGAAGACATCGTAAGCATTTAATGTTCTATGATTAAAGTCCTAGGCACATTACCGTACAAAGCAATAAGAACGAAAATTCATCGTGTCATCATCAAAGCAGGTACGCACTAGACCAAAGCAATACCTTCCAGCTGAAATTTCTTCAGATGTTGTCTTAGAATTAAGTTCTCTTGTTAACAGTTTTTTATTAGACAGAAATTCATAATATAAATTTGGATTTTCACTGAATGCTGACAATTTAAAAAGAAATGACCAAGCAAAGGAGGATAGATTTTTTTTTTTTTTTTTTTTTTTTTTTGGGGGGGGGGGTTAGTTTATGTAAAAAATCTAATTAGAGTCCAATAAGAACTTATGGATTTTTAGAAAACGATTTATTTTACTAATATAATAACAGAACTAAGATGATGGGACAAAATAAACTAATTTTTTTAATAAATAATATTTATTTTTAATCAAACTATTTGAAAGGTTCTTTCTACTTTGTTTGATCACAAATAGATGTTGCACAATGCAGAGATCTTTCATGCATTAAAATCCCGATCAGGGTGCTCGAAAGGAGTAGGAGAATCCGTTCGAGCCGAGTCTTCTGTAAGTGCTGTAGTTATCCTCTGATATTTGGTTCGATCTGAATCCTTCTTCGTCAGCCACGTACTCGACTCTGATCATCCGTCCATCTGGAGAAGGGTAAGAATAACTACCCGTGACTTTCTTGACCTGTTTTCCGTCCTCGGAAATCTCAATGACTGAACTTTCTTCTCTCATGATCCCATCGGCCGTTTCGTATCTGTAAAAATCAATTTAGGTAAAATTCAATTCATAAATTTTCTAATCATTTACAATAAATCTTACTTATATGAGTATGTTCCGTCATTTGCCATTTCGTTCGTGTAAGAGAGGATTGGGTAGGCGGATTCCGAAGGCTTTTCCGTCTTCACATCCGTCTTCTGCTCCGTGTCGAGATTCTGAGACCGATGTAATCCTCTTCCCCTCGGATCAGTTTGTGATTGAACGTAGACAGGTCTTAACATTCTAGGCGAGTAAGAAACTTCCTGGAAAACGGGAACACGATACGGCATACGATACTCTGGTAATGGTCGGATGTAATGACCCTTCTGGCATTCCCCTAGGCCGGCAATGATTAATAAGACTGCAATCGCCTGTAAAATTACGTAACTGCAATTAAAACACTATTTACTATGAATTTCGTAAAAAATTTTAATTGATCATTTAATTTTTGTTTAAATAGTTATAGTTGATTGGTTCTGCGCGATGACGCTTCGATCATTAACAATTTCAAATTATGAAGTTTTTTCCTGTACAGTTTATACTCTGAACACATCTGATTGCCAATAAAATATCGATACGTTCCATATAGGTTTTTGGCTATATACTTCGCTCCTATTTTATGAAGAATGGGAGATGAAAAGCGCACGAAAATAAAATAAAATTATCCTTTATACGTTAATGTTTATTTTCATTTAAACTATTGAATAAACGAACATAGAAATAAATAAAACATATATGTAACATACACCTTGATGTAAGTGTATAAAATAATTTTGTCTTCCAACTTTATTCTTAATAAATTAACTAGTTTCGTGGTCTGCTTGACCAATTCATATCTTACGATTAATTCAGGTTTCAGTTGAGATAAAAATTCAATGGCACGAGCGGGATTCGAACCCACGATCTTCGGCTTGATACGCCGCTGCTCTACCACTTGAATTAACGTGACCTCGATCCAGTCGGACACCAACCTCCATCTCAACCAAACCTTTTTGTAATTTTTCCTTCTCTCAAGTGGTACAGTAGTATCAAGCCGAAGATCGTGGGTTCGAATCCCGCTCGTGCCATTGACTTGTTACCTTTATTTTTAATGTTTTACTGTATTGTTAATGAGTTCCTCAAAAGCAGATTCAACGTTAGCAATCCTTGTATTCCAACTATACACCATTTCTCCCTTTAAAGCAAAATAACAAGTTGATTTGGTTGATCGCGGTGTGTATTCATTCTGTTATGGCTAGGTATCTAAATTATACTGTATGTTATTATGTTTATTTTATTATTATCTTTTTATTATCAGGGTGTAATATTTCCATTCTTGTAATCTTAATAAAATAGGCCATTATCCGTAAATAAATAAATAAATAAATGTGTCCTCATATCAGTACATAAATATTATTCCGCTCAATTATAATTATATAGTGCATAATTAACTGCTAAAACAAAACTTGATTGTTAATCTTTTTTGTCATCTTAAACATTATTAGATCCAACTATGTTATGTACTATGTGTGTAAAGATGTAAATTTCCCAGGTGCTCCTTTTCCGCCTTCAACCAATTGTTTATACTATTCCGCATTGCTTCTGAGTATTTTTACCCAGCTTAAGGCTTATTTCATTTTTGCTTTTTTTTGCCGTCGACACAGATGTTCTAATGGCAGATCCTGAATCAGAATTATAGCTCCTGGTACGCGTATTGCGAAAGGCCGAATGTAGCAAACCAGGCGTATTAAAACAAACGAAAGAAAATGGACCCATGTTCCCTTTTCCTAAACAAAACCCCTCACACAATTTTTATCAATAGTATTCCAATCACTAAAATTGACTTCTGATTTTCCTTTTTCTTTCCTGTCCTGTGTTTCTCGAACCGAAACATTGAATCGAAAGAACAGAAATTAAACAGACACTTTGAACTACTTTCAATTTTTTTTAAATTATTATTAATGGCTATATGTTCTAAGCATATTAGCCAATGGCAGACAATACGTTACGCCCATTCGTTTGGGGGAGGGGGTATGGTGAAAAAAAAGCGTGAGGCGATGGCGGGAATTGAGCCACGACCGGGACACTACGAGCCGAGAGTCTGCCACGCAATTGTACTTGCAAATTAATAAGCATAAAATAATAGAAGTAACAAATTGATAAGCCAATCTACAAAACTTTACTGAAACCTTTTTTGACATAACGGACAACAAAAGCATCACAATTGTACCTCATCATATAAACCAGAAAAACAAAAACCTACCTCTCAATCAACAGGCCAGAATTAAGGAAAATAATACTTTTGTAGGAAGGCATCTGTGCCTGAAACAGGTTGGGCAATGACAAACCGCTCTCACTGTATGGTAAAGGTCCCGGGTACGAATGCAGGTCACTGGACATACTTATAAACGGTCAGTTTTTTTCCTCCAACCCTGAAGGTTGATATGATCTCTGCTGTTGCGTACCCTCCTAAAAAGATTTGCATGCTGGTCATTGCCCATATAATTACTACCTTTAAAAATATGGAGTTTTGCCTTGTTGAAAAACTGTTTATGGATCTGCGACTTCTTAAGTCCGGGCCGACAGCCAACAGCCAATGGTAACTTTCCCATTAAAGCCAATTTATGTAACATTCACAACATATAGATAGAATCTGCCGGTATTGTTTAATAATAACACATCTGTAGGTAAATAAGTGAAATTAACTTTTTCACTTTTCAAAACTGAGTATACTAAACTGCCTAACTTCAAAGTATGTAAAGATTACAGAAGCAAGGAAAATATAAGGCCTAGTATTTTCAACGTTTATGACATGCAATTAATCGTTAGTGTTTTGTACGAGTAATATTTCCTATTTTTATTATATGAGTTAGTGTTGTCACATGCATTTTATTGCCTTGTGATTTCTAATGTAAAATGTTTACTAACAAATACTGTTTTAAAGCTAGTGTACTGTTTTATACATTGTGTGTATATAATTACGAACAACAATTTTTATGAAAGTCATAATAATACAATTTCGTTATTCTGTATTATTCGAATTATTAATAAACAAAACTTCATCCTTGTATACTATGTCAGATTGTTAATCAGCTATGTTAATGTACGTTATATTTCTTTGAACATATTGTGTTTAAAAAAAATTATTGTATTATTACTGATTGCATAATTCATGTTGTATACATTAAATTAGAAACTTATCAGTTTTTCGCCTTCCTTGACGAACTAGGCTAACCCGCATGACTTGAAAGTGTTGCGGTACTGTAGATGCAACGCCTGGTTAATCCAAAAACAATTGTGTTTAAAAAATCAAAACTTGCATTAAAATTTCAATGAATAATATTAATATATAAAAACTATATTTTTTAATTTCATTTATTTGTATCTACAACTGTACATGTAATATAAAATAAAATGATCAATTCTATTGATAAATTACTGGTCAGTTAAAGAACTTACGAACATGGTGATGCGTTGTGTGATATTAATTACACAATGAAGTGGACCAGTCCGGTGCCGGTAGTTTATATAGGGAAGGCTCATTTGCGCGCTGCCGTCTTCTTGTTGCCGGTGGCATTCAAGTCACCTGACGTGACAATGTGCCTGTATTGACTTAAGGTTCGCCGACCTCCACCGCCCTAGGGGCAACTTTTAACGAACAATCAATCGAGGGTTGCTCGCCGACCTCCAGGCGTCGACTTCGAAAAACAAACGATGCCCCACGGACAAAAACGAAAGGTAATTTCAATTAGTTCCATTATGATCTCCTCCTCCTTAGAATTCCTCTGGTCGGGTTTTCAAACCGTCCGGTAACAGAGAAAAACGTTATTTTTGCGAATTCTTTTTCACAAAATATAATAGTTAAACATTGATCGACGTTATGTTAAAACATAAATGTTTTCGCATGCACAAAACCTAAGCCTAGCATAAATATTTTTGTTCTGATTTAAGCAAGACATTTATGCAATAAGTAACATTACGTAAGGCAAATATTCGCTTAGGATAACCCGTAATTTATTATTATTATACTTTTAATTGGTTAATATGCATAAAACACGACAAAACTCGAGCGTTGAAACTTAATGCAACTAGATTTTAGGTAAAATTTTTTTTTCACTGTATTACCAAACTTATTTGATAGTTCGTTAATATTACAACTGTTTTAAATAATTTAAGTACAGAAACAAATGACGTCTGCTTGGCTGGGTTCAACCTTTGGCTAGGTACGAATCCCACTTTTGGCATTAACTTTTTCATCTCCACGAAGAACCTGCGAAAAACAGATTAATTAATTGATATAAGTAATTTGATCAATTAGGCCACGAATCATAAATGGATTAATATATAAACAAAGTTATGACCTACTCGGTTTCTCATAGGTTGGATGAATTATTTGGAACTGAAACGCCAGTATGCAATTATTTATTAAGCGTTTGAATTTGCATAATTCTGTGTGTAGAGATTAGTGACCGTTAATCGATAATTATTCAGATATCGTGAGATGCGGTCTGGTGTGATGTAGGTTTCAGAAAAACAGTTTCTTAATCGTGCCAACGTTTCTGTCTTTTATTGAGATCATCTTCAGGGCTCAAAGTGTTTGTCTTCTGTGTAATTGTGCCATTCTTGCCAGGTTTTCTGAAACCCACATCACACCAGACCGCATCTCACGATATCTGAATAATTAATAAATACATAATTCTATATAATTTTATTTCTATTTGAAACCATTTTTTTTATATTATTGCGTTTTTTAGTCGATCAAACAAGCAACCTGCAGCAGGATAAATGCATTCTGAAGTCAGGGCGTGTTTTTGTTAAATGCAAACTTTCAAAAAACATTTCGGATTCTTTAAGAGTAAATGTAGTTTTCATAATACAAATTGATAATAATACCGGTTCCAAACGAAAATAAAAAGAGAAATCTAAATATTATCCTGCAGTAATTATATTTTTAATTACATTATTCAAATATATCCCTATAAAATTTATATTTCGGATCATTTAAAAACGTGCTACGATGTTTTCCATTTCGATTATGTAAATATCATTGTAATTACCCATTTCTTCTGCACACAAAAAGCAAATCTGAGAGAACGTTCAACGCTTTAGCGATTACATGACAATTTATATGATTTATATGCCGAGTCATCCCGCGCTTCAAGCTTTCTCGTCTAATCTAGGAAAAACCTTGTTAATATATCCCTCCAGGAAGTAATAACCGCTTCGAAAACAGTTCCAAATATGAAAAAGGGTTGAGTTCAAAATTGATTTTTTTATACATTTATTTTTATCTACAACTGTTTCAATTATTACAAATATAAAAAAGAATGGTTCGCATTTTCGAGGTTATATTTATTTAACATAGCCAGTTTAGCCCTAACACGATCGTTAGACATCCCGGTCCATTTTCGTGCAAAAAAGGCATTCATTTTTTTTTATCCATTTTTACCTCAGTATTTTTTTCTATTATATAAGCGAATATAATGTATTCAAGAATATAAGCTCAAATTAGGCAATTATCACAATGTAGATAAGGAACTGTCGAGTGGGATGCAACAACAAGCCTGAGGATTTTGCAATAACCTGTTCATTCGGTTGCGTTCAACCGCTGCGAAGATGATTTTCCTATTTTTTACTTGAAAACATAACAAAAATCAAAGTTTTTTTAAAATAAAAAATGCTATTAAGTTAAGTTTCAAAGGATTTATGACATATTGTATTTTAAATTGATTTTTTTAAATATATGATATATTTTTACTTGGAACCACTTTAATTCATATATGGAGGAAGCCAAAAACACATTTTTGTAAAAAGTAGTCTTTCAGCATCCACAAATCGATGCTTATTTAAAAAAAATCCGTCTGTGGAATAGAGTGTGACAAGTTTTAAAAAAAATTTAATAACAACTTACAGAACAGAATAAGAAAAACAACATGACGAAGATAAGCAAAAATAATTTTTATAAATTAATATCTTTTGTTACCAACATAATATTGTTTTTAATTTGTTTTCTTTGTAACATAAGGATTTTAGTTGGGAGAAAAAAATTCAATGGCACAAGCGGAATTCGTACCCACGATCTTCGGCTTGATACGCCGCTGCTTTGAGCACTTGAGCTAGCTTGACATCAACTTTCCATCTCAACCGACAACCTTTCGAATTTTCCCATTTTATTTCAACCAAGACCGTACATTGAAAGGCTAATTAATCTTGGTCAATTGACCACTAAAACTTGACTGGATTAATAAATAAGTAAAGGAAGTAACAATTCACCAACTAAAAGCTCCGCGTGGCCCTTCATAAGTAGTTGAAAATTTAATCTTGGTGACATTTGAAAATGGCGAAAAGAGGGAAAATGCCAAAGGTTATAGGTTGAGATGGAGAGTTGGTATCCGGGAGGATCGAAGTCAAGATAGCTCAAGTGGTAGAGTAGAGGCGTATTTAGCCGAAGGTCTTGGGTTCGAATCCCGCTCGTGACACTTTTTTCTTAACCAAGACCTTAAACAGTTTAGTGGCCTAATTGACAGTGTAAATTATTTCAATTAATTATTCTTTTTATGTAAAGTCACAATAACTCAACTGGTTAGAGCAGATGGTCGTGGGTTCGAATCCCGCTCGTGACACTATCGCAACTTTATCTTTTTCATCTCAACTAAGACCTTCATTAAAAGAATAATTCTATTAAATTTATTTTGAACTTTATCTAACAATTCGTAATGAGAAGAAAAATGAGAATTCCATATAATACTAGAAAATTCAATTTAAAACGGCAGACAGTGTTTCTTACAACAAAATTCAGAATTTTAAGAGCTTTTTTATTAACACTAATAATATGCTACTTGTACAACTAAACTGTAGCCTATATTGTACCACACCCATTATACAGCTGAATAGCCTATTTAAATAGCCCATTATACAGAGTAATAATAATAAAGTTCTGCTGTATTCAGTTGTTAAATAATAGCCTGTTGGCGGTATATGTTTACGAGTTACGCTTTTACGAATAATGTTGCTTTTTTGTTATTCTAAGCATTTTAAAGTAACGAAGAGCCGAAATTCGTATTGGGTGTGGAAATAAGTACGTTAAGGCGTTATGCCGTGAGACAATGTGAATTGTGACGATCGTATCTCAGCGATCGTACCTTCTTGGCGATACCTCAAAGAGGCAAAGGCGGTGGAGCGAGTCTTCAGCTTCCGTCTACTGTCTTCAATTCTGCACGGACAACACTTTCCCATCTTTGAGGCCTTGACGCCATGCCAAAATTGCTTTGGGTGCAGCGTTACACGACCCTGTTGCGCCACTTTTGCAACAAGAGATCAATATTGTTTTTTAAACTGGCCATTATTTAGGTCGAAATTGAAGAATTAAAAAAATCTTTTAAAATTAATGCGATCTGTTAGTTTGTGCCTTAATGTTAGAGGGCATGGAATTTTAATAGAACAAACATATTTATCGAAAATATGAGTATTGGTTGCATTATCGACCACCATTCCGTCACTCAACACGCTCTCTCTCTCTCTCTCTCTCTCTCTCTCTCTCTCTCACTCTCTATCTATCTTTCTTACTCTCCCTATCTCTCTTTCTTTTGCTATGTCATTCCTTAGGTCATTCTCTTTCTCCCATTCTCTACTTTGCTTTTTCTCATTGAACATTTAACATTCTTTTAGGCAAAACTATCAGGTTGACATTTCATAATTTCAAACTTTGCGTTTGTTTCTTTTTCATTCTGACTTTTCTCTACGCTTTTAATAATTTTATTTATGTTTAACGTTCGTTTAGTTTTCAATTTAATATTCCAATTGTAGATTTTCCATTGACTTAGTCAACATGAAAATAACCAATTAAATTATTAGATTCTTCACAATACAATTAATTAAAGTTTTAGTTGAGATTAAAAAAATCAATGGCACGAGCGGGATTCGAACGCACGACCTTCGGCTACACACGCCACTCCTCTACCACTTGAGCTATCGTGGCCTCGATCTACTAGGACACCAAATTCCCATCTTTCGAATTTTCCCTTAATCTTCCTTCAGAAACTGGCCAAATGTCAACCAATAAACGTAAAAGAACTTATATAGTTTATAAAAGTAGGAGTGAAGTGAGGTGGGCCACACTATTCTGTTAGACGTTTTATAATTTTTGGGCGAGAGTGTGAACTTTTGTCCTTTCTTTCGGACTAAAACAGATCGGCCCAGACTTGGCCACATTGATAGGAAAGTTTTTAGGAGGGAGTCTAGAAATTGACCCTTTTTCACGGTTGCGTTCTTATTCGGATAGAGTTTCTTTAAAGTAATTACACAGCACATCAATATCAACACATATGGAACCAGTCAAATACTTGTAGCTAAAGTTGTTACTTTTAATGACGGTTTAATGTTGTTTTATGACGTTGGACGCCTAATTCGACTGCATGGATCATTTCAGCTAATAAAAATACGGAAGGGAAAAATATTTTAATATTACTTTATTTCATGATTTAAATACTTATTTTTAAAAGGGTTTATTGTAAGTGAATTTGGAAATCATATCGAGCGCCCACAAAGGCTGGTCCATTGGGACCATGTGGCCGGCGTTTCGCACCAGGATTTGAGTGAGTCCTTTGGCAGTTTTGCTGTAGCCTGCCAGTTCTCCGTTGACCTTCCACATTTTCCTTTTCGCCTGCTTAAATTCATCCGCTCCCGACCATTCCACGTTGATAAGAAAATTGGTGGTCATTGGATAAGGGATGATAATGTCCAATTGGCCGCTGTACAAGAGGATCTTGTAATTCTCGACGAGAACTTCAAACCACGGTTTGATCGATTTCATGGTGTCAGATTTTAAGAATTTTCGCACCTTCTTCCCATCGTGGAATTGGAGACCGCCGACGTGAATTCTTCTTCTCACGAAGTCTTTTTGGACGTATTCTCCGAAATCGCCGTATGGATTATAGTCTTTGGTGTGTAAGAAGTTAAAATAGTATTCGTAACCGGTCAAGTTATTAAACAATGTACCCTCTTCGCCTATTAACCTTGCATTGGCTTCAGAAGCCGCTTCGTACTTTTGTTCCTTGATCAAACTTACGACTTTGTTTTGCAAACTGATAAACTGCTCCCGGCCATTTAAGTCGATTAAACCCAATTGGAACAGGTAATCACCGTAATGCAACATATTTTCAGGGTCGCAAAGACCATCTCCGATGGCAATGCCTTTCAAGTTGATTTTTTCCTCTGCCGTTGGATTGTTGGTATGAATGGTATAAGCAAGTGCAGGACCGTATTTGCCTGCATACGACTCCCCGGTGACGAAAAAGTCGTTGTTCTTGTAATCAGGGAACAATTGAAAGAATTGTTTTACAGCCTCGTAAAGATTCTTTCCCACGTCGACTTCGTTCGTTGCGTACCCTGCATCGTCGTCTGTAAAGCTGAAACCCGTCCCGACGGGATTGTCGATGTAAATGACGTTCATGACCTGAGACCAGTAGTATTTTCTTGACCCGAGGCGTCCGTTGGGTTTAACGTAGAACAGACCGTTTTCTTCGAACAGGCCTGCAAGAGAAGAAGAACCAGGGCCTCCCTGCAGCCATAAGACGACGGGAGCGTTTTTCGGGTTATTTTCCGCAGGAAAAAACCAGAAAAACATACTAGAATTGTACTTCGGATCGACTGTAAAAAAGCCCGCGTAGCTTTGGACTTTACCTTTAATCGGTTTTACTTTTGCCGCTAACTGTCCTTCTTGAATATCATCTTTGTTGATATAATTTGTCAGAAATACCGGTTCGCCCTCCTTCGCCGACCTTTTGTTCTTAGAACATTCAACAGCAATGAAACAAATCGCTAGGGCAGATAAAAGCGACTTCATGGTGACCGACATTACGCGGCGAAAATAATCGAACTGAATTCTCTCCGAGACAATCTGTCATTTATTACATGTAGGGTAGTCATATCAAACAAAACGATTAAAAAGTGCTTATCGCAATTTAACGAACTGTCACCATTGTATGCATATGAACATATACATATTCAAATAATTCAATTCTCTAAAAAAAAAAAAATATTTTTGTCGCATGGCCTCAACATCACAATATATAAAGCTAGTGGAAATTGCCTAATATAAGCCAATAATAGTATATTAATACATTAGATTATAATAGGGGCGTCGTTGGCCACAACGGTTTAGGCGTTGACACGCCGCCCGTTACTGTAAGGTGAAGGTTAAACCCTACATACGTAAAAATGGATTTTTGTCCAAAAACACCGGCACCCTGAAAGTTAATATGGCCTCTGCGAACCCTCATAGGAAAAATAAAATTATAATGTAGTACAAAATAACAACGTACGCATTTCATGCACATTATTATGCATTTCACAGTTTTTTAATTATTTAGTGTAGTTGAAACAAACTGCAAATGCCATTTTTATTCTCTTTCTCTCTCTCTCTCTCTCTCTCTCTCTCTCTCTCTCTCTCTCTCTCTCTCTCTCTCTTTTCCCTTTCGCTTTTCCTTTCCCTTCCCCACTCTCTCTTTTTCAATCTGGCTCCTTTGCTCATTCTCTTTCTCCCATTCTCACTTTTTCCTTTTCTCTCTGCCATTTTTTCTTTCACAGTAAATGTGGAAACTTTAGTTGAAGAATAAAAATTTATATTCAAATCAGCGGGCGGGGTAATCAAATAATAAAATAACAAAATTGGAAGATATTCGGCTGAGGGATATAGCAAATAAGTGGAATTTTGTTTGTTGCCTCCAGTTTAATGATAGTGAAAAGTGTATTTGAAAGACTAATCTGCTCTGAACAGACGAACGGGGTAAGTATCTAATCAAAAATAAATTCGTGAAACACCACGAGCGCCGTTTTTCAGAAATATTTCAATACCCATTTTCAGAAACTAGCAATCGCGTATGCTACCAATTTCGAAGTCGAACTTGTTAAACGAACAACAATAATTTACCTTCATTTATCATCTTCAAAGAATTTGTTTCAGTGACAGATTTACATGATTGGATTTTTTGGCAATGGAACGAAACAGCCTGTCAAATACTGACTATAACCGGGCATAAACGCACTTTCCAAGGAAAAGCTATCGATATATAAAAATTAAGTCCCTTTTCTTCGTGACTGCCCAAGGTCTCATATTCTGTTCATGACGTGGAATAAATTGCTCGTGCTGAGACTATTTCACCATCTGTTTGAATGCATTTGAATAAAACGTAAAAGGGGAAAAAAGTATAAAATAATAGCACCCAATAAAACATATCAATAAATTATTTTACCACGTTTTACGAATCAAACATGAAAAGCGAAATTCATTTCCAACAGAATTTATTTGACACTAATAATAAGTAAAACATAGATGACTTTAGACCTTCACTGGTTGCTAAAACTGCGGTGTGAGCAAGTATAGTTAAATTGTGTTCCAGGAGAAAGGTTGGCCACCAATGTGATTTCTTTATAAAAGAAAGAGTCCCTACTCATAGTGCATCCTAATCGGCTGTAATAGTATTTAATTTGAATTTGGGTGCTTCTTTTACATTATTTGTCACTGCTTAACATACCTGAAATGTCAAGGATGATCGGACAGATCGTCTTTTGATATTCCATTGGACATCGGTATTTTTTATTTTTAGATCAATGCTGCTTGCTGCTCTTGCTGATAAGCGATTTGGATGCTACAATTAGTCCAGAGTTAGAGTCCATATGGTTGAGTGGTAAATCTATCCTACGATACGGAGAATCTATCTAGCGATTGAGTCCATGGCGATTATAAATTTACCAAAAGAGGCTAAAAACATGTTTTTAAACCGATAAGTTTAGTTTACTGCCCTTGCCAGGCATGTAGCATGCACACACTGCAGACATTAAAATGAAAGATTTTTATTACTAACTCGACCATCTTCATTAAAGGATTAAGTATGTAATATCACATTTATTATACTTATTCAGATATCGTGAGATGCGGTCTGGTGTAGGTTTCAGAAAAATCATTTTCTTTATCGTGCCAACGTTTCGATCTTTATTGAGATCATCTTCAGGGCTCAAAGTGCTTGTCTTCTGTGCCCTTGTACCATTCTTGCGTGCCGTGTTGAGAGTGCCTTGAGTGACTTATATTGTTTATTTAAGGTCTTGGTTGAGATTAAACGTTAGTGTCAAGACCGGAATTCGAACCCACGATATAGGAAAAATGTCCAATTATTTTGTAGGTTGAGATGAGGTCCGGGCTGATCGAAACGAGGGTAGCTCAAGAGGTTAGAGCGGCGGTGATTTAGCCGAAGGTCTTAGGTTCATTCCAAACCCGCTCGTGACAGCGGTTTCCCCTCAACCGAGACCTTTGATAAAAGTATAATTAATCAAATAATTTTTGGGTCAATCATGACCGCTAAATATAGATTAATATAATTAATTGTTGACTACTTGTAGATGGTGAGATTCGACCTGGTGTGATGTAGGTTTATAAAAACATTTTCTTTCTCGTGCCGACGTTTCCATCTTTATTGATGTCAACTTCAAGGTCCAATGTATGTGTTTTCTGTATAGATGTGTGTCGGTTGTGTGACACTACATAGAAACAACCGTGACACATCTACACAAAAATGACCCACTTTGAGCACTGAAGATGATCTCAATAAAGATCGAAACGTTGACACGATAAAAAAAAACTATTTTCTAATTTTACACCACACCAGACCGCATCTAACGATTAAATTAGTAATTAAATACTACACATAATTAATGGTATTGCTACTCTTGTACGACGTGTGTGAGTTTGTGTTTGCTGTATATGTTTCATGACTTGTAAGTTTCAGACCTGCTGACCACATCACAATTTCAATTATGTTATTATATAATAGTTACCACTTCAACGACCCCTAAGTCAATTTAACAATCTAAAAAATTATAAGAATTAAAAAAATTTATTGCAGACTGGGCATAAATTTGCTTCAGAAAAAAGCGTTAAATTGAATTATTACCAGAAATTGCTATTGCGTAAATGAAAAGTTATTTTACAGGTTCTAAGCTTCAGACTTGGCCATAAAATTTGATTGAGCCAACATTCGAAATACCCACAAATATTTCAACTTTACAAACCTTTCTTTCCCCACAGTTCAAACGAAGACTAAAGACGAACATAGAGGTCACTTTCATGTCATTTCGGCACCGATGACCCTTACCACGCGCTTTAGAAAGGAAATAGAACCGTAGATGTTCCCATGGAATTAGCCTTTAACGTGTAATGGGCAACACACAGATAGCTTCCAATTCTTCAAACTCAGGTAGACAAAAATTGGAAAATCCGCTGACCTTTTGTTAAGTAAAGTTTACTCAACGTCTTTTCGGTGGAGCTGAAAGCATACCATGAGAGACCGTGACTTCAGCCAACCTTACATATTTTAAACCATAATTCTTCACTTTATATATTGTAATGTCTACAGCTTACTTTATACTTTATAAGCTTTATAAGGGAGAATTGTTTTCTCACGAAAAGCAATAAAGATCAAATTTAATTAACAACTCAGTAGGGATAAAATTCATTTATGAAAACATTGACGAAGAAGCAACATTCTTCTTTCCATTTCGGTTACAAAATGCATAAATAACGTACCGTCCCAGCGATGTTAATTGCAGACGCTGAATTTTGAAAGACTTTTTAGGGATGCGGCATGTCAAACAAGGATGGGTTGACCTCTTGACGTGTGACGGCCTCTCTAAAATGTTATCCTTCTTGAGAAGAGTTTTGAACCTTTTATTAATGAGAACCAGTAAAATGTTACATCATTCGGGCGACCTTTTTGTTATAAGGCACTGCCGAAAATTTCTCAGCGTGAGTCGCTTGCGATAAAAGATACACTCGTATAATTTAATGTTCAAAATTGTGCGGCAGTTTAAAACCTTTATCTATAGTAAGTAAGTAAGTAAATTAATTCCGGTCCTCCTGGAGGGGTTAACTTACAACTAACTAGCCGTTCGGTTTCGCAGTGGACCACCAAAAAACCATGAGCTCTGCCAGGATAAGAACCCAAGGCCGGAAGTGAGTAGCTCATATTTATCTACAGTGCGTTGAATATCAAAATAATTTATGCACAAATAAAAATTCTTGAGATTTTACACATACTAATCAATAAAAAGGCATCAGTTCTCAAGATTAAAGTATTTATGTTATCAAATTTTAATTCCAAAAATCTAATAATATTCCTTGGTAAGTTAGTCGAGTGGACCTTTATTTTATTTTTTTACAAAAAAATGAAACCAGATTGAGGCGCATTGGTTTGGAATTATGATTATAACGATAAAGTGTATATTTATTCCGCAATTCTTATATTACTTGAGGAATAAACCCATGATTGCATTTGCCGTTAAATGAGGTCTTTCAATCTGCGAAATTAAAAATTTTTTAAATTTAAAATCTTAGCCTTATTTACAGCACGCATGAATTGAATTTAATCAAGGGGAGTTAACGCCTATTGTTCTCCCAGCTCGTTTATTAATTCACGAGGTCACCTCTTCGGATTATAAGGGTGGTTTCTATTGGATAAGGATTGGGAAACTCGGCCGGGGTGAGAGTTTATTGTGGAAAGCAGGATTATTTTTTTCACGAAAGATGTTTTCAGTTCATTGTGAAGGATACTGTTGAAGATTGCTTCTGAGGGCTTTGATCCACGGATCTAGTCCGTATGTCCGGACAGGTTTTAGCATTGTCTTGTAGATGGTCGGTTTGTTTTCGTTGACACGTTAGCTTTGCGGGGCAGTATTCTGTGGAGTATTTTTAGAGTTTAGTACCTGTGGTTTTAGTTACTAATGGTTCAAGATTAGTCTTGAGTCTAGATGGAACCCGGGATAGCGGGTGCAGTCTATTTTGGGATCATGGCTATTGTATGAAGGGTTCTCCTTCGAAGGGTGAATGAAAGTGTGACGAAGGTGCTTTTAATTTCTTAGATATTTTCGCTAGTGTTTCTTCCGAAGAAATTGCAGAATTGGAATCGAAGCACAGCAGACTCGACGACAAAAGACGCAGGATTGGAGGTGAGGTTGGTCGGCCCTATCCTCGGCGAAATCTGACGAATCGTTCAATTAGGTAGGACAGTTAACAAAATTAAAAAAAGTTACTTGTTTTGGGTTATGTATGTTAAAAATGTCTGTTGCACTATTTAAAAAAAAGTCAATAATATTAAATAATAAGATATTTTTAGGTATATTTCAACCATATCGATAACTTACTAACCTAAGTTGATAATCAAATTGCACGCATTTTTCTCAAAATAAAAATTATAATCAAAAACTAAAGCCGCAATTCATGTATTCATTTGAATTTTGAGGGTAGTGTTGAAAATAGAATTTACATTTCAAAATTGGATTGAATATCTTCTTTAGTTTAATTGTATTAAATCTTTTTACTTTATTCTTATAAAATATCTTACTTTTACCTTTTAAAAGTACATTGGAATAATGATTTTACAAAAGAAATATATATTTTAGGTAGTAAAATAATAAATAATAATACCAATTGCTAAGGCTGAGAGAGAAAATGTTACCTTGTTTAAATTGTAATAACATTTCAAATGTTTGGATCACTTTGTGAAAAAAGAAATGTGTCTATCAATTAATTGTTACTAGATGTATAAACGCATATTAATTTTATTTTGTAATTTATGATTCAAATATTTAAGAAAGTATAGTCCTGGAATCTATAAATTTGAACTTATTGTATTAGACCCACGGAAATATTTTTCAAAAATCTGAAAATGTTTAAAGACATTTTAATTTTATTGTTTCTAATATCAAAACCATTCTACCGTACAGAAGACTTATCTGAAGCGTTCAATAAATAAGGATATAATGATACCTATGTATTTATGCACGATATTTTTTATTGCACAAGCACAAATAAATAGTTGGTGGTATCTAGTACAGGCTGTGAATTTAAATATTAAAAATATATAGCTAGTTGGTTGTTCAAAATTTTCATTAATATAACAAATCAAAAAGGTCCCTGTAATGCATTACTAAACTCAGAAGTAGTTGGAGGGTTTGACGGATAACAATTACGAGCTAAAATCTATTGAATAAAAATTCATAAAATCAAAATAATAATTATTTATTTATAAAATATACATTACAATACAAAAATAGACCGTATATTAGATCACATATCAGCC
>CM077105.1:12514484-12526178 GCA_039619505.1 Cimex hemipterus
AGGTGAGCGCCTTCGGCGTGGAATCCCGTCTCGTCGGCGAACCAGGTGAGGGTGATAACTTGACCATCAGGAGCAGTGTAGGTGTAGCTTCCTTGGGCGGTCTGAGCCTCCAGGTCTTTCTGGCCGGGGTTCTTCAGATAACCCTGTTCCTTCGCAGAGATACCGTTTCCGGTTTCGTAGCTGAAAAGAACGTTTCACCAAAGAACTTTACAAAATTACCATTCCGATCTCTCACCTGTAAGAGTAAGAGCCGTCGTAGTTGTGCTCGTTGGTGTAGGATACTATTGGGACCTGGTTGAGGTTGGAGTATTGCTGGGGAGGAGCTCTCCTTTGGGCGCTGACGCAGCCCAACAAAACTAGACTCAGGCAGATAACCTAAAAATCAAACAGTATCATCAATTTTTAAAAAACAACTACGTGAAAATTAAAACTGGTCGCGACACTGGTTTCTACTCTTATGTTATAAGAGAAAAGACATAAAAGTCAACACCTCAGGGCTAAGTGGTGAAAGAAGGTTTACTTTGTTCTTAAGTTATGTCACCTGTCAACTGTGGTTCGTTTTCAAGAGCCGGGCCAAATCGTGTTTTCATTATTAAACCGAAAACACGCAGCTTTCCTTTCAGGACGACACTAGAATTTTTGTATTCACGAAACTGAATAGTAGTCATTTTAGTGTAACGTATTTGCGCAAAAATAATGAAACCAAAATTGAAATAGCTTCTAGTAATAAAACAAGCTGCAAACGTTCCGCAGTACAATTCAAACTTTGTTTAATCCGAGCTTTACTTCGGCACAAATACAAAAACATTTCATCTGTATATTATATCTATTATATTTTTAAAAAATTCAAACTATATGTTTATTATTTTGTGAAATCAATAATCTTAAAATCTAATAAATCATTAGATAATAGAAATAGTGGATATTTCCAAATAAGTAGAGGACTTTTTTACAGCATGGTAAAATCGATCAATTTGTTTTCAAAAAAAGAGGCTGATACTACAAATAGGCATTTCGAAGATTTGTAATATAATTGAATTATATTACATATTATTGAATTATATAATTTAATATATAATAATTGAATAAGAGCAATGTCAGGAATATATTTCCGTCTTTTTTTCAAATATTGCTGTCAATTTAGATGTAAACTTTGTATACGGTACAGCAGCGAAACACAAGAATATATTAATACGTTTTAGGGCACGATATAGTGAGTAGAAAAGTTAAATATGTGAAATGTACTGTACATATTCTAAATTTTTTAAATGGTAAAGAACAGTAATAAAACAGTCCTAAAAAGCGGTCACGTAATTTTTTTAAAAATAAATATTGTAGTTGCTATCTATACAATATTATCAGAAAAACATTGGAGATCGGAGGGATTAAAAATTTTTGAAAAGTACACACTTATTAAAAAAAATGTTACTCTTTTCAAAATTCTATTGCCAATGTCTACACTGGGCTTGACCCAAGGCGAAAAAGTTAACAACGCTGTGGCAATTCCAGCTTTTAAAGTACACATTGCGTAAAAGTGGCACAATTTCATTACGCGCGTCTTATTTGCAGTGTCGGTTTGAACACAATGAAATGGCGCAAGACTTGAAAATCTTGTCGATACATTAGAAAACGAAAAATCAACAGGAAAATAGTCAGAAATAATATCGCCTAATATAATCAAATATTATCAGTCGCTGTTTTCTCGAAAGGTCTGATATTAAAAGTTGGAAAATCTTCCCGAAAAATTGGAAAAATAGTCGATTTTTTGTTTTCTAAAATAACTAACAATCATAAGAAATATTGATACTTCCAAAGTACAATCATGCTTTTAGATATGTTATTATTTAATCAGATAAAATTGAAAGACTGAAAAAAATTTCAAGAATATATTAGAGCCATGCAAAATGTAAAGTTTCAGATTTTTCAAAATCTGCGAATTAAATTTGGAATACATGACATTTTATGGAAAATGCGTGTTATGCTTTAAGTACATGTTGTCCACCCTTATGTCTATAATTCTATTAAGCTAATACTATCTACAAAAAAAAATTAACTCATGTGTAATAATACATGCAATAATTAAATATAAATCCTTCAAAGAAGGTTATCTGTGATTTTTTCAAATATAAAGAGTTTTAACGAGGGTTAGCAACAGCAGAGGTCGTATAAAGGGTCTCAGGGTGCCGATGTATTTGAAAAAATTGTACATATGTGGGGTTCGAATGAAGGGCCGCTGGATTCGAACCCGGGACCTTTACCTTACAATGATCTGTGTCAATGCCTTTAACCTATGCGACCATCGAGACCAAATATAAGGATTATAAGCTGGTAAATATAACAGGACAGAAAGTATTTTTAAAAATTAGTGTTTCATAAAATCGTTAGCTGTTACTAATACAGGTTTTTTTTAAAGTATTGATGCATGCATTTAAATTGTTAGTAGTTTTATGTGAAATAAACCCTCGGGTGAGCCACCACTGAAAACTTGAAGACGCCATCCTTCTCACATATTTCCTATCAAAATGAAAATTTTAATAAACACTTTTTAAACAATCACTCACAGACTTCATCTTCCGATAGTGGTAATCCTTCTTTGGTGATTCGTTGTGTCTGAAAGGATGAGCCGGGGCCTTATATACTAAGTGAAGTTGGGGTGGATCTTCTCTACTCCCACCAAATTCCGCGTGTCATCCTTTCCCACAGCGCGTACCCTTTTCAAGATACGTTTTCGGTTCTATTATATGAAAATGTGCTCTGTTGGAATTATGAAAAGAATGTCACTACGTTTCTTCACGTGTGCACGTTTGGTGGTGATTTTTCCCATGGCCGGCTATCTAGAGTGAAATTTGTAATTGTACGTTGAACTTTTATAAATATTTACGCGTTTGTTTTTACACATTTGAGGCTGTGGAAAAGTTGTTATGATTCTTTTAAACGCATAAACTGTTGAAATTGTTGTGAGATTTTTCTGGAGATCAGCGGAGTGACGGAATCATCATTCTCGTTATATATGTATGTTCTCGTTATCTCGGTCATATAAGATTAAGCAGCTCGAAACATCCAGGACAGGTGATCAGAAACGACCATGTTAAAGGGTTTCATTAGGTCAATTAAAATTGTGATTCTTTCAACTGTAAGTACATTTTCAATACTAGAACAAAAGTTATTTATAAATTATGTATAATTATGTTATATACCCAAAATATTCCTACTTGCAATTAAATATAAAGAATATTATTCGGTGTTTTTAGTTAATTTCTGATGTAGTATAACTATTCTAAAACATTTTATTTTATTTTTAGGTGTTCGAAATCATGGCTCCCGCAGCGGTTATAAAATCGTTAAAAAAAAGGCAACACATTCTGCTTCATGCTTGAACACATAGTGAGTGATTCAGAAAAAAAGAATATAAAAAATTCACTAATTATTAAACTATATAATAATATGTATTTATACGAGGATTGATAAATAGACAAAAGAGTAAAAAGATTTTCTTTTTATAAATATTAATATTGACACGTATCGATCTCTGTCCTGAATTCATGTTCATACATAGTTTAAAAAAATAAACATTTATTGTGTTCTTTACGACTTGATGGTTTTAAGAAAATGATGTTTACAAATTTAATCTCATATTGATTTATTTTAATTGTCTTAACCCTTATTAATTTTTTTTTATATACATAAAGTTTTTTTTTATTTATACTAAACTATGGTAAATTTGAAAACAAGAATGTAAGTAAACTTCACACTACGAGTGAGGTAATTAATAGTTAAAAATATAAACAACTTTTAAAAAACCATGAAACAATGGTAATAATACTTTTTTCCTTTTTATCCGGACTTGTATAGATTAAAAGATTAAAAATTGAAACGTTTTACACAAAAATGTGTTTTACTTTCGTAAAAATTTGAGAGTTTTTTTAAGTATACTCTTTGACATTCGCCTTACTATATAACGTCCAGCACAAACAAATTATTACATTACTATAATAACTCTGTACTTTTCATACTTTATTTTCTGATTGTTTACAATGTCAATAATATTATTAAGCGTACGGACCGATGCACTTTCGGTTGTGACATTGTAGTGGTAATTTTGAATGCAATATTTTTTCATATAATAATTATTACATGTAACTTTTTTTATTAACTATTTGATCATTTATTTTGGAATCCAACTTCACAATTGTTTTTAATGCAATGTCCAGTTCCTTTTAATGATGGTAAGTTTGAATGGTAATAAGATAAATTAAGGTACTTTAAATAACTGCAAGACGAATTAATGATTCAAATGTTTGCATTTGAATTTTGTCACAGTTTAATTTTTGGAAACATTTAATTTGATTACAGATTCATAAAAGCAGATTTATGTATATAAGCACCTCTACAAAGTTTCTAATTTATTATATACGTAACGGTTATATAATTTTTTTGCTGGCATTATTGATTAATACATAAATATACGTCTTAACATTATTTATTAATACTAATCAGAGTCCCTTGTTCCGTTTTTTAAGGGAAATCGGGGTTTATTATTTATAATATGCCTTATTTGTTGTGCCTATATGTTTTGTCTGAGTGCATGTATTTATTAGCGTGAATGGCGAGGGGTGAGGGTGAAATATAACGTCATGATCGTCCCTCGAACGTTGAGAACGTATGAGTGTGTGTTGGGGGTCGATGGCGGAATATTTATAAAAGTAATCTATCGACCCCAAACTAGATTAGTTTGAGCATTGGTCGGGTTGAGGAATATCAAGTACTCCACCGACCATACGGAATGAGTGTACTGTATGGATGTAATTATGTGTATTTATTTGTATGAACGTACTGTTTGAAAGGGTAAATAGAATGTAAATTTAGTTGGGGGCTGAAATGACCTAGCTGTCGGAAACCCCAGTCAAAAAAATTCTAATAATAATAGTAATATATCAATAACAAAAAGTACACATACATATATGTATAAGAATGAGAAGAAATAGCCAAAATCACAAGCCAGCTTAAATAAACTCTATGTTCCATTATTAAAAACATACCAACTTTTTTCCATACAAAATCAAAGCTGCTAACCGAAATTTTAAATAATGTCGATTCATAAATTCCTCGTATAATTTCTACAAGTAAGTAGAATAAAATTCGCATCAAATAATAACCAATTTTGAAGTTAAAAACAAAAAATTTTTTGTTGCCTGTTTTGTTATACATATTTATATATTTATATTTATTTACATATTTACATTTATTTATGCTAGATCCGAGTACCTAGATAAATAAACTTAATACGAAATCTATTGCAAAAAACATTAAAATTGTTTAAAAAAGTTGCTTACTGATTTAGTTAACTTTTATAATTGCATTATATAACATACTGGTTCCATACATATAACATACTTCCTTCGATTTTTATTGGTTTTTGTTTGTTATTTTTCTATATGACTATGGCATATAGTTTTATGAAAAAATAAATTATAAATCTGGTCAACCAATGAAGGAGGTCAATAATTTCAAGTCACAACATAATCCCCCCCACATTTTACTTTTTTACCATGAAAAAATTATATATAGTACATATTTTTTTACATAATTATGATTTGACTAAGAGATTTTAGATTATTAAATTTTCTAATCTTCAATGGATAAAAAGCTCTACGAAAATATATTTCATTTGTCATTTCATTATATGCTAACATTTTTCATTTTATTTTTTATTTATTTTTGAACTTACAAAGACACTGAAAAAAACTGTTCACTAAATCTGTTGAATCTGTAGACACAATTGGTTTTTAGTATTACTGACGAGCCGAAGGTCGTAGATTCGAATCCCGCGTTTTTATTTCAACCAAAACCTTTCAGAAAAAGATTAATTAATTGAAGAATTATTGAATATGTTTTTGTGCGGCTAAAAACTGATAGGCACTTTAAAAAATAATTAAAACTAACATTTTATACAAGCAACATTGTGTAAAATCAAAATCACAATATTAATTAAATTAACTTGCAGTTTTTATTTTAATTGGTTTAATCATCTATAATATAATCTATGTTGTTGTGTATTTTTTGTTACTTTTTGTTATTTAGCCGTTTATTGTAGTTTGAAGAGGTTTACTAAGATAAACTTTGTGTTTAAGATTTATATTCTTAGACAGGTTTCGGGCTCTTCTATTGGTCCTTTTCATCAAAATAACAAAAACACTAAAAAAATATAATAAAATGTAAAGAAAAAATTCACCACCCTACTCCTGTTGAGATCGAGCAACAACTTCGACTAGTTACTGTCAGTTTACGCATTGCAAGGCAATGACTTTCAGAAGCTGGTCACATGCGAGTAGGCCTCTGGTCCAGAACTTTTGACAATGCACACAACAGCTCGGTTACGTTTCGCAAGAAATCACATCAACTGGTCTGAACAAGTTCAATCTTACCTAAAATCTTGTTTTCGGATGTTTCAAGGTTTTATGTGAGACGTTCTAACGGCCGAGAGACGGTTTGAAGAAGAACAGGAGAGCGCTATATCCCGGCAGTATTTTCTCTCCGGAGATGCTACGAAAGTGATGGTGTTATAGTTCGGGCAATCATCTCTACGCACAAACTTGATCTTCAATGATAATTCTCTAGCAGGTTCGCGACACATTGAAGATGTGCGATGAAGAAGTTGTTGCTTATTAGCGATGGTTTCATTTTTATGCATAGCAATGGAAGGCCCCACACAGCTCGTCGTTGATGACACGGAACGGGCTTCAATTCTATGTTTGAAGTGGCCAGCATTTAGTTCTTCAAACCAACCGATGGTCAGGGATGGTTAGGGATCGAACACCTTGGGATGAGTTGTCCAAGAGGATAAAAATGTCGCCCAGTGATTCGAAAGAATTTGGAGAAATATAATAATGGCGCTGTTGAAAGAACAAGAAAATATTTCACAACACTATATTCAAAACCTCATAAAATCGATGTAAGCGGACATCAGCACAAAATGAAGAAGTTAGGGATAGGTGATAAAAGAGACGGTCATAAGGCCTTCTGCTCCTCGAATAGATCTACTGTGCTCCCCTGTCTTTTATAACTCACTGGCCATCAGGTAATCGGCCTCCATTCACTCCTTTGCCAGCGGCTTCTTAGTGTAGGAACTTGCTTGCAGCTTGTCCTATCCTTGTTGCAAGAACCTGCACCTACACAGTTGTTCACAGAAACGTAAAATGTTCTACGGTCTCATCCTCTTCCTGGTAGTAACTACACAGTGTTTCTTATGCCTGTACTACCATCCGCTGCATGTGCTTTCGTAAGTGGTAATGTCCTATCAGGAATCTAGCCAGAATCCTAGTTCGGTTGCGGTGGCCTTTTAGTAATTCCTTTGTAAGTTTTGCGGATGGCTCTTGTATTAAAGTTTTTGCGTGCCTCATGCCTGAGGTATTGATCTACCAGGTTTTGGATTCATTGAGGATCCATTTTAATATGCATCCTTTGTTGTTGAAGGATGCTAAGCTACAGTAGGGTTCAGACCCAGAGAGTCTATATTGTCCCTCCCATTGACCAAAATGTCAACCTTTTCGTTGCATCTTCCCCCGAATGTCCGAGACCCATGCAAGAGTCAGTTCAGACTTCCGTCAGAGCTTCCATGCATTTCCAGACATTCTTTGCCTTCACCTCACAATTGGCAAGGACCGTTAGTGCAGCCTGACTGTCAGAGAACATGGTTATCTGTATGTATTCTTATTCTTTTTATATCCTTTGCGCAGTTATCAATCATTTGGTTTTCAAACTGAACTTCACCTAGGTGTACCGTCAGTTCTGTCTTTGGATTCCTCCCGAAGACTCCAGCTCCCGTGCCCTTGTCCGTTTTGGAGCCGTCAATGTCAAGTAGGAGTTTGCCTTTAACGATGTTTCTTTGGCCCATTCTTCCCGTTCTGGCATACTGTATGTACCTCGTACTCTTTAGTAATGTTATACCTTCGAGTAATGGCATGGATTGGTACGCCTACAATGGCATCTGCCTGCACTCCTCCCTCAGTTTCCATTGTTTATTTACATAGCCTATCCTCGCAGATCTATGTATGAGAGTGTGAGCTGCTTTTATGGCTTCTCCTTGGATTGCAATATAAAATGATCGGAGGTTTAACAAAACTTCCAGAGCCGCAGTTGGAGTTGTGCTAATGGCACCAATGTCACCTAATAGCCTGATGGCTGTGGCCTCGTCTATCCATCACACCAAGCAGAAAGACAGCAGTTTAAACCCAGTTTTTCGCGCAGAGCCTCCGGTACCTCAATTTTCGCTCTTTGAGTGGTTTTAGTCAAATGTAGATTGCATGTGATCCTTAGATATTTGGCCTCCTCCGGAAAGTGAAATCGGGGTCCCGTTTACGCTTGAAGTTTTTAGACTTTCTATTGTCCTCTTCCTTCTGAATAGATTCATTATGGTTTTGTGGGAATTAATAAATAGCTCCTCCCTTTTGCAACACCAGTCAACCAAATTGAGGCTTTGGCTCGTTGTATACCTTCCATAACGATGGTTGCATGCAATATTACGACAAGGTCGTCCGCATACCCTAGACAGTAGAATCCTTCTTACTCCAACATTTTTGGGAGTTCGTCTAACAGCACCATCCGCAGTAGAGGTGAGAGAACACCCCCTTAGGCCTTCTGCCACTATTGGCATATATTTTACGGAGTCCCCTATTTTTAAATGCTCTATAGATAGAGGCTGTGACTCGGTATTGAATTAGAAATTTTCTTCATTGTGTCCAGCACCAGTTTTGGTAAAATTGTTTTTCTTTAATTCTTTTTTTTTTTAAATATGCTGTAGTCTTATATTTTCCTGTAAAAATATCCAGTAAACAGCAAAAAATAAAAATTATGACAATTGCAAGCTTTTACCTTTAAAAAAGGAGGGTGGTCACTTTTTTCGCTTTTAGTGTAGTTTAGCATGTGCAAGAGAAATTGGTTATTTATTTGTCACGCACTTTGACGGATTTGATATGCCTGGGCTGATATCTTAAGAATTTATTTCCTTCTAACTTAATTATGTATTACCATAAAGAATTCGAAAGCTATGTAAGTTTTTATTAATAGGCTGTTAAGCCAAATGCGGCTCTAACAAGTCTATAGCGTCGAAACGAAGCCATGGCCCGTTGAAAAGTAATTGATGAACTTCTCGACAAGGACTCACAACTATCAAGGTCCCTTTTACATTTCATCACTAATATGATTATAATTTGAATTCGCCAAATGTCATCTTCAATACGGAAAAATCTGCCGGGTAATTATTCAATGCTCTTTACTCCGACTAATCCGACTATTTCGTGTTGGTGTTTATCGAATTTTTCCTTCTGATATGGAGAAAATGGGCTGATAGATTCTTCGACAGGCAACCTAGCGAACATGTCGGAGTCGGCCTGACCTTTGCTCGGGTTGCTTAACATCCATAGACCTTAAGGCATAAAAGTCACAGCCTACGTTTTCGGAAAAATACATCCCCAGTTATTACGCCGTCAAACGGAAGGTCAACACTGTGGTCAGAATGCATCTGTAATACTACAAAACATTACTTTTGGCAAACGTTTAATTAATATTTCGTACAGAGTTGTACAGTTGTATTTACATAAATCACAAAATTATGATCGTGCTATGTTAAACTCCTTAAATACTAATCCGTCCCTTTTAATATAAGGATTAAATACATTTATGTTTGAGACTTCTGCTCTATTGCATTCTGACAAATTATCATGTCTTCCACGCCATTTTGAATGAACATTTTACCTTCATACATGAGGACCAATAAAAATGGACATATCTCAAAGAAACGGTCACACCGGCTAGTAAATATGTCGAAATGCCGAAAACTACATTTTTGAAATTTTAACCTTGGGGCGTCAGTGGCCGCAACGGTTTAGGCGTTGACATGGCGTTCATCACTTTAAGATCCAGCGACCGCGGATTCGAACCCGAAATACATGCAAATGGACTTTTTTCGAAAACATCTGCACCCCGAATGTTCACCTACTTGAAATATCTTAGTAAAAAATAATCAAATTAAAAAGTCAAAATTTGTCCTGTGTTCGGCGCCAATATGGGTAAACCATAAGGACCAATTAATATACAGTAGAAAAATCCACAGGCCTTCAGTTATATGTGTAAAGAACGTAGCGATGTCATCGATATCAGCCAGAATATTTTAATTACACGTAAAAAATCAGGGATGAAGCGAATATGAAAGAAAGAATAACTTACAGTACTTTTAAAATATTTGATGATGAAAATTAATTATTTATTACATAATTAACGAATATTAAAAATTATGTCTACAACTGTCATGGTATAAATTTAATTTATTTGAATGAAAGAGATGTAACAACTCAGCTGTGGTAGTGTGCCTTGTGTTCGACGTTATTTTGCGTAAGCAATTTGTCACCCTATCATTTGGCCAATGAAAAAGGACACACACTTGGGGAAACCCAGAGACAACATGTGGCAGACGATACCGGCTACTAATGAAGATAATGAGAGACGACGATAGTTTGGACAAAAACTGACATGTGGTGGCCGAATGGTTACGACTAGGTTAGTATTTGTCAAGCTAGCGGTTCAGGGTTCAAATCCTAGCAAAGCCATTGGAATTTCTTTTGATATGCAATTGCAATTGTAAAATTGAACAATGTTTGGCATATAAAGTTTAACACCTTTTGTTATGCCAGGCTCCATTTTTCTCCATTGGGGCCGCAACGCAAGTGTGAATTTACGCCCCCTGTGTGCCGGTGTTCTACCATTAAAGAAACTCATTTTTGAATGGGGTTGGGACCAAATCAGGGCCGCTGATATCTGATCCCACTCTTTCTATTGATGAGTGCCGTATTGCGGCCACCGGTCCCCTTAGAAGTGAGAAAAAGCCCAGAGGCGACGGTGGGGATCGAACCCACGACCGCGGGATCTAATAGCCGAGAATCTGACGTCTTAACCACTCGGCTACCGCCAAATTTAGGTTTCCATCACAGTAATGTCTTATTTTATGTCTTTCCTGTTGCCACGAATTGTTGTTATTATATTAACATCGAGAGATATAATCTAAAAAATTAAATAAACAATGTGTGGTGATTAGTGACCCTTAATCGATAATTATTTAGAAATCGTGATATGCGGTCTGGTGTGACGTAGGTTTCAGAAAAACATTTTCTTTATCCTGCCAACGTTTCGATCTTTATTGAGATCATTTTCGTGTCTCAAATTGTTGTCAACACGACACGTATGAATGGGACAATTACACAGAAGACAAACACTTTGAGCCCTGAAGATGATCTTAATAAAGATTGAAACGTCGGCACGCTAAAAAAATGTTTTTCTGAAACCGTCATCACACCAGACTGCATCTCAGCGAGTACTAAATAATTAAATAAACAATCTTAACAACAATTTCTTTAGAACATCATTTATAGGGTTGTGTACACAGTCTTGGTGAAAGTAGTGATTTCAAGATGCCTTAAATAGAATTAATTGACTAGGTAAGTATAGCACAATCACGTTAGCGAATAAGCATAAAGTCTTGGTACAAAATGTTTTAGTTGTGAAAAAACCGCATTGAGAAAAAAACTGCACCAGGAAAATAATCAAGAGAGTTACAGTGATGCAAAATGAAGTTGTTGTTTTTTAGTCTCTCTCACTCTCTCTCTCTCTCTCTCTCTCTCTCTCTCTCTCTCTCTCTCTCTC